>OZ024747.1:41834846-41897346 GCA_964016885.1 Eledone cirrhosa | reverse complement strand
TCAGGTTGTGTTGAGATGTGTGACTATATATGAGAGATTTGGATGTGTCTGGGGTGTGGGTGTGGTATTAATGAGAAATCTCTCTTATATATAGTCACACATCTCAACACAACCTGATCTCAGTTTGACAATCGCGACCGAAAGTTCTCCAACCAAAGTTAACAAAGAACTTACTAGATCTACCAACTCATAATATTATAATATAAAATTAAATCAAAAATTATTTAACACTACAAGTGAAGTCATTCTTTTCCTTTTTTTTCAAATATATATATATGGAGATTGGTGCTAGATGATAGCTTAGTTTGTATAATGTTAGCTCAGTTTTGATATTGGTGCTAATAAAAAAAATACTAAAATAATGTATGAATGACTGTTACCTTCATAGGGAGAAATTGATAGATTTGTCTGTTTTCATTCAATTGTTTCTGTGATAATGCAGGTTGAATGATTCTGCAAATTTACATATTTGCAGAAATTTTTTGAATCATTACTTTTGCTAACCATCCAATCAAAGAGAATATAGGTTTGGGGACTTGCTCCATATATTCTCTTATATAGTAACTTCAATCTATAGTAATAATGTATCAACAATCCTTTAATACGAGCATGGAAGATGGATGTTAAACATTGATGATGAAGCATTGAGTAAATTTTGAGATTTGACTATGTTAGCTAACATAAATTCTATATTCAAAATCTACTCAAGGCTTTGGGGATACGATTGTTTCAATGGTTGCATCTACTGACCATGAGATGAGACTAAAAAATGACATGTAAGTTTCACTCTTGTGTAATGGTAGTACAGCTGTCCGGCATACGGTATGAGTGAGTTCAAGTCCCACAGGCAATACTGTCAGCTTTTTCCATCTCTAGAGGCTTATATACCCATAGTAAAAAAAAAGAGAAAACCCTATGTTGAAACAGCTTACTTTAAGCTAACATAGTTTTAAAACAATCCTTAATCCTAGTAATCACTTAACCACCTCTCTCATTAACAATAATGACATTAATTATTTCTCTACCCGATATCATATAATATATGATTAAGTTTTATTTATATTTATGTCATATTTTAATTGTTCTGGTTGTGAAGTTAACTACTGTCCATGGGCCAATAAATTCAAATCTTACATCCCCTGGACATTATACAGAAACCCTCTTGCTCCAGTTTAGCTGGCTTATGATAGGTCCTAAACGTTACATCTGGACATTACACAGAAACCCTCTTTCTCCAGTTTATCTGGCTTATAATAGGTCCTACTTTGTATTTGAGTGGTTACCAGTAGGCATGGAGATCTGACTAGGGACTCCCCAACTATGATACATCAACAACAACTTTTGATCTAGTAATACTATATACATTAGTACTAATCATCAAGTCAGAACCTGTACAGGTTACACGACATGCTAGAAACAACAGTTAAATATCCCTCAAATCATACTCTGCCATCTTAAAATAGTCAGAACCCATTGGACAATGTAATCCTAGGTATAGAAAAAGACAGGATGGTTGCAATTGCAAAATCTTTTATAATAGGTCTGTTTGATTAGGGCTGACTTGGGACTAAAGAACAACAACAATAAAAATTAGCACTTAAACCTGTATTATAATTTTAATATATACATTTAGTAGAGGCATGTGGCTTTGTAATAAGGGTGTTGGAATTACAATCATAATGTTATGGGTTCGATTCCTAGGCTGGGTTGTGTGTTGTGTTCTTGAGCAAAACACTTCATTTCATGCTGCTCCGGTATACTCAGCTGAAAATGAACACCAGCAACAATAGCTGGGGGTTTAACCCTGCGATGGGCTGGCATCCTGTCCAGGGAGGAGTCTTGTACTCTCAGTCGATTCATGCCATGAAATCAGGATAAGTACTGGCCTGATGAGTCTCCTGGCTTGAGACAGATTTTAGACTAGATTTAGTATATCCATACAATAAATAGCAGTATATAGTTTAGTACACTAGAAATATATGCAAATGGATTTTAATAGATCAATACTTTTAAAGATTTACTGTTTTGGGCGGGGTAATAAACTGTAACTATAGAATTCTCATATAATAATGCTTGTGACTTTTTATGATCTAAATATTATAAAATCCTTTTTCTTAAAACTTTTCTATTATTCATTTTGATATTAATGATAATACAAAAATTTAATTCCATGTACTTAGATTAGTGTTTTATCATTTTGATTCAAACTATTGCCAGACTCCTGCCATATAGTAGCAATCTTCAGATCTCATTACCTTTCTTTTTACATGATCTCATGTATTTTTCTCTTAAATCCCTCTTCCCTTTTTTTTTCTTTTTGTTGTATTATTATAAACCTAGGATGAATATTAAAATTCTTTTTTCTTTTCTTTTCAATTAGCTGCTAAATTGGGTGTGAATTGAAATTAAATTAGCTGTTAAACTCATTGGTTAAAAAAACACAAAAAAACTTATTTTTGTTATATTTGCAACAAAGCCTTTGTTTGTAACTTGAAAACTATTATTAGATTGTCATTGTAGGGTAAAGCTAAATTTATAAGTTTATACATATTGAAAATCACTTCTGGCTTAGTAGTCAGTCAATAAGTAGATCCAGAGGCATAACTAGGGAAAATAATACATATGGGCTTAATAATTTATATAAATGGTTAAATGATTCAGCCACTATAGTGCTTTTCACACATGATAATCAAAAACAGATCACTCTCCGATGATAGCTTATCTGACTTTAATAGATAGGGCTTCTAGTACAAGTGGTGCCCTCCTAGCCCACTTGGCACCCATAGCATGTTCCATGCTTGCCATACCCTGGTTATGCCTCTGAGTAGATCATATCTAATCATCAATACTGTATTAACACTCCATAGAACAAGTCTACCAACTGGTTAAGCTATGCAGTTTATTATTATTGAACAGATAGGTTATTAGCTTGTAGTGTTGATTAAGTTTATGTTAGGGTGAGGTACAGCTCATTACTGTATAACAGACATGTTTGATAACTTGCAGTACTAAGCTGAGACCCTCTCATGGGCCTAGATAATGAACTATGAAGTTATTCCATTTCAGTTTACCTTTGTTAAATAATATGGCTGTATCTTCTTCAGAATTAAATAGGGCATATCACCATTTGTGAGGGTCTAACTAGAAATATTGAGCTTTATTTATTTAATATTTCCATAAGATAAATCAAATATTAAACAGAAAAAAATATGTACATAACGTCACATACTCACACTTACACATATATACACTCACACATACACACATTCACACATGCACACTCACACATACACACATACACACACACACAGACACACACACACACACACACACACACACACACACACACACACACACACACACACACACACACACACACACACAGAAAAAAAAGAATCTAATTTATATGTTGTTTATTGATTTTGTTTATCTTTTGTTTTTATTTTGCATATTGGCTGTGAAATTGTTATTGATTTCTTCCACATTTCTTAATTGGCTTGATTATTTTAATTAATGAGTTCCTGGCCAATTTATTTCCATCATTTAAGCTGTAATTTATCATTACAGTCATACAAAGAAAAAAAGTTTTCTAAATCTATTTTGTCTTAAATAAAGCAAAAATAATGCATTTCTTGTTGTTTTGGTCTTTTGTAACAAAATAAAATCAACAGCTTACCAGAGTTATGTGGACGTTACCACCACCACAGCCACCACCATGATCATCATCACCATCATCATCACCATCATCATCATCACCATCATCACCATCATCATCATCATCATCACCATCATCATCATCACCACCACCACCATGATCATCATCACCATCATCATCATCACTACCAACATCATCACAATCATCACCACCACCATCATCACAATCATCATCACTACCAACATCATCACAATAATCATCATCACCACCACCATCATCACAATCATCATCACTACCAACATCATCACAATAATCATCATCACCACCACCATCATCACTACCACCATCACAATCATCATCACTACCACCATCATCACAATCATCATCACCACCACCACCACCATCATCACTACCACCAACATCATCACAATCATCACTACCACCAACATCATCACAATCATCATCACCACCACCACCATCATCACTACCACCACCATCACAATCATCACCACCACCACCATCATCACTACCACCATCATCACAATCATCATCACTACCACCAACATCATCACAATCATCACCACCACCATCATCACTACCACCATCATCACAATCATCATCACTACCACCAACATCATCACAATCATCACCACCACCATCATCACTACCACCATCACCACCACCATCATCACTACCACCAACATCATCACAATCATCACCACCACCATCATCACTACCACCAACATCATCACAATCATCATCATCACTACCACCATCGTCACTACCACCAACATCATCACCATCATCACTACTACCAACATCATCATCATCATCACTACCAACACCATCATCACCATCACTACCGCCAGCATTACCATCATCACCACCAACACCACCACCAGCACCACCACCACCACCATCATCACCACCACCAGCAGCAGCAGTGTCACCAGCACCACCACCACCACCACCCCCCCCCCCCCCCCCCCCCCCACACACACACACACAACCACCAGCAGCAGCAGTGCCATCACCACCACCACCACCACCATCACCACCACCACCACCACCACCATCATCACCAGCAGCACCACCACCACCACCACCACCATCACCACCACCACCACCATCATCACCACCACCAGCACCACAACCACCACCATCATCACCAGCAGTGCCATCACCCCCCCCCCCCCCACAACCACCACCATCAGCACCAGCAGCAGCAGTGCCATCATCACCAGCACCACCACCACCAGCACCACCACCACCACCATCACCACCACCACCCCCACAACCACCACCATCATCACCAGCACCAGCAGCAGCAGTGCCATCATCATCACCACCAGCACCACAACCATCACCAGCACCACCAGCACCACAACCACCACCATCATCACCACCACCACCAGCAGCAGTGCCATCATCACCACCATCATCACCACCAGCACCACAACCACCACCATCATCACCACCACCACCACAACCATCATCACCACCACCAGCACCACAACCACCACCATCATCATCACCACCACCAGCACCACAACCACCACCACCACCACCACCACCACCACAACCATCACCACCACCACCACAACCATCACCACCACCACCAGCACCACAACCACCACCATCATCACCAGCACCACAACCACCACCATCATCATCACCACCACCACCAGCACCACAACCACCACCATCATCACCACCACCAGCACCACAATCACCACCATCATCACCACCACAACCATCATCACCACCACCAGCACCACAACCACCACCACCAGCACCACAACCACCACCATCATCACCACCACCACCAGCAGCAGTGCCATCATCACCACCATCATCACCACCACCACCACCACCACAACCATCATCACCACCACCAGCACCACAACCACCGCCATTACCACCATCACCACCACCAGCACCACAACCACCACTACCAGCAGCAGCAGTGCCATCACCACAACCACCACCATCATCATCACCATCATCACGACCACCACCACATCATCATCATCATCATCACTACTACCACCACCATCACCATAATCATCACCATTATCATCACCACTACCATCATCATCATCATTGCCATCATTATTAGCACCAATCCAACATCACGGCCACTAATCCTGTTTATTTCAGTACACATTGGGACATAACGAAATAGGTAGAGACAAAAACAGGACAAGTTATGTCTATAGGTGAATTACACAAATATAGATGAAAAAGTATCCCAACCGACAAGAAGGGAAAGAACGGTGCATGAATGCTTATATTTATATTAACCTTTAGTATTCACATTATATATACTATTATATTTTCATGGTAAAGGCTTTACCTCGCATAATTATCTCACATAATATCGAATCTGAGATTTTGAAAGTATTTATTTTGAGAACAATACCTTAACATCAGTTTGAGCGACCAGTTACAGCCAGTTTCAACAGAAAGAGGTGAGAGACTTCTGGACGGTTTTGGCCGGTTTGAACATTAAAGGGTTAAGGTAATAAATATAACACAGCTTATATTAGAAAACAAGATAAATTTATTGTAGATATTGGTAAAGTTTGTAAATTATATTCCTGAAAAAGAACAAATATAAACACATTTTGTTATTTTCTTCATAATCAGAAAAGCAAGAGATATTGCCTTTAAGTGTTTCACAGCTAGTTGGTTGTTCATCAGAAAACAACTTGTCTTATACTTAATTGTTTTTGTTACTATTTTACATGTGATAAATATCATGTGGAATAGAATTCATAATTAGAGATGATTCCCACTAGAATTTGGAAGTGTTTCAATGACGATATTCTTGGAATTTTCTTTATTCAACGGCCTTCAGCTAGCTCACATTACTTCTGGCTGATTGCTGAGTACACATAACTTTGAGGTTGAAATATAGGACAACTGATCATATGAGCAAATCTTACTAAAGCCATTATTATTGTTGTTCTTATTTGGTCCCAAGTCAGACTTGAACAAGCAGCTGTATGATCAATGGAGTTCTAGCCCATGCTAGTGTGGAAGATAGATGTTAAACAATGATGATGATATATATATCATCATCATCATCATCACCGTTTTACGTCTGTTCTTCCACGCTAGCATGGGTTAGACAGGTTGTCCAGTCGGCTGACCATGCCTTGCTCATACAGGAACTGATTCCGGCTTGATTTCTACAGCTGGATGCCCTTCCTAACACCAACCTCATTTACAGTGAGTGCTGGGTGCTTTTTTTCCATGGCGCCTACATGTCCACTTTACAGTGTGGGTTGGGTGCTTTTTTTTGCCGTGGCACCTCCACGACCACTTTGCAGTGGGAGGGTGTGGAGGCATATTGTCTATATGCTTCAGCTTTGGCTTGTACCCGTGGGGGGGGGGGGTCTTCTGTATATATATATATATATATATATATATATATAATAGAAAAAATGAAGTTTCGTTTACATATGAAAAATATTTATTGCTTATCGACCTGTATTTCACCGTACTACTTACTCTCTCTATATATATATTTGTGTGTGTGTATATATATATATGTGTGTGTGTGTGTGTGTGTATAGGGGCCAATATAAAAATAAGGAAAAATATTTTTTCATTTTGAAAAAAATATTTTTCTCATTCTGTGAACATGTCACAGTGTCAGTAGCAGTTGAGAATGTCAGACATCACTATTTCAAGATTCATTAATCTCTCCTCAGTGACATCCATTCAACCGATACTGACATGGAAATAGACTAGAGTCAATATAGATTTTGCTGAAGATGCTCATTTGCATATAGCATATAGAAAACATTAGCAGGAGATGGTGTGTTTTATTATGGCATCAATACTACCACCTAACAGTGTGGATTGGGTGCATTTTATCGTGACACCAATACTACCACTTTACTGATTGGGTTGGGTACATTTTACTGTGGCACTAGCAGAATCACTTTACAGAGTGGGCTAGGTTCATGTTATAGTGGCACCAGTTGAGTGGGCTGGATCATTCTACTGTGGCACCTGAGTGGGTTAGGTGCACGTTATTGTGCAACACTACATATGTTATATATGGTTTTGATTATTAAAATAGCATGCCCTGGTTTCAGTACTAGGAAATATTGTTGGGACATTAATCCTTAACATCATCATCATCACCATTTTACGTCTGTTCTTCCACGCTAGCATAGGTTAGACGAGTTGTCCTGTTGTGGGCAGTGTCTGGTCGGCTGACCTTGTCTTGCTCATACGGGAACTGATTCTGGCTTGATTTCTACAGCTGGATGCCTTTCCTAACACCAACCTCATTTACAGTGAGTGCTGGGTGCTTTTTTTCCGTGGCACCTCCACGACTACTTTGCAGTGGAATGATATGGACCCCAGTCCCTATCATCTCATTTCTACAGCTGAGTAAACTTGAGCAATGTGAAATAAAGTGTCTTGCTCAAGGAAACAACACATCACCCAGGTCCAAGAATTGAACTCACAACGTTTCGATTGCAAGCTCAATGCTCTAACCACTAAGCCATGCGCCTTCACTAACATATCTATATAAATTTATACCAATAGCAAATTTGAGTTATTTCCTTTAGCTAATTATATTTTTTAATTATTCTGGGATTTCAAATAATGCCCTCACCCCACTGCTTATTAATTTTTCAAAACACTATACATGACAAAAAAGTACATTACTAGAAATCCCATATAATATAAAATAAATAGGATGGGTTGGGGGAAGGGTCTCAATATGTAAACTAAACAACTATATCTGGTTTTTAAAAAAATCAACGGAGATAACCTAGAAAAATTAACCCCCTCCCCACACACACACACTTATACCACTCCCCCACTTATTCCAATCCCAACCCCACCCCACATATTTCAACCCCCTATTATTTGGGACCTGAGAGTACACAATTACTACTGACCATTAACTAATGCTTTTGAGAAAAGTATGAACATGGTGCAGTGTCATTTACCCACCACATCTCCACTCTAAATCTGGAGCATCTGCCCACTTTTATAAGGAATGTTCAGTGTTACTATACTGAAGAATTTCTAAAATAAAGGGGAAAAAAAGAATTAAAGAACTAAAGAATGAAAGCATTGTAGAAAACTATTCTGTATAAATCAGTTTACTTCTTTATTATTTTATACATACTTAAATTTAGGAAAGCCCTTCAAGATGTGTATGACGAAAAAGAAGACGATTTAGAGACGTATGACATAGATAATAACTGGAATTTCTTACGTGACAACTTACTACAGGCTACTGATGAAACTTGTGGCTGGAGCAGAGCTCCAACCTGACAGAGAGTGACCTGGTGGTGGAACAGCACAGTAGATAAGGCCATTAGAGACAAAAGACTAGCATGGAAGGCTTGGAAAAAGGGTGGGAGTAGAGAAGGATATACAGCCGCTAAGAGAGAAGCTAGACGTCAGGTGTACTTAGCATGCAGGGAAGCTGAGAGTAGGAGGTTTGCCAATGTTCTGCGATGGGAAGATCAGAGGCGTGCGGTGTTCGACATTGCAAGGCAATGTGACAATGCAAATCAGGATGTTGGAGATAAATGTGTCCGGGATGATGCCGGTGTACTTAGTGTCACAAATCATCAGGAAAAGGAGGCCTGGAAATGTCATTATGAGAGACTGATGAATGTGGAGAACAAATGGGAGAGAGAGAAATTACCCTCAGTAGATCCGACAGAGGGACCAGCTATTGAGATTGACTAATATAGGGTCCAAGAGGTGATTAAGGAAATGAAAAATGGTAAGGCTGCTGGACCATCGGGGATAGTTGCTGAGATGCTGAAGGCATCAGGGGACGTAGGCACTAAACTGGTTGCACGCATCATCAATCAGGCTATATATGGTGGTGTCATACCCAAAGACTGGTGCAGCAGTATTCTCATAAATTGCTACAAAGGTAAAAGGGATGCTCTGGAGAGGAACAATTATAGGGGTATAAAACTGATGGATCAGGTTATGAAAGTGGCAGAAAGGATATTAGCACAACTAATTAGAGAAAAGGTCAAACTAGATGAGCTGCAGTTGGGTTTGGGCCTGGGAAGAGTACAACAGATGCCCTCTTCTTGGTGAGACAATTACAAGAAAGGTTCTTAGAGAAAAATAAGCCACTATACTTAGCCTTTGTTGACCTAGAGAAGGCCTTTGATAGGGTACCCCGATCTGTCATTTGGTGGTCCCTAAGGAAACTAGGTGTTGAGGAATGGCTTGTGATGACAGTGAAAACTTTGTACAGAGGTACTCTCAGTAAAGTCAGGGTAGGAATGGAGTTTAGTGAGGAATTCCAGATACAAGTAGGAGTACATCAAGGTTCGGTCCTTAGCCTGCTCTTGTTCATTATAGTCCTCCAAGCCATAACAGAGGAGTTTAAGACTGTCTGTCCATGGGAACTTCTCTATGCTGATGATCTCGTTCTTATAGCAGAATCAGTAGAGAAGCTAGAGAATAAATTCTGGCTATGGAAATAGCAGTTGGAAGCAAGAGGACTGCGAGTGAACCTAACTAAGACAAAAGTGTTGATGAGTAGAAAAGAGGACAAAACTCTGATTCCGTCAGGGAAATGGCCATGTTCGATATGCAGAAAAGGAACTGGCATAAATTCTATAAAATGCACACAATGCAAATCCTGGGTACACAAGAGATGTAGCGGGATAGCAGGCAAACTAACAGGTAGGGAGAAATATGTATGCAGTAGATGTACAGGGAAATTAGACAGTAGAAGTCGCATTGATAGACACATTTTTCTAATGCAGGCGGGTGCTATAGAAGTGGTGGATAGCTTCCGGTACCTAGGAGATCAGATTAGCATGGGAGGAGGGTGTTCCGAGGCCATACTATCTAGAATAAGGACGGGTTGGAAGAAGTTTAGGGAGCTGCTTCCTCTGCTGACAAAGAAGGGTTTCTCCCCGCGTACGAAAGGCCAGTTATATGATGCCTGAGTGAGGAGTGCGATGCTGCACGGTAGTGAGACATGGGCAGCAACTGCAGAGGATATGCGATGGCTGGAGAGAAATGAGGCAAGCATGCTCCGTTGGATGTGCAATGTCAGTGTGTGTGAACGACCCAGCGTGGATGTGTTGAAAGAGAAACCGTGTCTGAGAGGGATAGAATGTAGTGTGCAAGAGAGGAGACTGAGGTGGTATGGACATGTGATGTGCATGGAGGATGACCGATGGGTGAAGAAGAGCCAGGAAATGCCAGTTGAAGGAAGACGTGGTAGAGATAGACCACGAAAAACATGGGCGGAGATGGTGAAAACAGACTTCAGATCGCTGAAGCTCACAGTGGAGATGACGAAGGACTGTGACAAATGGAGAGATGCTGTGCTGAATAAGACCCGTCCCACCCTTGCAAGCAGGGAAAAGCGGACGTAAAATGATGATGATGATGATGATGATGATTAACATATTTAGTCTTTCCTTTCATATTTAACATTCTTGTTACTTTCTTTGCTAAGTATACTCATCACCATATATTCACAGTGTGTTACAAACTTCTAAGGTATTTTCTACCTATTTCACATTTTTTTAACTATGTCTATGAAACAGAGTAACATTTCGTTTTTGTATTTGTTTTGCAAGATTATGTGAAAACGTGTGTTGGAACAGCAGACCTGTCAACTCTCCCCATCTGATGGGGAGATTTCTCACCCACTTTGGGGTGGATGAGAGATGTCTTCTCTTGTGAAAATGGGCAAAATATCTCTCCCCATTTTGCCTCATTTCTCCATGTTATGGGACACTTTTTTTCATGGTACTCCCCATTTGGGTTTTTAGAGGTTGGCAGGTCTGGAACAGATATTGTTATACTTTGGTAGGGTCATGCTGCCAATAAAAAACACATGCAGCAGTTGAGTTTCACTTCAGCTTATTACTATAATTTCCCATCAGTTAGTTTAATAACCCAATCATTGTTTAGCTGTTGCTTGTCAAAGTTCTTTTGTCACACATTCAGTGACTACTTTTATAACTTTGTGTCTCTTCTTTGTTCTGTTTTTCACACACTTGTCTTTCTGAGTTGTGCACCTGGACGGCACATGCATGACGTCAGGATGCATGTGTATTTTTATTCTTTTATTTATATATTTTTCCCTCTGGTCACTGGTTAGTTAAATGTTATCCTGATTCACACACACACATATATATCCTATATATATATATGTGTGTGTGTGTGTGTAGCAGGGTGAGGGTCAGTCCCTGTATTTTACTTTATCGTTTAACCTTTTTGATATCAGCTCAACTGTTTTAAATGTGTATATTTAAATTAAACCTTCCATCATAATTTTCTGGAAGAAATTTAAGTTTTGTTTCAAACATAAGATTAATAATGGTTTCTAACATTGGCACAAGGCCATCAATTTTAGGGGAAGATGAAAGTAAATTATATTAACCCCAGTACTTAACTGGTATTGACCACCGGAAGGATGAAAGTCAAAGTTGACCTCGATAGGATTTGAAACCAGAATTTAGAGATTTATAACAAAATACTGCAATGCATATCATCTGATAGACCAATGACTGCCAATCTACCACTCCTAAACATTAGATTAAGAATGTTTTCGGATTTAAGCACAAAGCCAACAATTTTCAAGGAGGGGAAAGTCAATTAAATCAATCCCTCCAGTATGTTACTGGTACTTTATTTTATTGACCCTGTAAGAATGAAAGATAAAGATAACCTCGATGGGATTTGAATTCAGAACGTAAAAGGACATAACTCTATGCCACACAGTATGGTGTCCAACACTCTGCCAATCTACCACTCCTAAATCTTAGATTATTAACAGAAAATCTTAGTTATTTACTAAATCTCTTCAGATTATATAATATTTCTTTTTAAAAATTACATTGAAATACAAATGCAGTGTACTTCATTTGGAATATGATAATTGATTTTATAAAAGTAACCTAGAAGCTGAACATATTACTAATGTCCAGCGTACTGTGTTTCAGTGCCAACAGTACATCTGTTATAATGTCCATTCCATTCTCTTTTATTTCCTCCAGTACACAGCTAACGGTGCCGAGAATTGGCATGCCTGAGCTGGGAAATGGGGTCAGCTCCTGCTAGCCTTCAAAATGGTTCAAATAGGTTGATTATTATCTCTGCCAGCCGAACTCCCTCCCATAGGTCCCCATTGCAGCACTGACTCCACCAAATTGGATTGGAGTGAAAGTGAGATTTCGGCACTATAACTGATGCTTGGATTACACTGTCCTAAAGTGAATATACTTGCGGCTGGGCACTGCTTGTGAAACCAATCACCTGAAGAAACTCCATTGAAATGAACTTACACTATGAATTCCTTCGATGGAGCCAGCTCAACCCAACCAGTGTGAACACCACCAAAAGTGCAAGTAAGTGCAGCTAACGCAGTTGTGTTTTAATGTCCATTATTCTCAGTATGACTTCATACACTATACTTCAGTTTTATTAATGTTCAACAAAGTATGGTTTATGTTTCATTCAGAAAAAAAACAAAAAACAGCTCCCTTCAAATCTTACAGATAATTTCTAAAAAATGGATAAATAAAAATGAAAAATATATATAAAAAAAATCCACACCCATTCTGTTAGAAAATAATATTCTATCTTATGAAAGCCTAGCTGTGTTCTACATAAAATATTACAAAATATCAATCTAGTTAAGTTGATGTTATTTCATTCTTATATCCGGCATTTATAATGAAGCCTTTTGCAATTTAGATATATTTATGCAAATATTTGATGCTTTTAATTCCCAGATGAGTTATGGCATATGTGACTAAATATTTTTATTATTTTATTTTATTTATATTTGAATATTATATGAGGGTCAGCTGAAAAGTTCACAGTCTGATTATGAAACAGTGATGCTAGAGCTGTGAAATCTTGCATTTATTAGTTTCAACTCTTTTTATTACTCTTTTCAAGGACTATGTTGAAAAATAAACCTCATTTGGTAATTTCATGAGAGTATCTTTGCTTTGTCAGTCTATGAAATTTTCAGCCAACCCTCAATTTTATTTTGTTTTTCCTATATCTTATTACCATAGCATTAGACACACACACACACACGCGCACGCACACGCACACACACACACACACACACACACACACACACACACACACACACACACACACACACACACACACACACACAGACCTATTTCTGTTTCCACATTCAGCAATAGTTAAAATAAATAGGCTCTCTATTATCTTTGCTTCGTGCCTTGTGCCATTTTATTTCAGTTATTATTGATGGCATCTGAAGGAGTAAACAGACAACCATGTATTATCCAACCGTATGCCAACATTTTTAAAATGTTAATATCAAGAAGTTATAATGAATAAGATGCATCAAATTACCAAGTAACCAAGCAATGGAGTTACTAAGCAACTAATTAACAAAACAACTAAACAATGAAGCTTCTAAGAAACTGAACAATGAAGCAACCAAACTATGAAGTAATGAAGTAATGAAGCAGCAAAGCAATAAAGCAGCCAGGTTACTAAGCAACCAAGCAACTATGCAACAAAGTAACAAAGTAACTGAGCAACCAAGTAACCAAGCTACTAAGCAACTGAACAACCAAGCTACTAAGTAACTAAGCAACCAACCAACAAAAGTTAACTGACCACAAGAGGAAACCTCTAGGTGATTGCATGAACTGCTAAAAAGAGCAACTAAATCTCCCTTAAATCTCACTTGACAGACATGCTGGTTAATGTAGTCGTAGACATAGTATTTTTGAAAAAAGAACCCATCAGCAACAAAAGATGGGATGGTGACAATTGGAATGACTTTGATTATACATCTGTTCAATCAGATCTGGCCTGGAGCTAAACAATAGCAGCAACTGATCCTAAGTGAAGCTAATGAAGGAGCTTCTATGTGATTGTTCAAAACAGGATGATGCCTTCCCATTTTAAAAATGGAAGGACAAGTCAGATAAGGCAGTTGAAGGTATAAAATGTCTGAAAATATGGTGGTATGGTCAAAATTGGACTAGCTTTAATAAAGGTTTCTGATTCAGGCACAAGGCCAATAATTTTGGTGGAGAGGGAAGGTCGATTTAATTGACCCCAGCACATTACTTGTGCTTTACTTTATAGACTTCATAAGGATGAAAGGCAAAGCTAACCGTAGTGGGATTTGAACTCAGGACATAAAGGACCATAACTATATGCCACAAAGCATGTTGTCTGGCGCTCTACCGATACTGCAAATCCACTTCTGCACTCCAATCCAGACTACCAGACTTTATAAAAGACAGGTTCTATGAGTTGCTAATGCACACTACCTCCCAGATACCCAACAGTGACTACTTAATTATTGCTGGCAGCCTTAATGGTCACGTTGGACAACATTGTGATGGCTATGATGGAATCCATGGAGGCTATGGGTTTGGTACCAGAAATGAGGAAGGCTTCAGGATCCTGGAATTCTGTGATGCTAATAACCTAACTATCTGTAACACAAACTTCAAAAAACGAGACGATCACTTGATCACCTGTACATCAGGGGAACACACCAGCCAGATAGATGTTATCCTTTCTAGAAGATGTCACAGAATGTCTGTTGTAAACACTAAATCCCTCCCTCATGAAGAATGCACCTCCCAACATAGCCTAATAGTTAGTGACCTCATAGTCAGGGCCAGACGTACTTGCCGGCAGAGGAATACCTCGAGGAGAAGAATATGGAAGTTGAAGAACTCCACAGCCAGTAACAAATTTACAAGTATATTACTTGATGCTTTTGACAGTAAGGAAGAGCATGTGGTTAGGAAAAGCTAATTCACTTACCGCTTTCACTGGTACAGCTAATCCAATGGCTGGTTTCTCCTCTCCCACGTGCGTACAATCCAACTCGTTAACTGGGAGCTCCAAGACTGACGTCCACCATGTTCGCTGACCATCCTAGAGAGAGACAGACCTGCTGGCCCTTCCGGTCGAGCACCCTTCTAGCCAAGCACCCTTCCGGTCAAGCACTCTTCCGGTCAAGCACTCCCCTGCCTCCGGCCACCGCACACCACGCCATACACACACGCCCCCCTGATCTCAAGGATCAATTTCCCCCTCGTCCTTCTGCATATGAACGTCTGCTGTCCAGGTTGGTGGTTTGCGACTTCTTTGCGATCTCCGCAGTGTTGGGGCGGCACTTTGGGTTTCCTCTTCCTCGGAGTCCATTGACACAGTGATTCTAAGGACATCCAGGACATGACGTGGTACTCCGTCCACGGACACATTGTTCTGGGAATTTACGGCTGTCACCGTTCCCCTTCCCCATTGAGATGTGCAATGTGCATCTGGGGGCTTAACCCAGACTTCTTCGCCCACCTGCACGAATGCATTCTCTCTCTCCACTGGCTGTTGTGGTGGTGTGCATGGGTGCCGCCACTCGTATCTGAATACTGCTCTGTGTGGCACCGATTCCTCAACCTGTCCCACCCGAGGGGACATGTTGTACCAGAACACTGCCTCCATTGGTGAGATGTGGCCCCCCTCCGCCATTGCTTTGATCGTCCGGTGGTGTCGCTCCATGATTCCATTTCCGCTCGGCCTGTACGCTGCTCTGAAGAAATGGTCCACCTTCATCCATCGAGCATCTCCCTCAGCGCCTCTGAGCGGAATGCTGCGCTGTTGTCCATCAGCAGTTCGTCCACAGGGTCCCACTCCAAGAACACCTCTCTCAACGTCCGCATGATTTCCTCGGCCGTTCCAGTTTTCATCTCTCTCCATATCGCCATCCGTCCCGGTCCACAGTCGACCATCGAGAGGTATGTTCCCTGTCGGTAGTCTGTTACATCCACCGCCAATCGCTTCCAGTCGCGATTAACTGGGAGGCTTCCCGTTTCGTGCACACCCGGGGCGGGATCAATGGACTGACATCGGACGCAGCCTCTAACCACTCTTTGAACACTGTGTCTGTTAACGTCCGAGTCGATTCTTCTGGCTAGGAACAGAGTCCTCTCCACTCCCATGTGGTGTATGTCATGCAACCCTTTCAGATCTGACTCGGTCAGCCGACACATGGCAGCTATCTCCTCTTCTACCTCCTCCGGCGCTTCCATCCAGGCTTTCTTCACCCTAGTTAAAACGTCCGCCCTATTTTTCTCTGAGGGCACGAAACAGCCTCAGGTCGAACTTGGTGGCCAGCTCTCCTAAAGTTCCCAGGCGGCGCTTTATCAGCATCTCCACCGCCCCTCTCATTCGCACTCTCTTCTCACTGGTGAGCACTGATCTCACCCATCCGAGTACAGTAGCCGAGTCGGTGCGTATCTTGATGGTGCGCAGTCCCCACCTCAGGGTGAGGTTCACCCCTCTCAACAGCGTGTCCAGTTCGGCCACATTGATGTGGTTGCAATCGTCCTTCTTCCTAAGCCAGGCTGTGTCCTCGACCTCAACACCTCCTATCTCTAACGTGACAGCCAGCGCTATGCTGCTGGCATCGCACCATAAGGTCCCGCTCTGCGATTTGGGTACATACCAGCGTCCCCGCACTGGGTCGTCGGCCTTCACCCTCTCCATGAAGTCCTGCATCATGGCCACCGTCCTCTCTCCCACTCTGTCACTCCAAGTCACCCCGCCCGCTCGTCTCTTGACATAGCTGCATGCCGTCCGGAGCCACCCAGCAATCGGGTAGTGACCCACCAACTTTCCACACGTCGAGAAAAGATCCCTCCTACTCATACTTGGGCCCAGTTCTGGAACTTCATTTCCCCTCTGGAATACTAACACGCCCATCCTGTGTCGCTGTAACCTAAGTCCCAGCGCGGCTCCTCCCTCCAACGCTTCTGACGGCTTCGCAGCCAGTCCATACCCCTGTAAATGGCTTGTGACCTCTGCCGCCGACACTACAGACTCGCCCACTAGGATGTCGTCAATGTAGGAATTAGTGGCCCTCTTCATCTTGTCGGCCTTTCCCAGAATGGTCTTGAGGACTGCCGCCATGATCTTCGGTGCAGAGCTCAGCCCGAAACCGAGCCTGGTCAGGCAATATGTCCGGCCCTTATACCTGACCAGCTGATACTGCCAGAGCTTCTCATCTATGTGTAATTGTAAGTATACCGACTTTAGATCGACGATTGCGGAAGCCCCCGTCATGCGTCTCCACTCACGCAGGGTTTCCCCACAGACATCCGTGACCTCGCCACCCGTGTGGCATGACATGTGCTCGTTCAGCTCCCGAAAGTCCAGTACTGGCCTCACCTTGTTCTTCATGGGTTGCGCCACCGCCATTAACGGCAATACTTCGCACTTCACCTCCTCTTTCCAGGGAAGCAGTATGCCCTCTTCAATCCATCTCTCTACCTCTCGCTCGAACTCGCTCCTAATGTTTCCCTTCAATGTATGTTGATAGCAGCCCACTTTGGTCTTCAGTGTTGGTGGTTCTCCTTTCCAGTACCACTCAACAACCCATCGTTGCCCATCGAACACGGCCTTGAAGTCTTTGTCCTGCACAGTGTAAGCGGGGCATTTCTCCTCGTGGGCCTTCTGGTTCTCCTGTCGCGTACTCACAGCGCATACCGATGCGGCACCGCCAAACGACACATCGACGTTGTTCACTGTGACGCCTCCTAGACGGCCAATTGCATCCATGCCCATAATTACGCCGATCCCATCCACCACGTTGTCAACTACGATGGCAGAAAGCCTTATTTTCTTTCCCCTTACTGCCATCTCCACCTCGCTGCGACCTCGGCATTCAATTTTCCTACCGTCGACTGCCCTTACACTGCTCTTCCCTCTCCACCCCCGCGGTCACCAGTGTCGTCATACAGCCCGTGTCCACGAGGGCTCGCTGTGGCTTTCCCTTCACGAAACTTTCACCACGAGCAGCGCCTCTACTCGTAAGGGGCAACTACCGGCGCAGTAGTTCCCCTTGGATCGTTTCCCTGGTTGCAGCTAGTAGCGATGTGGCCTAGTCGCTTACACCGGTAGCATATTTTTTCCGGCCTTGACTCTCTACAGTCTCTCGCCATGTGCGGGCCCTGGCACCTAAAACAGCGACCTCTAAACGTTCGTGGGCGACCGTGGGCCGTGGTTGCCTCCCTTTCACCATTTCGCTGCCAGCTGCCTTGGGCCTCTGTAATTGCTATCGCCATGACACTCTTCTTGGCATCTTCTGCTATGATGCTGGCTTGCTCCACCAGTGCACGCATCTCCATCTCTTTGTAACCCGGGACTTGCTGCAGTTTCACCGCTATGTCGTCTGGAAATCCATTTATGAATGCCAACCGCACCATGCGTTTGCATTCCACCTGATATCTAACCAACATGGCCAATCGCCGTATTTCCGCTGCGAAAATGTCAACATGTTCACCGTTCCATCTAATCCTTGCCAGCTTGGCAAAAGTGGCTAACGGTCCTTCCGCAAACGCTTCCATCATACGCCTCTCAATCTTTTGCGCATCCCTTTGGCTGTGTTCATCTATCTCTAGGAAGAGTGCCAACGCATCCCCTCGAGGTACAGTGCCATGAGGCCAGCCACATCTTCTATCTTCTGTAAGCTTGAGACCAGCCGGACTTTTCGCAGCCAAGCGACAACATCGCCTTCACCGGTAAATGCCCTAATCACTTCTCCGCTCATTCGTAATCTTGTCGCCATATCCTAATTTTGTCTTGTGGTAAGTAATAAAAAACAACAGACTCCTCTGTTTTTCCAGTAGCTTTGTTTTCGAGAAAGTTCTTTTTTTTTTTTTTTTTGATCAATCAGATCTCAGTTTCCAGTGCCGAAATAGCTTGTGGTTAGAAAAAGCTACTTCACTTACCGCTTTCATTGGCACCGCTAATCCAATGGTTGGTTTCTCCTCTCCCACGTGCGTACAATCCAACTCGTTAACCGGGAGCTCCAAGACTGACGTCCACCACGTTCGCTGACCATCCTAGAGAGAGACAGACCCTTCCAATCAAGCACCCTTCTGGCCAAGCACCCTTCCGGTCAAGCACTCTTCCGGTTGAGCACTCCCCAGCCTCCAGCCACCGCACACCACACCATACCCACAGAGCAATTGGAGACGTACATATAGAGGAACAGTGGGTATTCCTAAAAAATAACCTGCTGAAGGTGACTGATGAAATCTGTGGCTGGAGCGGACAATTAGGCAGGAGAAGTAACATGTTAGTGGAACAGTAAAGTGGAGGAGTCCATCAAGGGCAAAGAGCAGGCAAGGAAAGAATGATGGGATGGAGGTAGTAGAGAACTCTAGGAGAGAAGCTAGACAACAAGTATACTTAGCAAAGAGGGAAGCAGAGGATAGTAAGTTCAAGCTTATTCTACAACGGGAGGACCAAAGACGTGAGGTGTTCAAAATTGCAAGGCAATGTGTCAAGGAGAATTGTGATATTGTTGGGGAGACGTGTGTCCATAATGATAATGGTATACTTGCCCTCACTGATACTCATAAGAAGGTAGCTTGGAAGTGTCACTACAAGAGACTATTGAATGAGGAGAATGAATGGAATAAAGATAGTCTGCCCCACATTTATCCAACAGAAGGACCAGCTGTGCTAGTTAATGGTAGTATAGTAAGTAAGGCAATCACAGATATGAAGACAGGCAAGGCAGCTGGGCCTTTGGGGATAGTTGCTGAAATGTTGAAAACATCTGGAATGGTGGGCCATACTATGGTCACCTAGATAGTAAACCAAGTAATACAGAATGGGGTCATACCAAATGACTGGTGTAGTAGCATCATTGTTAACTGCTATAAGGGCAAAGGAGACGCCCTAGATAGGGGAAACTATAGAGGCATTAAGTTAGTTGACCAGGTCATGAAGGTCACAGAAAGAGTTATTACTCAATTGATTAGAGATCGAATTGATCTAGATGAAATGCAGTTTGGGTTTGTGCCAGGTAAAAGCACCACGGATGCTCTCTTCCTTGTACGGCAACTACAAGAGAAGTACCTAGCTAAAAGTAAACCCCTCTACTTAGCTTTTGTTGACTTGGAGAAAGCCTTTGACAGAGTCCCCCTGCTCCATTATCTGGTGGGCTCTTAGAATACTAGGAGTAGATGAGTGGCTTGTAAGAGCTATACAAGCTATGTATAAAGATACAGTCAGCAAGGTTAGAATTAACAATGAATATAGTGAAGAATTTAGTGTAAAAGTCGGTGTTCACCTCCATCCTTAGCCCCTCCTGTTTATTATTGCCCTACAGGCTATAACAGAAGAGTTTAAGACCGGCTGCCCATGGGAACTTCTATATGCAGATGATCTAACTCTCATAGCTGAATCTATGACTGAACTAGAGAAGAAATACCAAACATGGAAGCATGGCCTAGAATCAAAAGGCCTTAAGACTAAAGTTCTAGTATGTAGAAAGGAAAATAGGACACAGATTCCTTCTGGGAAATGGCCATACTCAGTGTGTAGGAAAGGAGTAGGCAGAAATTCCATCTATGCTCCAAATGCAAACTATGGGTACATAAAAGATGTAGTGTGATCAGAGGTAAGCTATCTAAGAATGTAGATTTTATATGTGGCTGATGCTTAGGTGCAGTAAGTAGCAAGGACCCACTGGGTACTAGCTCCTTCAACTGCCCAGATGGTTCTATAAAAATAGTAGACACTTTCCGTTACCTGGGTGAAAAAATCAGCAGTGGAGGAGGGTGTTCTGAAAGTACAGTAGCCAGAGTCAGAATGGGATGGAAAAAGTTCAGAGAGCTTATACTGCTGTTGGCCACAAAAGGTTTCTCTCTAAAAATGAAAGGCAGTTTGTATGATGCTTGTATACGAACAGCAATGATACATGGCAGTGAGACATGGGAATTATGTGCAGAGAACTTGCGCAGACTGGAAAAGAACGAAGCATGCATGCTCCGTTGGACGTGTAATAGTAATATACGTGAACGGCAAAGCATAAATGAACTAAGTGAGAAATTAGGAATAAGAGGGATCAGATGCTGTTTACTTGAGAGAAGACTACGTTGGTATGGCCACGTGATGTGCATGAAAGACGACGACAGCTATATAAAAAAGTGCAGGGCGATCAAAATTGACGGTAGTTACGGAGTAGGTAGACACAGAAAAACCTGGGACGATCTGATAAATTCCGACCTTACACACTTACACCTCTCTAAGACAATGTCACTGGACCGAGATCTTTGGCGCTACGCAGTAATACAGAAGACCCGCCTTGCCTATGCACAAAGCGAAACCTACAGTCAGTAGGCACCTCTTAACCAAATATACACCCCAATCCACTACCCCTACCCTATCCTCCCACTTCCACCCTCTCTCTGTAAATTAGTACCACAACATCCAGTCCAAATAAATGAGATAATGAGATCGAGATCGTGTAGGTGTCACGACAAAAAACACAATCCACGCTGTAATGTAGGTAACACGGTAAAAAGTTCCCAGTTCCACACTGTAAATGTAGCTGGTGTTAGGAAAGGCATCCAGCCATAGAAAACCTGCCAGACAGTCCAATATGAGCGAGACACGATCACCCGACCAACCTTGCCTCAAGTGGGACAACTCCCGTTTAACCCATGCTAGCGTGGAAGATGGACGTTAAACGAAGATGATGATGATGATGTGTGTGTATATATATATATATATATGTGTGTGTGTGCATATGCATACTTACATTTATGTATCAGCTGTGCTAAGGCGAGAAATGAAATTCTAATTTTATTTTTAATATTTGCCAAGGCCAGCCATAACTCACTCAGTATGCAAATGAGGCTACTCAGCCAATGTGTACTTAAGAAATACTATATATTTTCAACCGTTCAACAGACTGGCAGAGGTATAGAGTCCTGATGTAAAGTAATGACCCAGAAACATGTTAATTGTTCCTCAAAGCCAGTGTTGAACAAACAGGTGACGATTGGTTACTGGCATGGTACAGCTTCCAATTGGGCCGTTCATTTTCAAATGAATTGAACATTATTATTAATGTTTGATATAACCCATACGTACATACATATGTATCATCATCATCATTTTACGTCCGCTCTTCGCTGCTTGCAAGGGTGGGACGGGTCTTATTCATCACAGCATCTCTCCACTTGTCACGGTCCTTCGTCATCTCCACCGTGAGCTTCAGTGATCTGAGGTCTGTTTTCACCACCTCTGCCCATGTTTTTCGTGGTCTACCTCTACCATGTCTTCTTTCAACTGGCATTTCCTGGCACTTCTTCACCCATTGGTCATCCTCCATGCGCATCACATGTCCATACCACCTCAGTCTCCTCTCTCGCACACTACATACTATCCCTTTCAGACTAAGTTTCTCTCTCAACACATTCATGCTGGGTCGTTCATGCACATTTACACTGCACATCCAATAGAGCATGCTTGCCTCATTTCTCTCCAGCCGTCGCATATCGTCTGCAGTTGCTGCCCATGTCTCACGTGCAGCATCGCGCTCCTCACACAGGCATCATATAACCGGCCTTTCGTACGCAGGGAGAAACCCTTCTTCGTCAGCAGAGGAAGCAGCTCCCTAAACTTCTTCCAACCCGTCCTTATTCTAGATACTATGGCCTCGGAACACCCTCCTCCCATGCTAATCTGATCTCCTAGGTACCAGAAGCTATCCACCACTTCTATAGCACCCGCCTGCATTAGAAAAATGTGTCTATCAATGCGACTTCTACTGTTTAATTTCCCTGTACATCTACTGCATACATATTTCTCCCTACCTGTTAGTTTGCCTGCTATCCCGCTACATCTCTTGTGTACCCAGGATCTGCATTGTATGCATTTTATAGAATTTATGCCAATTCCTTTTCTGCATATCGAACATGGCCATTTCCCTGAGAGTTTTGTCCTCTTTTCTACTCATCAACACTTTTGTCTTAGTTAGGTTCACTCTCAGTCCTCTTGCTTCCAACTGCTGTTTCCATAGCCATAATTTATTCTCTAGCTCTTCTACTGATTCTGCTATAAGAACCAGATCGTCAGCATAGAGAAGTTCCATGGACAGCCAGTCTTAAACTCCTCTGTTATTGCTTGGAGGACTATAATGAACAAGAGTGGGCTGAGGACCGAACCTTGATGTACTCCTACTTGTATCTGGAATTCCTCACTAAACTCCATTCCTACCCTGACTTTACTGACAGTATCTCTGTACAAAGTTTGCACTGTCCTCACAAGCCATTCCTCAACATCTAGTTTCTTTAGAGACCACCAAATGACAGATCGGGGTACTCTAGGTCAACAAAGGCTAAGTATAGTGGCTTATTTTTCTCTAAGAACCTTTCTTGTAATTGTCTCACCAAGAAGAGGGCATCTGTTGTACTCTTCCCAGGCACAAAACCAAACTGCATCTCATCTAGTTTGACCCTTTCTCTAATTAGTTGTGCTAATATCCTTTCTGCCACTTTCATAACCTGATCCATTAGTTTTATACCCCTATAATTGCTCCTCTCCAGAGCATCCCTTTTACCTTTGTAGCAATTTATGAGAATACTGCTGCACCAGTCTTTGGGTATGACACCACCATATATAGCCTGATTGATGATGCGTGCAACCAGTTTAGTGCTTACGTCCCCTGATGCCTTCAGCATCACATCAACTATCCCCGATGGTCCAGCAGCCTTACAATTTTTCATTTCCTTAATTGCCTCTTGGACCCTATATTCGTCAATCTCAATAGCTGGTCCCTCTGTAATTTCTCTCTCTCCCATTTGTTCTCCACATTCATCAGTCTCTCATAATGACATTTCCAGGCCTCCTTTTCCTGATCATTCATGACACTAAGTACACCGGCATCATCCCGGACACATTTATCACCAACAACATCCTGATTGCATTGACACACTGCCTTGCAATGTGGAACACCACACGCCTCTGTTCTTCCCATCGCAGAACATTGGCAAACCTCCTACTCTCTGCCTCCCTGCGTGCTAAGTACACCTGACGTCTAGCTTCTCTCTTAGCGGCTGTATATCCTTCCCTACTCGCACCCTTTTTCCAAGCCTTCCATGCTAGTCTTTTGTCTCTAATGGCCTTATCTACTGTGCTGTTCCACCACCAGGTCAGTCTCTGTCTGGTTGGAGCTCTGCTTCAGCCACAAGTTTCATCAGTAGCCTGTAGTAAGTTGTCACGTAAGAAATTCCAGTTATTATCTATGTATATGTGTATATATGTGCGTATGTATATATCTATATATCTATATATGTATAAATATATATATATATGTGTGTGTGTGCATACTTACATTTATGTGCTAGGGCGAGAAATAAAATTCTAATTTATATATCATCATCATCATTTTACGTCCGCTTTTCCCTGCAAGGGTGAGACAGGAACTGATTCTGACTCGATTTCTACAGCTGGATGCCCTTCCTAACACCAACCACATTTACAGTGTGGGCTGGGTGCTTTTTTGCCGTGGCCCCTCCATGACCCCTTTGCAATGGAATGATATGGACCCCACTCCTATCATCTCATTTCTACAGCTGAGTAAACTGGAGCAATGTGAAATAAAGTGTCTTGCTCAAGGAAACAACACATCACTCGGTCTGAGAATTGAACTCACAACCTTTCGATTGCAAGGCCAATGCTCTAACCAGCAATAAATTTTTGTTAACAATATTAAGTTCTCCACACTTTAGTATATCTTGAATTCCATTCAAGGGAACAGCTAGATGATGCAAAATGGATTATTAGTATCAAAATGAAAATCCGAAGGCAAGGTAAAATTTCTAATCATTTTATTCACGACACATGTTTCAATAAGAGATAGATCGATCGTGAAGCCATGATCAATTAACACTGATCTCATCAGGTGAAAATGAATTGTCTTCAAATTCTTGATATGAGGGAGAAAATTAGCAATGTTCACTCACAGAGTTTATTCCCTCATATGAAGATCAAGCAGTCAAAATGCGGCGACTGCTATCAACTTCAGTTAAGGTCATAAAACTATCAAATTTCTATATCCCAATAGCTGCAAAAGACGCTGGACATGAATCAAATCTGTAGAAATACAGTCGGTCACAGTTAATGTGAGTGGGTACACACACACACAACACCCACACACACCGACTCGAAGTCAAAAGAAAAAATATGTATATATATACACACATCAACACAGTATCAAATCTGTAGAACTATAGACGGTCACAATTAGTGTGAGTGGGTACACACACACTCTCACACACACCGAAGCGGTGTCAAAGAAAAAACAATAAATATAAGAATATACCAACACAGCATTCACCGAAAGTTAGTTTACAAAACAACAAATGCTACATTGGTTAAATCTCAATTTGACGATGCAAATTGGAAATATTGGGTCAACCACAGCCCCATACACACACACATACATACACAAGCAAGTAAGTTCAGTTCAGTGTTCTGCTATACGTGTATAGATTGAATTGTAACATCCGTATCTCCAAATAGTGTATGTTATGGTATATACACATCCGTATCGTCCAAAAAAGTGTATGTTTAGGTATATACACATCCATGTGAAGAGCAAGCAATCAGCTCATATCAAACTCAGTATGTACCGCTGTCCCATTGAGAATCCGAATCCCCAAATCTGTGCATGCAAGCAACCACTATGTAGGCCAGCAAGGGGCTCTGTGTAGGGTTAGGTATTTGGGTTAAGGTGTCAGTAAGTGCGATTTCCCGTCAAATGGGCCCTTGGGCTTTTAAGATAGGTGTTTGAGTGGTGGAGGTGTGTTATCCAACACAAAAAGTAAAATAAAATAACAAAGGATAGCAAAACCTAGAGGATGTGTGTAGGCCCATTAATGGTGTGTAAGTATTATTGTTCAATCCGTAACTGTGAGCACTCCATGGTTAAATGATTGAAACCTCGTGTAGTGTTCAATCAGTAGGAACGTGACCAGTCGTAACTGTGGGAACTCAATGTCTAAAGAAAACGGGTACTGTGTGTATAGTTATGTATAGAGAGCATAAACGGTCTTAACTGAGTGTGCAATACGTCTAGCTATATCCCAACTGAGAGAACTCAATGGTTAGAGTATCTTAAAGTAAAGGTAAATGCGCGTAATCGGTCTTGCCTGAGTGTGTAATCAATTACTAACTAGGTAATCTGAGTGTGTAATCATTCTAACTATTTACTAACTAGGTATTCTAAAGTGCACTCAGCTGTGAGAACTCTGTGGAAACAGGCCGAGTACCATTTGTAAGTGCGCAAACGATCTTAGCCGTCTAACTACCTGAGTGTGTGATTGTCTGTTTATTGAGAGAACTCTATGGCTAAAGTAGAGAGGGAGGAGTTAGTGGTGGGTTACTTTCCAAAAAACCTGCGGAAGGTTTTCGAGGTTCTATGTTGGCAGTTGCTGAAAAAATCCACTCTCCTATTAATTAATAGGGGGCCGCCTCTAATAATATTAAAGGTTTCAGCTATGCACAAATTACAGATGCCAGTGCTGCCGTTGTAAGGCTGGACTGAGCACACTATGGACCAGGATAAGGAGTGCTCTATATTCTGTTGTTTAAGCTTCCAGACTAATTCAGAAAGCGCCGTGCTATTTTTTTTATCTAATCTATTAAAGGTATGGCGGTGATTATACCATCTATCCTTAAATTCAGTGGCAGTTGCCCCAACATACCTGAAGGTTGTATCAAGAGTGGAGACCTTACAGTCGTAGACTATGTTTTTGGTGAGGCATTTCATGGGGCAACTGGTGGTGTTCCTGCAATTACATTTTCTGGGTAGTTCCAGAGGAAACACGGTACCTTTGGGGTCGGGTCTCAGTTCTTGTTTGCTCTATGGGTAAGTTCCCAGGGGTTGGGGTGACCTGACTCGCCTCCCGTGTATGAGTCCGTTCATCCATAGAGCTGCTATTAGTTCTGCCAGTTCTCGGATTCTCAATGGGACAGCGGTACATACTGAGTTCGATATGAGCTGATTGCTTGCTCTTCACATGGATGTGTATATACCTAAACAAACACTTTTTTGGACGATACGGATGTGTATATACCATAACATACACTATTTGGAGATACGGATGTTACAATTCAATCTATACACGTATAGCAGAACACTGAACTGAACTTACTTGCTTGTGTATGTATGTGTGTGTGTATGGGGCTGTGGTTGACCCAATATTTCCAATTTGCATCGTCAAATTGAGATTTAACCAATGTAGCATTTGTTGTTTTGTAAACTAACTTTCGGTGAATGCTGTGTTGGTATATTCTTATATTTATTGTTTTTTCTTTGACACCGCTTCGGTGTGTGTGAGAGTGTGTGTGTACCCACTCACACTAATTGTGACCGTCTATAGTTCTACAGATTTGATACTGTGTTGATGTGTGTATATATATACATATTTTTTCTTTTGACTTCGAGTCGGTGTGTGTGGGTGTTGTGTGTGTGTGTACCCACTCACATTAACTGTGACCGACTGTATTTCTACAGATTTGATTCATGTCCAGCGTCTTTTGCAGCTATTGGGATATAGAAATTTGATAGTTTTATGACCTTAACTGAAGTTGATAGCAGTCGCCGCATTTTGACTGCTTGATCTTCATATGAGGGAATAAACTCTGTGAGTGAACATTGCTAATTTTCTCCCTCATATCAAGAATTTGAAGACAATTCATTTTCACCTGATGAGATCAGTGTTAATTGATCATGGCTTCACGATCGATCTATCTCTTATTGAAACATGTGTCATGATTAAAATGATTGGAAATTTTACCTTGCCTTCGGATTTTCATTTTGATATATATACCACCAATCTCTGGGAGGGCCCTGTAGAAACAGTAGACAGCTTCTGCTACCTAGGTGACCGAATTAGCAACGGAGGTGGGTGCTCAGAAAGTACAATAACTAGGGTAAGAACGGGATGGAAGAAGTTTAGGGAACTACTACCACTGCTAGCTGCAAAAGGCTTCTCCCTCAGAATGAAAGGCAGACTGTATGATGCGTGTATCCGAACAGCGATGTTGCATGGTAGTGAGACCTGGGCGCTGAAGGTGGAAGACTTACGTAGATTAGAGACAAACGAAGCCTGCATGCTCCGATGGATGTGTAACAGTAATATACGTGAACGACAAAGCATAAATGAATTGAGAGAGAGACTGAGCATAAGAGGAATCAAATGCTGCGTGCAGGAGAGGCGGTTACGCTGGTATGGACATGTGATGCGTATGAAGGATGACAGCTGCATAAAAAGGTGCAGAGCACTAGAAGTTGATGGAAACCGCGGAGTGGGGAGACCCAAGATGACTTGGGATGAGGTGATAAAAGCCGACCTTACCCAACTACACCTCTCAAAGTCAATGACACACGACCGTGACTTCTGGCGTCACGCAGTAATACAGGGTACCCGACCTCCCATGGGTACATGCTGAAGCATATAAACAATATGCCCCACTCCCCCCACCGCAAGGTGGTCGTGGAGGTGCCATGGCAAAAAAGCACCCAGCCCACACTGTAAAGTGGACGTGTAGGCGCCACGAAAAAGCACCCAGCACTCACTGTAAATGAGGTTGGTGTTAGGAAGGGCATCCAGCTGTAGAAATCAAGCCAGATCAGTTCCTGTATGAGCAAGGCATGGTCAGCCGACCAGACACTGCACACAACAGGACAACCCGTCTAACCCATGCTAGCGTGGAAGAACGGACGTAAAACGGTGATGATGATGATGATGATGATATATATATATATATATATATTTACATATTATATATATATATATATATATATATATATGAATGGAAAATAGAGCGAGAAACGGGACTGTCCATCATCAGTGATCTTCTGACTATCATCGATATTTCTTCACATTAAAGACCAGGTACCTCAAAATCAGTGCGAGCAATAACTAAAATAAGTTATTGGGACAGAGCGAATTGGGTGGAGAAAGTGGACAGTAAACAAACAAAAGTAGTAATGCAATGTAAAGGGAGGAAATGAGAGACAAGTCAATGATACGTGTGAACTTAAGCTCGACCAAATCAACGACGAGAAGACAGCAGAAGCGTCCGGACCCTGCGAAATGTGAGCAAGAAAAGGATTTCACACAGGTCAGACGGGAGGAAGTGAGAGAGGAGGAGCAGCAGAGAGTGAGTGAGTGAAAGTGTGATATAGTGGTTAGTGCATAGCCTGATAGCAGTGGTGATGATGAGGAGTTACACACAATATGGGTGATTAAAAGAGGGAAAATAATGAGGGAGTCTAGAGCGTTTGAGTGATGGTGGTGCAAGACAAACTTGCTCCAAGGGACAAATACTACTGTAGTAGTGGTAGAAGAGCTAAGAGAGGAGACCTGCAGATCTGTGGCAAGGGTGTGTTGGCCACTGGCAACAACTCAACTGTAAAGTGAAAGTGGAACACTTTATTTTCTTCATTTCAGGAAAAACGAAAAGAATTTAATGCAGTATACAGTGACACAAAACAATGCTAGTAACACATTCTGGATATATGATCATGTGGTACATAACCACGCAGACACACACATAGACACACCAACACACACATACATATATATAAAGAGGTATGTTATTGTACAAAAAACAACACAATTTTGACAATGAAATATAATAAATTCAATATTTGAGCCACAAAATTCCTAATTCTATATATAATACCATAGAGATATATAGTGTATTAATAGACTACACAAGGGTGGTGGATTGGCAGAATTGATAGAGTGTCAAATAAAATTCTATTGCAGTATTTGTTCTGGCTCTTTACATTCTGAGTTCAAATCCTGCTGAGGTTGACATTGCCTTTCATCCTTCTGGGGCCAATAAAATAAAGTACCAGTCAAGTACTGAGGTTGATTTATTCAACTTTGTCTTTTCCCAAAAAATTTGTTGGCCTTGTGCCTAAATAAGAAAAAATGAAAGCTGTTTTTGTTGTTGTTGTTTAGCCCCGGGTCAGCTCTGAACAAAGAAAACTATGGTGAAAGTGTTCTAGATATGATCATCCTGTCTTAGTTTAGGACAATGTATCAAGGACCTCATTATTTAGTTTCCTTTATTTTATACTAGCTGAGCTACCCGGTGATTCCCGGGTATTTTATTCAAGTTACAATATTTGACCATTGAAATATGATTGCTGAATTTTAACTAAAGTAGGAATTATAGCAGAATATTTATTGCCATTTGTTTAAAGCAAATCATGTAGATAAAATTATTATTAGTTTTGTCCAGTGGTGATTTTTAAAATATTGCTCCCTATTACAGTCAGCATATATAATGCTTCGCCCTTGGAAGAATCATTAGGTATGTTGTCAGTGAAAAGGGCATGACCAAAAAAATAAATTTAGATTTTATTTATCCTTTTTTCTTTTACACAATCAGAACCTCTGAAATTCAAACAAAATATGAAGGCTATTTTAAAAAGCAGGAATAAAATAAAATAAAAAAATAAATTTACCATTGGTTTATGAATGAATGAAGAATTTACTTTCTCATTTCTGTAATTCAGGAAAGTTTATCTAAATATGTGTAAGTGTGGTATATTTATACATATACACCAGGAACCAAACTCCCACTGTCACTGCCACCATATCTCCTGATCTCCCCATCACTCACTATTACAAGCAAATGGGGGCTCACGCACTGGCCGCCCAGCAGCCCCGGTGGTCAGAATAGAGGATGGTGAGGGAGACGCGCTGGAAAATCCATTCCGGCTTGCGAGGCTCACTTCTGCAGGTAGCCAACTCTGTGCCGATGGTGGGGAGTTGGGGGGTAGCCCTAGAGTCAAGGACACCAGAAGTCCCCATTGCTATGGGCTCAACTACAAACCTGTCGGTAAGCGACCGATATTTGGAGAGTTTACGCTCCTTGGTCCAAAGTGCGGCAGAGCCTGGGTTAATTAAAATGTTTACACTGTAGCTTTCACCAAGGTTTACCTCTGTTGCAGTAGGATCTTGTTTGAGGGAGATTTGTTTTCTATTTCTTTTAGGTACACCAACAGTTATAATGGCTTCTATGACATACATACATAAATACACACACATGCATGTGTGTGTGTCTGTGTGTGTAAGACTGTTCGCTGTGATGTGAAATGGATTTTGCTAATATTTCTAGTAGATTGAGGTGTCACATACAACCTTTATGAGACAGTAGACTGGGATATATATATATGTCTCTAACTTAAGTACGGTGATAAATACACACACACTTGTCTCTAATTTAAGAACACCAAGACATACATGTTCACATACACACACAGTCTCATTACGACTTTTGTGAAAGAGAGGGAGAAAGAAAAGTAACGTTAAGAAAGGAGTTAGTTAGGCAGCGTTTAAAAAATAAATAAATAAAAATTAGTTATCGAACTATGCTATCATTTTTCTGTTTTCTTTCTCTCTCTTCCCTAATCCCCCCCCTCTCTCTCTCTTATCCCCTCTCTTTCTATCTTATCTCCTCTCTCTCTTTCTCTGCAGAATGAAGAACAAAAAAACAAATAAGTTGTTGCCTCGTTCTGGAGGACTGAGTTGTGGGAGGAGAAAGGGAAGTAGTGGGAGGGAAGTTTAATGTCCCCAGGGGTTCCAATTAGCCAGTCCTGTTCCTGAATATTAGCTTAACATGTGTATAAAGTTTCATCAGGATTGGATCAATGGTTTAGATGCCAACTGGTTACACACAGACAGAAATTGCCATTTATATAGTAGACTAGCAGTGGTACGCGGCGTTGCACAGGATAAGGTATTTTGGAACGCAGGCCACCAACAGACCTAATCGTGGAAAAACTGCATGCCTGGACGATATGTAAAGAAAATAAACCGAATACTCTGATGGCTGGATAATCTTTAAGATTTTCCTCGATGAAGCAGGAAAAATGCAGGTTTTCACCTAATACGGGCCCTAGGGGATCAAGAAAATGAATTTTTTTTATGTGCATAATATGCTTTGAAATTTCAGGAAAATCGGCTAGACGTAACGCCTCAAAAAAGCCCTAAAAAGCTGAAAAAATGAAGTTTTTCACCTAATGCGGGCCCTAGGCCATAAAAAAGTTGGATTTTCTTTGCTCACGGTATGAAGAAGAGACTGACTAATACATAGTTACAATTTCAAGGAAATCAGTCTGACGTAACGCCTCAAAAAACCCCTAAAACCTAGGTGATCAAAAAGTTGAAACATAAGTAATACACATGTAAAGTTTGAAAAAAGTCGGTTGGCTACTTCTCGAGTTTTAGGGATTCAAACTCACAGACACACACATACACACATCCTCAGGGAAGTGACGTAATGCAGACAGTCAGACATACAGACAGATATTATAAGGGTGCGACGGTATATGTATGTATCTATCTAAAAAGAGAAAGACTAAAAATTATAGAGAGAGATCGCTAAATCACCTAATGCGGTCCCTAGGGCTTTGAAAATTTTAAATTTCTTTTGCTCAGAACACTCCCTGAAACATAAGTATTACATGTGTAATACTTTGAAAACAGTCGGTTGGGTGCTTCTCGAGTTTTAGGAATTCAAACTCACACACATCCTCAGTTTTATATATATAGATGATGGTAAGATGGAGGCGTGTGGCCTCATGGTAAGTGTGTAGGATTTACGATCATAATGTTGTGGGTTTGATTCCTGGACTGGGTTGCGTGTTGTTTTCTTTAGCAAAACACTTCATTTCTCGTTGCTCCAGAATAATGAGCAGAAAATCTTTGCTAGTTGACAGATAGATCATGGTGAAAATTTGCAATAAACTAAAGAATTTAATTTTTAATGTAATACAGTTGTAGAGCTGTTTTGTATTTTTCAAGAATGTCTTGTTAATGTGGTTTCATGTGGTATAGGATGTTATGAGTTAAAGAAAGAAGAAAATAAAAACAATAATTGAAAAAAAAGAGGTGTAGTGGGATAACAGGCAAACTAACAGGAAGGGAAAACTTCATATGCAGTAGATGTTCAGGGAAATTTGATAGTAGAAGTCAGTGATAGACACATTTTTCAAATGTAGGTAGGATCTATAGAGATGGTTGATAGCTTCCGATACCTAGGTGATCAGATTAGCATGGGAGGGGGATGCTCCGAGGTCATAGTATCTAGAATAAGGACAGGTTGGAAGAAGTTTAGGGAGCTGCTTCCTTTGTTGACAAAGAAGGGTTTCTCCCTATGAATGAAAGGCCGGTTATATGATGCCTGTCTGAGATGCACGATGCTGCATGGTATTGAGACATGGGCAGTGACTGCGAAGAATATGCGACAATTGGAGAGAAATGAAGCAAACATGCTCCAATGAATGTGCAATGTCAATGTGTGTGAACGATCAAGCATAAACGAGTTGAGAGTGAAACTGTAGTGTGCGGGGGAGAAGACTGCGATGGTATGAACATGTGATGCGCATGGAGGATGACCGATGGGTAAGGAAGTGCCATTGGAAGGCACAGTAGAGGAAGACCACGAAAATCATGGGCGGAGGTGGTGAAAGCTGACCTCAGATCGCTGAAGCTCACAGAGGAGGCGATGAAGGACCGTGACCATGGAGAGATGCTGTGCTAAAAAGGACCCGTCCCACCCTTGCAAGCAAGGAAGAGCGGATGTAAAATGATGATGATGATGATGATCCATTAACCCTTTAGCATTTAAACTGCCCATATCCAGCCATAATTCTCTCACCTCTTTCTGTTCAAACCAGCTGTAACTGGCCACTCATACTGATGTTAAGGTATTGTTCTCAAAATAAATAATATCAAAATCTCATATATTTGATATTATGTGAAGTAAAGCCTTTACCATGAAAATATAAAGTAATGTAAATGCTAAAGGGTTAAAGCAGTGTTTTTCAAACATATTTTGTCTCAGAACCCTTATATGGAACCCATAATTGTTTTACAGACAATTCCCACTGCCTTAATTTTAATAAGACATTTTGAGTCACAAGACATGACAACTCCTCTGCACTCGATAGAATGTATGTCTATACGTAAGCAGGACGCAGACCCCCTCAACCTTTCTGGCAGGTCAGTAGCCCTGCTTCAGTACTAACTTGGTCTATGTAGACCCATCCAACTCTTGTGAGCAGGGGAAAGCTGATGTTAAATCATGATGATGATGATTTTATGAAACAAAAGTCGTCTTAGAAAAAGAGTTTATTCATATAAAATGAAAAATATATAAATACATGTTTATTAAAGTTTTATCAAAATTTATTAACTCTTAACATCCTGTAATGATTTAGCTGAAAACATTTACAAATGGGTTCATTAATTCAAATGTTAATAATAGCATACATACATACATACATACACACACACATATATATATATATATATATACATACATATATATACATACATATATATATATATATATACATACATATATATATATATATATACATATTTTAAATATATTTGTTATTATTCCAAACTCTTAATTCCCGCTCCTTAATATCTTCTCCCCCTCCACCACACTATACAACATGCGGTCACCCCCCCCCCTCCTCTCTATCCATATATATATAAGATAACCCACACAAGAAATCCACTTTCGCAAAATTTGTGGCCGTTTTTCATTCAATGGTATAATGTAACGTACACATTTTTCTAATTTTTCTAACATCCGCTTAATTCCATAGTCCTTTCAAACCCTACAAACCCTATAGCATTTCTATCCTCATTCCAATTCTTCTTCACCACTAGCCATTCCATCCTATTTCCTACGTATCCTATCTCGTATTTTCCAAAACAAATCTTGTATTTCGTCATTTCATGTTAAATACGAAAGTTTTTGGCGTATTTTACTAAACAAATCTTGTATTTTTGTTTGTTAAATTCGAGGATCTCACTTAAACCTATTATTCTCGCTCAGATTGTTGTCAAAATTTGCAATAAACTAATGTAAAGACTTCAATTTTTAATTTGCAGTGATGGTGCCATCTGGTACTTTTCATGTTTTGCTAATGTGGTTTCATGTGGTACAGGATGCTAAAAGTTAAAAGACACGCTATAACATCTGGAACAATGGGCTTCCTTAGAACAAATACACTTTAAAAAAACATTGCACTAAGGTATTAAAAGAAGTTTCATTTTTTTTCTTTCATTTTATTTTGAATTTCTACATTTTTCACTGATACAAATGGATTATGTTTTATGAAAAATCGAAGTGGTTTATTAACCCATACCTCATCCCCAGTTACATTTATCCGTTTGGAAACACCAATTTCACTTTCCTCCACAGTATCTCCATTTGACAACCATAAACGTTTGCTGTTTAATAAATCTTCTTTGTTGAATGTTTCTTTAGTGACATCAAGAGCTTGACAAAGCTTGGAAGGTCCGTTACATAAGTTCTTCTCTTTCATCTGTTTTAGATGGTTCTTTTGTGAACGTGAGCGTGAGCATTGCATTTTCTCAAGTCCTGATATGGGTTCAAGTGCTCGAATTAGAACAGCACAGCCTTCTCCTGGAAAAAATTAAAATTTTTATTTTGGTTTTGTTTTTTGTTTACTGCCAAGACTTTTATTTTATATATTTTTTATGTAAAATGGTTTGCAATAACAAACTATAATGAAATCAAAGAAACAAGGAAAACATATTTTAAAGAAAAAATAAATCCCATTACTCCAAACATCATCCTTTTATGTACATTTTTCTGATGCTTACATGGATTGCACAATATTTATAAAAAATGTAAAGTTTGTCTCAAACCTTGAGGCTCATCAGGCCAGTGTTTATCCCAGTTTCCATGGCATAAAGCGACTGAGAGTACAATAATCTCCCCTGGACAGGACACCAGTCCATCACAGGATTAAACCCCCCAGCTATTTCTGGTATTCATTTTCAACTGAGTATTGTTTTGGTCAAGAACATAACATACAACCCAAGTCTAAGAATCGAACCCATAACATTATGATCGTAAGTCCAATACCCTTACCATTAGGCCACGTGCCTCCACCACAATATTTAGGACAAATTATTTAGGTTTTTAACACAGTTCAAGGATTTCTAACTTAGGCACAAAGACACAAATTTTAAGGAAAAGGTATAGTCAGTAAAATGAACCCCTTGTTTAACTAGTCACCATGCAACAACGGTTTCAACTCAGAATGTAAAAGCATAAAGTATGTAATTAAATACCACAAGGCATTGAATCAGTTGCTCAATTGATTCAACTCTAATAGCGATTTATAATTTAGTATAAACCCAGTAATTTGTGGGGAAGGGAAAGTCGATTATATCAATCCTCGTAATTTATACTTTTTAAAAATATTTTATTGGCCCCGAAAGGATGAAAGGCAAAGTTGACCTCAGTAGGATTTGAACTCAGAACCTAAAGAGTCTGAAGTAATACTGTAAAGTATTTTGTCCAATGTTCTAGCAATTCTGCCAATCTACCACCTTGATAAGAATAATTATCACAATAATAATTCTTTCTATTTTATATACCACCAGGACTCATTTGTTCGTACAATTAAAATGTACACAAACATGTTACTGTTATAAAATATATTAGTTATATAAAAACAGAGAGAGGAGAGGTCAAAACATTACACAATCTATTAGTCCTTTCAATGCTAACCTGCCCTAAACCACCTATTTTAAAGGGTCTCTACTTAAATTGAATTCTTCCAACATAATTTGACATAAAACCATTTGTGGTGGTGGTAGTTCAGGAAGGTGACCGAATTAGGTTCAGAAATGGACCATGAATGGTAAAAATAAATTTAAAAAAGTAAAATAATTAAATAAATAAAGAAAAATTAGATTATGAATCACTGGTTTACACCATTGCCACCCATATAATTAATATGCAAATGTAATTAGACATAATATATATATATAATTACTGCTTCAAGTCAATTGTAAATTAACAAAACAAGTGGTTTAATTAACAGTAAATAAGGACATGCATTTACTGATTACAAAGACTTAATTACATGCTAACATGACTTTGGAAGGTTTAAGTTACAAGTGTTTGTCATTTTTGTTAATTTCATGACTGTGTCTTAGTTAAAAACAAGTGTGCTGCTATAGGGTGTTTCTGAATGTTATGTATAGGAAAAACATCTGTTGGTTTTTGTTTTTGATCCTTTTGATATCAACTTGCCTGTTTCTATGAAAAAATACCATCCATTTTAAAGGGTTTTTATTTAAATTCAAATCTTTGGATGTAATTTTATATAAGAAACATACATTAAGTTACTACCTTAGTAATGAAATAATTAATAATTTTAGTAAATCCCTCAAAATTCTTCATTAACCCTTTTAATATCAACCCAGCCAAAACTAGTTGTTTCTATGAAACAAAAACACTCATTTTAAAGTGTTTCTACTTAAATTAAAACCTTCTTCTTTGCCTGCTTATTCTTGAGAGGATCATCAGAAGCAGTCATCTCCAATCGATCCGGTTGGATCCCCAAGTGAGACCAAGCAAGGTCATGGATGTTATCCAACCATCTTGCTCAGGGTCTACCCTTGGGTCTCCTGCCAATTGGTTTTGCCAGTAAATTTTGTCCAGTGATTCTTTCCTGAGACATTCTAACTACAGAGCTGTGATCTCTCTATTTGGAGATGTAGCATGTCTACCTGGAATGGTTCTCTATCAAGTAACCTTACTCCAAAGACCCTTCAGAGGGACCCATTTTGGCTTCTTGTATTTGCAATCATATTCTTTCAGTCATTACTCAAGATTCATGACCATAGGTAAGAGTTGGCACAAATACAAATTGAAGATAGTGAGATTGGCTTTTACACCTACCTCCCTCGTGGCTGTTACACCTACCTCCCTTCTGGCTGTTACATCTAACTCCCTTCTGGCTTTTACACCTACCTTCCTTCTTCTGGTGACCAAATATTGAAGCTGGCACATTACTGCACCAGCTCCTCCAATTCTTACACTATGTCTGAAAGTAATATAGTATTTTCTTGACTGAAACTCCTCTAACTCAACATTTGCTTGATGAGGATCAACATTTGGATAAACAACAACAATAACAACAGGAAGAAAATCTTACCAGAGCTGGATATATTCATACAACTGTATATACCATATATGGTATATACATAAAGAGTCCCTGGATGCATGAACATAGCTTCAGTCCGTTCTGTTCGTCTATTGTTATAAGAATGAGAACATGCATCTTCAATGCCGCAATATGCCTCAGTTTCTACAATCTTACCACAAATCTGAGAGTTGTCATCAAGTGTTCGTACAATATATTGGCCAAGAAGAGCTCTGCTAAGATCTACACATCCTTTCTCGTAGAAAGTGTTTGTAAGTCTAAGGCAAGGGTCAAATAGTTTTTCTTTGCTTGAAGAACTTTCATCGCTGTTTTGTTTGGCAAAATATTTACTAGTGGTTATTTCAGAATCTGCATGATCTGCTTGTCTTTTTCTTGGTGCCATATCGCTTCAGTTTTACTGGAGATAGAGATATAAAGAGATTTAATGGGTGTGGAGGAAAAAGTGGTAGAAAGAGAGAGAGAGATAAAGGAAGAATTGACTCAATACTGGACTATTTCATGTATGAATCTTGAACGGATGAAGGGCAAAGATGGCCTCGGTGGAGTTTGAAGTCACTTGATGATTTATTATGATTGGCTGGCTTTTAATACACCACAGCTTTCATATGCAATAAACAAGCTATCAACGGAACCTCTATTTGGTTGTTCACCATCTAAGAAATAGCAGCCAAATTTCCCTTAAACCCTACCATAAAAACTGGGCTGTTATTTCTAGCAGGTTAAACAGCTGCATAGAACCATCCTCAAATGTTCAAACATATTCTTTCTATTCTCTATAACTATCATTTACACAAAACTATATAAATAAAACAATAACCATGACCTTCAATTACAACAGTTGATACCAATTTAAGCCATTAAGCAGCAAATAGTGAATGGCCTTTGTTAATCAGTTTGACAGTTTTATATATATATATATATACTAACAAAATTAAATGAAAGATATCATGTCTGAGAATATCATATATATATATATATATATATATTTTTTTTGTTTAGTAAGTTAGATGTAAGTCAAGAGTAATTTTAGTGCCTGAGGCTTTCAAATGCTAAGTCTCTATAGAATTAGTGTTCAGCATGTCACTAAAAGTTGAATTTTTGGCAGCTGAAATGTTGACACCCACCACATCATATATACACACATACTGATTTATATATGTCCCCCAGTGTGTAAGGGGTGGAGAAGGGGGGGGGGGGTAGAGGGAGGAGGAGAAAGTATTTTTAACTAATTTTATTTGATACAAAATGAATATCATTTTACAAAATTACACAAATACACACATGCATACATAGTCTCCCACCATGCTAGAAATAACAGCCAAATCTCCTTCAAAACCACACACTACCATCTTTTTTTAAAAAAAGAGGACACATAGGTCAATGTAATCCTGGATATACAAAAAAGATGGGGATGGTCACAGCTAAAACATCTTTGATCATAGGTCTGCTCCCTCACGCCACACCTAGGGTGAAACAACAGCAGTTAAATATCTTCCTAAAGAATATCAAAACTGTTTTATTTTTCTGTAAGGTAAGAAGACAGCAGACAATTTTGATAAGACCAATAACCAGACAAATTTAAATGAATTGTGTATACTTGTGTACAGTTAAGAAATATGAGGGTCAGCTAAAAAGCTCATAGGCTGACCAAAATACTCTCATGGAATAACTAAATGAGGTTTATTTTTCAACATAGTCCCTGGAAATGCAGTTATTAATAAGATGAGTTGAAATTAATGCATGCAAGATTTCACAGCTCTAGCATCACTGTTTCATAGTCTGCTTATGAATTTTTCAGCCTCCTCTTGTATGTGACAAAATAAAGAAATTTAAAAAAATCAATGATAAAATGGTAAGTAGAATTATACTTGAGGTCAATATTTTGCTGACTTTTCCTAGTTCAAATCTCACTGAGGTTAACTTTGCCTTTCATCCTTATGGGGTCGATAAAATAAAGCACTGGTATGGATTTAATCAAGTTTCCCTTCCCCCCATAATTGTTGGCCTTGTGCCTAAATCTGAATCATTACTCTTCTAAGTGTATTGGCAGAGTTATTGGAACACCGAACAAATATTTCACAGTATTTGTTCTGGCTCTCTATATGCTCTGTGTTTAAATCCTTTTAAGGTCAACTTTGTCTTTCGTCCTTGTGAGGTCAATAGAATGAAGTACCAGTACAAGTACTATGGTCAATATAATCAACTTTCCCCTACCCTCAAATTTCTAGCCTTGAGCCAAAATTAGAAATTATTATTAACATTTCAAGAAATTGTGGTTCAACATGCATATCTTTAATGACTGGTTATCCTTGCATTTTATTCCTGCAGTACGTAAATCCCAGGAAGATTTCCTGACCTGGAAATCTCTGCAGATGAAGTGTAGGTGCTATTAATGTTGATGAATGCACCTCTGAATTGAGAGATCACAGCTCCAGTACTACAGACTAGTGGTTAGAATGTCTCAGGAAAGTTTCACTGGACAAATTATATGGGCAAAACCAGCCGACAGGAGACCCAGGGATAGACTCCAAGCAAGATGTGTTGGATAACATCCATGAGCTCAGTTGATCTTACTTGGGGATCCATCTGAATTAGTTGGGTATATCATATATTTCATATACTATATATATCATATACTTCACGGGGCTTGTGACTTAGATATCACAGAGGATCATATCACAACTTGTCTAGAAGATATAGAGAGTATCCTGGATACCAAGTTTTAATGGATGCAATAGGTGATGAAGTTCTTATTGGTGATGGCAAAGATAAAGTGGAGGATGAAGTTGATAATCCATTGTTCAAGAAACTCAAACGCTCTGTAATACATGAAATTTGCCACTATTAATACTGTTTAATGAGGTTTCACTGTATACACACACATATGTACATCTACTGACAAATATTATATTATATGGACATATACTGTGTATGTATGCAGTGGCAGACTGGCCAGGTTGCCCAATGGCAAGTGGGCCCCAGGGTGCCCACGGTAGCATTGCAGGGGCCCACTGTAGCAATTTAGGGGCTAATGCTTTGCTTTAAAAAAATATCTTTAAAAAAATGTTTCAGAAAAAGTATAAAATAAATAAAAAAAAAATAAATAAGCAAAGCATTTGATCAAACAATTCCTGCTGGCCAAATAATTTTTGACATCAATGGGTTAAAGACATATGTAAAATCAATTAGTGGCCAGTTCTTCAGTCTAAAGTCCCTAGTGAGAATGAGTCGCCAAATAATTGTTTCTACTTTTGGCACAGGCCAACAATTACCCAGTGCATTACTGGTACTTCATTTTATCGACGCCGTAAGGATGAAAGGCAAAGTTAACCTCGGCGGGATTTGATAATGTTTGTACAAGATATATATGTATAGGGCGAATGTGAAAGACCAAAGGTCATTATTGAAAGTCTCTGGATGTGTATATTTCACTTTATATTTTTTTTATTGGAGAAGGTAACAACGGTCACTTGCACACTCTACTCTAAATAACACTATACTATACATTCCCAATTATTTAAAAATTCAATTATAACATTCTGTATTTAAATTGGTATTACTGTATACTGCTAGTAATATGTACAGTATATATACACAATAATTAGTAAAAAATACACATTTTTTTACGTAAAAATTTCATTGCACTGTTTTGTTTTCACTTATGTATTTTTTGAAAATGTTATTTATTCATAATAAAAATTAAATGATAGCATTCTATATGTGGGTGAGTCCCTTTTATCTCCTGACAACCAATATATTTAGACCCAGTCCGCCACTGTATGTATGGATCTGTAACTCTTGGGTTCCATAGTGACATATAACATATCTTGACCATTTTAAAAATCTGACTCCAGGTCTGAACACAACCAATTTCTTCCAGAGAAAGAGAGAGTGAGAGAAAGGAAGTAAATAAAAGATATAGAGGAAGAATCCACACTAGTACTGGACTGGAATTTTTTAATTCCAAAATGCTTGTCTGTTAAACCTTAACGTTTTGTATTTATGTTGAGCTCGAGGTGTTCCTGTAATCCCTGCTTCCCATTCGGCGCCTTTGTCGTAAGAATTATGAAAAGATTATAACTATTATGAGGGCGGTATGTCGGTAGTATGGCTACGATAGCGCGTCACGGCTTACTGAATTCAAATTTCGCCGAAATCAACTTTGCTTTTCATTTTTCTGAGGTCGATAAAATAAAGTACCAGTAAAGTACTGGAATGGATATAATTGACTTTCCACTTCCCCGAAATTACTGGCTTTGTGCCAATGCTAGAAATAATTATGGCGACAAAATCGATAAAGTAGTAGACTATTTTGAACTATAACTGTAAATTTTATTAAATTAAATAACGTTACAAATGGGAGTGAAAATATGAACATATATGATATATACAAAGCATATAAATAAATTTACAGTAGAATAACATAACAAATATGTTTTAAATATATACATAAATAACATTACAAATGCTTAGACAACATTATAAATTGCTCGCGATTCTTTCAGAAAGATATATTCCTTTAATGTTGCAATATTAAAGAAAATGTAAAGGAAGGGGTGAACAGCGGAGCCAACACCAGAGCAAAAGACAGCAATGAGGAGTACTGGGCAACCTCTCTAATGATTTTTTAGGCAAGTCAGCACACTGGCAACCTCGGGTGATGGCGAGGCTAATTAGTTTCGCTTTTGTCTGTTCTGAGTTCAAAAACGTTCAGGTTCGACATTGCCTCACACTTCCGGGATATATATATATAATAAGTAAGAGTAAAGTAGAGGTATTGATTTAATCGACTGCCCACTCACCCTTCCTCAGATTTGTGATCTTGTTAGAAACCTTCGATCAGTAAACAATAGAATGGAAAGAGAGGGGACCAACTAATTATACACATTGCGATATTTAATTACGCCTTTTTATAGTCTGAGTTCAAATGCAGTCGGAGTCAACTGTACCCTTCTTTCATCAAGGGCCAACAAAACAAACAGCAGTTAATTGCTGGAATAAGTTTAAACAATTGTTTCCTCCTCGTAACATGTTTGGCCTTACTGTCTGTTAGAAACCATTGAAACAATAGTACTCTGTTTGAGAGAGCCTGTGAAAACACAGCTGTTTCCTCCAAGCCAAAACAATAAAACTAATATCAAGTTTCTTTTACAAAATACAAATATATATATATCTTTCTGAATACATATATCTTTCTGAATGAATCGCGAGCCAATTATAAAAAAATCATTAGAGAGGTTGCCCAGTACTCGCGACATTGCTGTCTTTTGCTCTGGTGTTGGCTCCGCTGTTCACCCCTTCCTTTACATTTTCTTTAATATTGTAACATTAAAAGAATATATCTTTCTGAAAGAATCGCGAGCTATTTATGTTATCTAAGCATTTATAATGTTATTTATGTATATATTTAAAACATGTGTATATCATGACTCATGCACTGTTAAAAAATAAAGTACCAGTAATGCTCTGGGTTATTGCTGGCCTTGTGCCTAAAGTAGAAACAATTATTATTATTATTATTATTATATTTGTTATGTTATTCTACTCTAAATTTATTTATATGCTCTGTTTATATTTTCATTCTGAAAGAATTGCAAACGATTTGTAATGTTATTTATACAACTATCAATAAACTTACAAGATACAAACAACAAAACACAAACAATATTTTAAAAGAGTTAAGAGGGAAATTCTACTCACTGAAGTTGTTTCTGTCCCAGGCCGGTCAAACTGTCGTAACTGAGTCATCATCAATGTTGCCACCCTGTAAGATATATTAGATAGTGTAGTCCAGAGTACAATATGTTTAACAAAAAAAAAAATGTATATATAAATAAAAACGGGATGATAAAGGCTGGAATTCTTTAGATGAAAAGTTTGATCAGGGCTTAATGGGAGTTAACAACGACCGCCTCCAGTGGTACACTTAATACTGTCGCCTTCTTGCTTTGCTTAAAAGATCAAAAGGGAATCTATGAAGTTACCTTTTCTCTTAGCAAACATGCCATAAATCCCATTTATCATTACAAACAATACTTCAATACATGTAGTAACATATATTATGCCGACCAACGAGAGAGCTTCTATGTAGTCACTGGATCTGCTAAAAATAGCAGCCAAATCTCCCACAAATCGAACTCTATCGTCTTAAAAAAGGGAATGATTTATTGAATCATGTGTGATTTTGATTATAGACATGCTCAATTATGGTTGAGTTAGAGTTAAACAGAAACGAAAATACAAGAAGCAGTACTCAACATTAGTAAGAACAGTAAGTAGTATTAGTCAATACACTATCAGTAGTCCCGCTAGTAGTTGAGCAAGTAGTACTGTCAGTAATTGAATGTGTCACTCAGAACCGATTGCTGTCCTCAGATGAAAAGATAGTGGTACATGGGAAAGACAGATAAAGAAAGTGATAGTGAGAGCGGGAAGGGGAAGGGGAGGAGGATAAAGAGAGAAAGAAAGAAAGAGGAAGAGAAAGAAAGAGAAACAAGGCGTTACACTCGCTTCTTTAGAAAGCCAGTAATGGTTGCTTGCGCTCTTCTTCACATCACTGTAGATACCTGTTCTAATTAAAAAAAAAGGATTACATTTCCCTCTTTGGTTTTGATTACTTTGAAGAGGTAAGTCCGCTGTCTCTAGTTTCAACCTAACGTTTTGTCAGGTATATATATATTCAGATTTATACAGTTGAGAATTTCTTGTTAATTTTAGTTGAATTAGTACCTTTGTTATATTTTTTTAACACGGTAAACTTTTTCGGACGCTCGCTTTGATTACTCATAGAAGTGTGTCTAAACTTTTTTACATTTCGGACGGACACCAGATTCTAAAATTACACGGGTGAGCTTGGTAGACATTTGATTAATCAGAAACGACTTTTTGTGTGTGAAATATCAGCTTTCTCCACATCCTCTTCGTCTGTATATAAAATAAAATAAAATAAAAAGCCCAGTTTGAACATCTCCTTTCTTAAAATCGACTAACTTAGATGACCACTAACTATATCTCGCAGATTCTGTTTTATATAGAAATCGCAGCCGGTTTTCAGTTTAAGGAAGAAAAAAAATGTGAGTTCCAGTTTGTAAATAAGATGTTTCAATCATAAGTTGTGTACCAGATCGAGGAGACATGATTAAAGGCTAGTTGTGACCATCCCATTTTATTGATTTGGGTAAACGCAAGAGTAAGATAAAAAGTAAAATTCTCTCCCTACATTGTTTACTAATATTGGTAAGTTTTCTCTCTCTCCATCATGTGTACGATAGAGATACACTTCTCCAGATAATAAATCCCCTTTATAACATTGTTATCTTAATCTCTCGGTAACTGATCACATAAACAAAATATCTCTACACATAAACTAAAGAATGTGATATTTCCTAGCACCCTATCTGTCTATTATTTGTGGTGAAAGTGACGGAGGGCACAACAAACAAGAAACTCGGAGTAAAACAAATGAATCATCAGCTTCGTGTGTGTAGATAAAACTGGACGAAAGCGGCGTACATAAATTGGCATCAGCAATAATGAGGAATGTAAAACATTTAACATGGCTTTAACACTAACCTTAACCTTAATTACCGACAGGAATAAGTAAATGTGTTGGTTGACCCCTTAAAGTGTGAGGTAAAGCCTTTACCATGAAAATATAATAGTATATATAGAGTAATGTGAATGCTAAAGGGTTAAGTTTCATTCACGGTGGTGGCATGTGGATTAGATTTACCCCCATAAGCATGATTAGTAAATACTTAACTGCTTATGTTTACTTCTAAGAAAATATAATTTCTTACAATTTATTTAAAAGGTGGGTTTTATACGAGAATTTCTTTATCATTAGGTTTTGGTTCTTATTTCATTTAACCACCACAAATATACAAAAGGTAAGATCTTGGGAAAACAGACAAAGTTAGGGAGGTGAGGGAACATGATCCGAAACTCAGAAATACGCATCTTTATCATTCTAATATCGATATCGTAAAACACAGCTATATACACTAACAATTTCGTTGTTGTTTAAGCACGTGTGAGTGTGGAAACTTTAATTTCATAATCGAATGTCGCCGGTGAGAAGTATATCCTTTCAATAGATTTTATGATGTTAATATGAAAAGTAGCATCAGTAGTGTTTTACTGTCACCTAAAATACCCAAGCAAGCAGTCTTGTTTATGTGCGTGCGCCCGTGTGTGTGAATGACCTGTGTGTTACTTTTATGAAAACATCCAGAATCCTGCATCGATTGTCTACATATAGAGATACGTATCTGTGTGTAGTGCGTATATACGTATATACATATGTGAATAGGAATATCAAGTTTCTATATACATAAACATGAAAACATGACTATGTATTTAGAAAATATATAGTAGCTATGTTTATGTGTATGATGATTTTTTTTTGTAATTCTAAAAGGCTCAAAAACTGTTTCCATATGTGAGATCTATTTTCCCTTGTCCATTCTAACTGATACACTCGCACAAAAAATAGTGTGACCATCTTAAACATGCAAAAACATATTAAGCCGACTATTATTGTAGTGATGGAGGTACTGGCCCAAAGTGTGAAGAAGGGGTGGTTTACCATGGGAGTTGCTGTACATGGATGAACTAGTGTTAATTAGCAGAGAGTATGGATGGGCTGAGGGAGAAGATAAATAGATGGAAGGAATATAGAGAAGCGAAAGGTATGAAGGTGAATATTAGAAACACAATTGTGATAGCAACTTGTAAAGCAAGTTAAGAGCACTTTTCAGCTGTCAAAGACATGAGGATCTCTCTGGTGCTGATGATTTAAATGATAAATCCAGTCACTACACTCTGTAAAGTTGTTGGCAATCAGAAGGGCATCCTGTCATAGAAAACTTGACAAACAAAGTTTTGAGAGGACTCTTCAGCTGTGTCAAAGACATGACAGTCCCCATCCCCCGCCTAGTGCTGGTACCATGATAAAATAATCTAGGTAGAGCACAGGAACGCTTTGTAAAAGAGATGCAGGCCCCATCTGTTCATTCAGGTCACATGGTTATGTTGTTGAAATGGCAACAACATCAGCTATTCTTAGTTTCCTGGTGTCACCAGTTACTCTAGTAAGGTGATAAATTGACAAATTAACCACATCTGGAAGTAGATAGTTATTTCATGGCAGTATTCTGTGTATCTGATGCCATGGTGGAATTTATGTATGTGTCCTTTTGGTATACATGTATACCATTGAGGATGAGGATTGCCTTCCCTTCATATTCACTTGGGTTGGGTGGAGCTAAAGTCCTCTGAAGGATATCAGAGGCCATTGACTTGAAATTAGTTAACAGGGCGTTTCTCCAATGGTAGCAAAACATTGTTAGTCTTCTTGTTGACTGATACTGCAGGTTGCTGCAATATGTGCAGCCTTTTGCGGAGTGAAAGTTAGCCCTCGTTCCTACACCTGAAGGAGTTTTTATGCTGATTGAATCTGTCTTTGAAATCATTGGCTGTTAGGATATCATCTGGTAGTGTTAAAGTGATTCTATAGACCACAATCTTTGAGAGGCAGGACCCTCACCTCCTTGAGGATAATCGATACGGTTTGGGCAGTTGCAGGCTGATGCATGTAGCAGAGTTTGTGTAGGTAACATGTATGCATAATGAGCACATCTCATTCTTACCATTTCATTGGCAACATATATACACAAACTAATGTTTCAGTTTTTAATTTTCTGTTTTGAAATTTTATTTCCATTTTAATAGCACATCTAAATAGGACGATGCCTTTTTATGATTAATGTTTTAGCAATAACACTGGATCGGCAGTATCGATAGAGTGTCGGACAACATACTTTGCAACATAGAGTCACGTCCCTCCTAGGTTAGCTTTGCTTTTCATCCTTTCGTGGTGGATAAAATAAAGTACCGGTAACGCATTGGGGTCAATTTAATCGATTTTCCCCTCTCCCAAGATTGTTCACGTTTAACATGGAATCCTTCCATATCATATTTTAATTTCATATCTTAAAGTTTTACTTTTATCCTAACTGCACACTAAAGTAGGACTACCTATAAGTACTGTATTTGTCTTACACTCACACACTCTGTTGATATTTCACACAAAGGATTACAGACTAGTCGATGTTACATCATTCACATCCATGCTATAAATATCCTGGTTTGAAGATAAAAGCTATGTGTATCTATCTGCTTGTCATTCTATTCTTTAGTTTGTTCGAACAATTGTCGATTCTGGGCATAGTAGAACACTGGCTTATATACAGCATCATACTTCTATTTGTGTGTTTGAATATTTGTACATTTGTAAGTCGGACAGTTGCTGTTTGTCGGTATCCACATCCAGTCACATACCACCCACATTATCCGTGTGTAATGGATCTAAAGAAATTACTTACCATGGTTGTTGATAGGCTATGAGCCATACAAGCGTTTTTAGCCTTTTTTTTCTTCATTTACAAATATGATATACTCACCAGAAGAATGTGCACACAAACACAATGTTTATAAAAGATTAGGTAGTAAAAAGAAGTGCTGGAATTGCTCTCTAAGAAATAATTTGACAATTACAACTTTAAAATAATTATTTAAACAAAAAATGATTGTTAACTGCGTGATAATTTATAAATTTTAAACTTTATTACAAATCGTTTGCAATTCTTTCAGAATGAAAATATAAACAGAGCATATAAATAAATTTACAGTAGAATAACATAAGAAATATGTTTTAAATATATACATAAATAACATTATAAATGCTTAGATAACATTATAAATAGCTCGCGATTCTTTCAGAAAGATATATTCTTTTAATGTTACAATATTAAAGAAAATGTAAAGGAAGGGGTGAACAACGGAGCCAACACCAGAGCAAAAGACAGCAACGAGGATTACTGGGCAACCTCTCTAATGATTTTTTAGGCAAGCCAGCACACTGGCAGTGTTACCTCGGGTGGTGGCGAGGCTGATGCGCTGAAACAGCCAAGCACCTTCGCGAGATTCGCCAGTCACCTCTATTAGGCGAGCCGCCAGTGAGGAAAGGAACCTCGCAGTCAGCGGCCCGACTCCCCCAAACGTCTCGAAAGCCACAGGCTGAAAAATGTAGCTGGCCGACAGATCGGAGTATTTGAGGGTCTTACTCCGCTCGGCTGCAGAAGCTGTGGCTCTCGTCCTAACCGCAGTATCCAGGATGTGGGAAAGAACAAAAGAGTCACTAACAGTGACGTTCCACACAAGGCACCTGCCTCTCGACCAGGAGTACAGGGTAAGGCCGTCAGGTCTTTTGCCGTCACTTCTGGACAACCCAGATGGTTCCAAGACTGAAGGGATATTCGCCCGGGCCAAAGCTCTCTTCAGAACGAGGTTTAGCTCCGTGTTACGCGTGAAGCGGCCAGCATTCAGGCGACAACAAAGACCATGGAGGCCTGTGAAGTCGAGGAGTTTTCCGCATCGGCATCTCAAACCTATGCAGACGTCAGCTCCCACTCTGAGGGCGATGGAGACACGAAGTTAGTCCAGGCTGAGTAGGCCACCAATGTTGGCCACGGGTAGGGCATCGACCCAATCGCCTGAGTATTTGGTGCTGGCAGATAGTAAGCGGAACCTATGTACAGCTGAATTTAGCAATAGATATTTTTAAAATCTGTATATAACAAAAATGAAATAGATTGTGTGTGTGTGTATGTATGTAGATATGCATGCATGTATGTATATATATATATACACACATAAAAAAAGCAGCCTACCACAGTCGAAAGTGGACGTGTAAAAGACACGGCAAAAAGCACCCAGCCCTTTACTTCTGATGGAGTTCTAGGGGCATCCTGATACATAGCGTGTGTTGGGTAGTTTAAACTCTGGCAAAGCCCATCCCTCTCCAAGATAATATATATGTGTAAATTGGACAGTTAAATACTTGAATCTGAATGTAGATACATCTAGAACAAACTTGAAGTTATTCACAAAATACAGCCATCGAATGTCCTAACCTGTAAATAATATGCTCAGTAAAACAAATTCAACTATATGATGATGATGATGATGATGATATTAGATATAAGACATACATAATTCCTGATCCTTATATTTCGTAAACCAGCCACTAACCCTCACCCACACCAGTATAGGGATACAGACTTCATCAACCTGCACGGCCATATGTAGTTTCTGTATAATAATAAACAACACTTATTATCTGCAGCAAGCAACTACATATGTATTTGTATGTTATAAGAAGTGCCTAAAGGGTTGGTGTCAGGAAAGGCATCTGGCTGGATCAATCAGAAAAAAAGTTCCATCAAAACCATGCCAGCATGGAAAAGTTGATGGAAAAATGATGATATTGATATAATATATATCATCATCATCATCATCATTTTACGTCCGCTTTTCCCTGCTTGCAAGGGTGGGACGGGAACTGATTCTGGGTTGATTTCTACAGCTGGATGCCCTTCCTAACACCAACCTCATTTACAGTGAGTGGTGGGTGATTTTTTTATTTTTCCATGGCGCCTACACGTCCACTTTACAGTGTTATATATATATATATATATATATATATATATATATATATATAGACTTTACTCAACCATCCACTGTCTATGGCCTCACCTCCTTAGCCTGATCGTTGCCTAAATAAAACAAACCACTTTATATCTTCCTTTCTACATCATAGCCTCATAAATTCTACACTAATTATTCTTTGCAGCAAAAGTGCTTCATGTCTGACTTATCCTACTTTACAAACACTTGACCTTTTTCCTAACTTACAAACTAAAATTTTACTTGGCCATTCACCATCTCATGCCTCAACTCCATAGTCTGACAACTGGCTTATTTTAATGGTTTTCATACCATGTCCAAAGCCACCTCTGGTTCTATGAAACAAAACTAGCCATTTTAAAGGTTTCTTACTTAAATTAATATCTTCGAACAGAATTTATGTAAGAACCTTTTGTTATATTGTTATAAATATCATCTTAATAATTAAATAATTAGTAAATCCCTCCAAATTGTTTAATAATTCAAATACAGTGTATTTCAATAGGTCCAAACATCTAGATTCTTCACACAACCAACTCCTACAATTTCCACATCCTTAAGTAGTTTGTGTGCAGTTGTACAAGCAAAAGTCACTGCATATAACATCTAGGAGAAGTTCATTGGATGTCTGTGATAGCTGTGCATGGATGGCATCTGTTAGTGATTATATAGGTTTGCTGGTTGGCACTAGCTCAATCCAGTATGGCTAAATGCCAATACAAGAATATAAGAATCAATCACAAATGTAAGAATCTATCTCAACCAATGAAAGTCATTTACTCACCTCTGCAACACTTGCAAGATAACCAGGTAACCATCATTATTTGTAAGTGAGCCATCTACTTGTGATTTCTCAATAAATATGGTTCTGTAAGTTGCACTCTTACTAATAAAGCCACTGCATTTCTACCTGATTACACAACAAAACCCTCTTTATCACCTCATATGAACCAATGTCATTCCATGACCTGCAAAAAATAGCTGCCAGATCTTCTTCAAATCACACCCTACTGACCTGAAAAAAGTCTTGTTGGATAAGGTTGTCCTCCTGAGATTTCGGAAAAAGATGTGATTGTCATGGCTAGATTGTCTTTAATCAGAGATTTGCTTCACCAGGATTGACTTAGGCTAAATCATATTTTTTATTACTCCAACACATCAAGGTAACCAGTTTTGATAGTGTCCCTTCTAATATCATCAAACAGTAATCCTACTCCCACTAAACAGTACTCCTACCTTCACTAAACAGTACTCCTACCCTCATCAAACAGTATAACTTCCTCCACTCCTTGATATTTTGTACATGGTTATCATTCACATGCAAGATAGAAGATATCTCACACCACCTGTGCTCTGATTCTATGATCAGCAATCCAGAAAACACACACACCAGGTCATAGTAACCTAGTTTCCTCCAACAGTATAAATATATATCAAGATAATAAATAGCTTTGTCCAATATCCTTCTTAGATAATAAACAAGATATATAACTAAACCTTTCAAGCAGGGTGGACTAGGTGCTTTTTGTCATGGCATCAGTATAAACATCTTACAGGGTAGACTGAATGCTTTTTGTTGTGACACTACCATGGCCATATTACAGGGTGAACTCATCATCATCATTTTACGTCCGCTTTTCCCTGCTTGCAAGGGTGGGATGGGAACTGATTCTGGCTTGATTTCTACAGCTGGATGCCCTTCCTAACACCAACCTCATTTACAGTGAGTGCTGGGTGCTTTTTTTGCCGTGGCACCTCCACGTCCACTTTACAGTGGAATGATATGGACCCCAGTCCCTATCATCTCATTTCTACAGCTGAGTAAACTGGAGCAATGTGAAATAAAGTGTCTTGCTCAAGGAAACAACACATCACCCGGTCTGAGAATTGAACTCACAACCTTTCAATTGCAAGGCCAATGCTCTAACCACTAAGCCATGTGCCTCCATATTTAAATTGCAAGTTGAACTTTTTTGCTTTGTTTATTCTGGTTCGATTTATTTATTGTTTGCTACCTGTCTTTGTTGAAAGCACCCTGGTAGAGTTCTTCTGGTATGGTCATATTTTTTCAATTTGAATCAATCAACGCCAGCATGTGTTGCCTGTAAATGATCATACCTGGCTTACCTTCTCTTTGATGTGAAGTAACACGCCACTGAAAGTTGAGGACTACTACTACATTCACTTGTGTCCAGCAAGGTGGTGTACTAACATGCCATACAGAACTTTCCATGTCCAGGGAGGTGAACCTCTGCAGATGATGCAGTTCCTGCCAACGTATGTAATGTATACTCACATTACCTAATTTCTGCACATGGTGGTTCCATTTGGACCACTGCCAGCAGTTCCCTTAAATTTTGAAAAATTTGCCTGATGATGGCTAGAAGTGGAAACTAGCTGAAACCAAAACCCTCAAGCAGATCCTCTCCTTCCTCTAATATACCCTTTCTGCATCTTACCATATATTGAGTATTTGTTTGATTTGTGGTCTTCCCAGTCCCAATACTGCAGACTATCAATATATATATAAATATGGGACTCAAATAAGAGGGGTAGGGGTTGGAAAATTGATAATTTTTCTGGGTTGTCTCCTTTAAAAAATTAATAAACAGGGGGAGGGGATGATTATTCGAGACCTGAGAGTATATATATATATATGGCTTAGTGGTTAGAGCATTGGCCTTGCAATCGAAAGGTTGTGAGTTCAATTCTCAGATCGGGTGATGTGTTGTTTCCTTGAGCAAGACACTTTATTTCACATTGCTCCAGTTTACTCAGCTGTAGAAATGAGATGATAGGGACTGGGGCCCCTATCATTCCACTGCAAAGTGGTCGTGGAGGTGCCACGGCAAAAAAGCACCCAGCACTCACTGTAAATGAGGTTGGTGTTAGGAAGGGCATCCAGCTGTAGAAATCAAGCCAGCATCAGTTCCCGTCCCACTCTTGCAAGCAGGGAAAAGTGGACGTAAAATGAAATGATGATGATGATGATGATATATATAAAACGAAGGAGGTGTGGTAAGGAACCAAATGGACCATAACGCACCAGAGTACTCAATACTTAGGGTAGTAGAGTGGTTAATAGGGAAATGTTTGACCCCGACGGCGGCACAGCTCAAGCCGTTTCGACGGCTATTTCTGGACAGTCCAGAAATAGCCGTCGAAACGGCTTGAGCTCTGCCGTCGGGGTCAAACATTCAAACATTTTCCTATATATATATATATATATATAAACATAAATTCGTTTGCAATAATTATTGCTTTTTTTTTTTTGTTTTTAGAACCTAATTTTATACCAGTTGGGGAAAAAGACAATGCAGCAAAAAACATCATATACAACTGCAGCTGGTGATGAACAGAGTCAGAAACCTTCGTTGATGCATTCATCATCTAACCAGGAAGATAAAACTATTTCTCAACGTCTACAAGGTCTTAGCAGGTAATGGTAAATTCTTTGTGGGTCTTAGCATTGTATTTCATTGCAGAATTGGTAGAATTGTTAGAGCATTGGACAAAATGCTTTGAAGCATTTAGTTACTGCCCTTTTTAAAATCCTGCTGAGTTTAACTTTTCCTTTCATCCTTTTGATGTTGATAAAATAAAGTACTTGTCAAAATGACAGGCCTTGTGTCTAAATTAGAAATCATTATATTTCATTGCAGGAAAAAAAGAAATAGAATTTTAAAAAAAGCAAACAAAAATGTCTATTGAAATTAGAGTTCTCCATTCAGTAATTTTTTTTTTTTTTTGCATTTGAAAATTTAAAAATTGAATCAAAGAAATAATTTTGTTTGAATTTACTATTTGATTTTTTATTTAAAATTCCATTTTGAAATATTTTTCAGTTCATTTTCTCTTACTGCATTTCAATTTATAGAAACATCATCATCATCATAAATTCCTTTTCCATGATGGCATGAGCTGGAGAGTATATATTGTCCCCTTTACTACACAGTACAGTGTGTATATTGACCATTATCTATATGATACTATAAGTCTGTGATTGCTTGCTTGCTTGTTTATAATGTAATACAGCCAAAAGGGCGCATAATGGGAAAATACTTTGAAAGGAAGTTGACTCTGAAATGGGAATACAAATGGAATAAAACAAGTTTTGAGTAAATCGGAGCACGTGTTCCCGAGATATGGGGTTTTTCTGGGTACCTTCATAAACAGAGGGAGAGAGAGGGAGAGAAAGAGATAGTGGTTGTGAGAGAGTAGATTAAAAGAGAGACATAGAGAAGGGGAATGAGAGAGAGAAGAATGGGAGAGAGATGGCGGTGTTGTTGTGTATATATATATATGTGAGTGTGTGTGTATATATATATGTGAGTGTGTGTCTATGACCAGTGTATATAGATCACAGACACCCACATATATATATATACATACATATATGCCGGTGTACTTAGTGTCACGAATGATCAGAAAAAGGAGGCCTGGAAATGTCATTATGAGAGACTGATGAATGTGGAGAACGAATGGGAGAGAGAGAAATTACCCTTAGTAGATCTGACAGAGGGACCAGCTATTGAGATTGACGAATATAGGGTCCAAGAGGCGATTAGGGAAATGAAAAATGGTAAGGCTGCTGGACCATCGGGAATAGTTGCTGAGATGCTGAAGGCATCAGGGGACGTAGGCACTAAACTGGTTGCACGCATCATCAATCAGGCTATATATGGTGGTGTCATACCCAAAGAGCAGTATTCTCATAAATTGCTACAAAGGTAAAGGGGATGCTCTGGAGAGGAGCAATTATAGGGGTATAAAACTGATAGATCAGGTTATGAAAGTGGCAGAAAGGATATTAGCACAACTAATTAGAGAAAGGGTCAAACTAGATGAGATGCAGTTTGGTTTTGTGCCTGGGAAGAGTAGAACAGATGCCCTCTTCTTGGTGAGATAATTGCAAGAGAGGTTCTTAGAGAAAAATAAGCCACTATACTTAGCCTTTGTTGACCTAGAGAAGGCCTTTGATAGGGTACCACTATCTGTCATCTGGTGGTCCCTAAGGAAGCTAGGTGTTGAGGAATGGCTTGTGAGGACAGTGCAAACTTTGTACAGAGGTACTCTCAGTAAAGTCAGGGTAGGAATGGAGTTTAGTGAGGAATTCCAGATACAAGTAGGAGTACATCAGGGTTCGGTCCTCAGCCCGCTCTTGTTCATTATAGTCCTCCAAGCCATAACAGAGGAGTTTAAGACTGGCTGTCCATGGGAACTTCTCTACGCTGACGATCTGGTTCTTATAGCAGAATCAGTAGAGGAGCTAGAGAATAAATTCTGGCTATGGAAACAGCAGTTGGAAGCAAGAGGACTGAGAGTGAACCTAGCTAAGACAAAAGAGGACAAAACCCTGATTCCGTCAGGGAAATGGCCATGTTCGATATGCAGAAAAGGAACTGGCATAAATTCTATAAAATGCACACAATGCAGATCCTGGGTACACAAGAGATGTAGCGGGATAGCAGGCAAACTAACATGTAGGGAGAAATATGTATGCAGTAGATGTACAGGGAAATTAGACAGTAGAAGTCGCATTGAAATGCCAGTTGAAGGAAGACGTGGTATAGGTAGACCACGAAAAACATGGGCGGAGGTGGTGAGAACAGACCTCAGATCATTGAAGCTCACGGTGGAGATGATGAAGGACCGTGACGAGTGGAGAGATGCTGTGCAGAATAAGACCCGTCCCACCCTTGCAAGCAGGGAAAAGCGGACGTAAAATGAAATGATGATGATATATATATATGTGTGTGTGTGTGTCTATGACCAGTGTATATAGATCACAGACACCCATATATACATACATATATATATATATATATATATAGACAATGTCACTGGACCGAGATCTTTGACGCTACGCAGTAATACAGAAGACCCGCCTTGCCTATGTACAAAGCGAAACCTACAGTCAGTAGGCACCTCTTAACCAAATATACACCCCCATCCACTACCCCTACCCTATCCTCCCACTCCCACCAACACCACCCTCTCTCTGTAAAGTTGGTACCACAACATCCAGTCCAAATAAATGAGATAATGAGATCGAAATCATATAGGTGTCACGAGAAAAAAAACACACGGTCCACGCTGTAATGTGGCCGTGTAGGCAACACGGTAAAAACCTCCCAGTCCACACTGTAAATGTGGTTGGTGTTAGGAAGGGCATCCAGCCGTAGAAAACCTGCCAGATAGTCCTATTTGAGCGAGACACGGTCACCCGACAACCTTGCCTCAAGTGGGACAACTCCCGTCTAACTCTTGCTACCGTGGAAAGTGGACGTTAAACGAAGATGATGATGATATATATATATATATATGTGTGTGTGTGTGTGTGTGTGTCTATGACCAGTGTATATAGATCACAGGCACCCACATATATATACATACATATATATATATATATGTGTGTGTGTATGTCTATGACCAGTGTATATAGATCACAGGCACCCACATATATATACATACATATATATATATATATGTGTGTGTGTATGTCTATGACCAGTGTATATAGATCACAGACACCCACATATATATACATACATATATATATATATATGTGTGTGTGTATGTCTATGACCAGTGTATATAGATCACAGGCACCCACATATATATACATACATATATATATATGTGTGTGTGTATGTCTATGACCAGTGTATATAGATCACAGACACCCACATATATATACATACATATATATATATATAGATGTCCAAGACAATGTCACTGGACAGAGATCTTTGGCGCTACACAGTAATACAGAAGACCCGCCTTGCCTAAGTACAAAGCGAAACCTACAGTCAGTAGGCACCTCTAACAAAAATACACCCCCGTCCCACTACCCCCACCCCATCCACACCACCCCCTTAAATGTGAAGTTATGTTGGTACCACAACATCCAGTCCGAAACAAATGAGGTCATGTAGGTGTCACGACAAAAAAAACACAGTCCACGCTGTAATATGGCCGTGTAGGTAACACGGTAAAAACCTCCCAGTCCACACTGTAAACGTGGTTGGTGTCAGGAAAGGCATCCAGCCATAGAAAACCCGCCAGACAGTCCTATACGACCTGGACAACCAATCTTGCCTCTAGTGGGACAATTCCCGTCCAAGCCCATGCTAGCATGGAAGATGGACGTTAAACGATGATGATGATGATGTATGTATATATATATGTATATAGGAGTAACTATAGAGGCATTAAATTAATCGACCAGGTCATGAAGGTCACGGAAAAAGTAATAGCGCAACTAATCAGAGAGAGAATTGATCTAGATGAAATGCAGTTTGGGTTTGTGTCAGGCAAAAGTACCACAGACGCTCTTTTCATTGTACGACAACTACAGGAGAAGTACCTAGCTAAAAGTAAACCCCTATACTTAGCTTTTGTCGACTTGGAGAAAGCCTTCGACAGAGTCCCCCGTTCCATTATCTGGTGGTCTCTTAGAAAACTAGGTGTTGACGAATGGCTTGTGAGAGCTATACAAGCCATGTATAAAGAAACAGTCAGTAAGGTTAGAATTAACAACGAATATAGTGAAGAGTTTAGCGTAAAAGTTGGTGTCCATCAGGGCTCTGTACTTAGCCCCCTACTATTTATTATTGCCCTTCAGGCTATAACAGAGGAGTTCAAGACCGGCTGCCCATGGGAACTCCTATACGCAGATGATCTAACGCTCATAGCTGAATCAATGACCGAACTAGAGAAGAAATTCCAAACGTGGAAGCACGGCCTAGAATCAAAAGGCCTTAAAATTAACCTGGCTAAGACTAAAGTTCTAGTTTGTAGGAAAGAAAATAAGGCGGCGGTCCCATCGGGGAAATGGCCATGCTCAGTGTGTAGGAAAGGCGTAGGTAGAAACTCCATTTTATGTCCCAAATGCAAAGTATGGGTGCATAAAAGATGTAGTGGGATCACAGGTAAGCTAACTAAGAACATAGATTTTACATGTGGCCGGTGCTCTGGTGCAATAAGTAGCAGCAAGTGCCCACAAAATACTAGCTCCTTCAACTGCGCAGAGGGTTCTATAGAAATAGTGGACAGCTTCCGTTATCTGGGTGACAAAATCAGCAGTGGGGGAGGGTGCTCTGAAAGTACAGTAGCTAGAGTCAGAACTGGATGGAAAAAGTTCAGAGAGCTTATACCACTATTAGCCGCTAGAGGGTTCTCCCTAAAAATGAAAGGCAGGTTATACGATGCCTGCATACGAACAGCAATGCTGCATGGCAGTGAGACCTGGGCATTGTGTGCAGAGGATATACGCAGACTAGAGAGGAACGAAGCTTGCATGCTCCGCTGGATGTGCAATAGTAATATACGTGAACGGCAAAGCATAAACGAACTAAGGAAAAAATTAGAAATAAGAGGGATCAGATGTTGTTTACTCGAGAGAAGGCTACGTTGGTACGGTCACGTGATGCGCATGAAAGACGACAGCTGTATAACAAAGTGCAGGGCAATAAAGATAGACGGTAGCCACGGAGTAGGCAGACCCAGAAAAACCTGGGACGACCTGATAAATTCCGACCTCACACGCTTACACCTCTCCAAGACAATGTCACTGGACCGAGACCTTTGGCGGTACTCAGTAATAGAGAAGACCCGCCTTACCTAAATACAAAGTAAAAACCTACTACAGTCAGTAGGCACCTCTATCAAAACACACCCCCGTCCCACCACCTCCACCCCACCCACACCGCCCCTTTCAATGTAAAGTTATGTTGGTCCCACAACATCCAGGCCGAAACAAATGAGATCGTGTAGGTGTCACGACAAAAAACACACAGTCCACGCTGTAAATGTGGCCGTGTAGGCAACACGGTAAAAACCTCCCAGCCCCACACTGTAAATGTGGTTGGTGTTAGGAAGGGCATCCAGCTGTAGAAAACCCGCCAGACAGTCCACGCTGTAATGTGGCCGTGTAGGCAACACGGTAAAAACCTCCCAGCCCCACACTGTAAATGTGGTTGGTGTTAGGAAGGGCATCCAACTGTAGAAAACCCGCCAGACAGTCCTATGCGAGCAAGACAACCACTCTTGCCTCAAGTGGGAAAACCCCCGTCCAAACCCATGCAAGCGTGGAACACGGACGCTAAACCTGATGATGATGATGATGATGATGATGATATGTGGGTGTCTGTGATCTATATACAGTGTATATATATATGTGAGTGTGTGTATATATTATATATATATGTGTGTGTGTCTATGACCAGTGTATATAGATCACAGACACCCACATATATATATATACATATATATATACATACATCATCATCATCATCGTTTAACGTCCATCTTCCATGCTAGCATGGGCTTGGACGAGAATTGTCCCACTAGAGGCAAGATTGGTTGTCCTGCTCGCATAGGACTGTCTGGCGGGTTTTCTATGGCTGGATGCCCTTCCTGACACCAACCACGTTTACAGTGTGGACTGGGAGGTTTTTACCGTGTTACCTACACGGCCATATTACAGCGTGGACTGTGTTTTTTTTGTCGTGACACCTACACGACCTCATTTGTTTCGGACTGGATGTTGTGGTACCAACATAACTTCACATTTAAGGAGGTGGTGTGGGGATAGTGGGACGGGGGTGTATTTTTGTTAGAGGTGCCTACTGACTGTAGGTTTCGCTTTGTACTTAGGCAAGGCGGGTCTTCTGTATTACTGTGTAGCGCCAAAGATCTCTGTCCAGTGACATTGTCTTGGAGAGGTGTAAGTGTGTGAGGTCGGAATTTATCAAGTCGTCCCAGGTTTTTCTGGGTCTGCCTACTCTGTGGCTACCGTCTATTTTTATTGCCCTGCACTTTTTTATACAGCTGTCGTCTTTCATGCGCATCACGCATATATATATATATATATATATATATATATATATATATGTGTGTGTCTATGACCAGTGCATATATATCACAGACACCCATATATATATATACATACATATATATATATATGTATACACACACATTTATATATATACATACACACGTATATATATGGTCCTTCCAGTTTCATTTCACATTATATACATGTCTGTGTATATTTTAATTATTTAAAAATTATTTTTAAGTGGATATGGCCCGTTGGATCACGTTCACTTCAAAATAATTTGGGTGGTCTAGTACTTTGTAAAACTCAGTCTTGTGTGATTATGGAACAACACTTCAACCTATTTTTGTCCCATTTCTCATTATTTGTTATTGTTAAGGCTGGTGGATTGGCAGAATAAGTAGAGTATGAGACAAATGCTTTGTGGTATTTGTTTTGGTTCTTTATGTTCTGAGTTAAAATCCCACTGAGGTTAACTTTGCCTTTCATTCTTGTGGGGTTTATAAAACAAAATTGCAGTAAAATACTGGGGTCATTGTAATTGACATTCCCTCAAAATTACTGACCTTCTGCCTAAATTAGAAATCCTTATTGTTTTTATTCGCAGGTCAATGAAGGGCAGCCTTGCAGATTTCTTTGGTGTTGGTGATAACGAAAAATATGAAATCGAATGGAAAAATCGCCGTTTACGATATTATAACACCATTGGCACACTCAAAGATGAATATTCAACGTCACAGTCACAGGATGTTGTTGATTCAGTTCTGCCAATACATGACCCCTTCAAACTCCCTGTAAGTCATCATTTATCTCTCACAAGTGAAGCCACTGTCTCTACTACAAGAACATTTCCTAGAAGAAGACGGAAAGAATCAGTTATATCATTAACACTAAAGGGGTTGTCATCAGTTGCTGTAAGTAACATATTCAAATGTTTCACATTTTTATTTGTTCAGTTTGAAAGAAATCTATATCATCATCATCATGACCACCACCACATCATCACTCATCACCATCATCATCGCCACTGCAACCACCACCATCTTCACCATTGTCATCACCACCACCACCACCACCATGACCACCACCACCACCATCATTATCTGTTTTTCATGCTTGCATTGGTTGGACTGGTTGTCATATGAGGTCAGACAGATCAGATGACTGTGTCTTGCTCATGCATTCCATTCTGGCATGGTTTTTTCCTTTTTTAATATTTGCTAACATGTTACAAATCAATATGGCTACCTAGCCGTCTATCTGTCTATCTTCCTTTTTATTCCCGTTTAACCACAACCTTCTTTCCATAGCCTCTCAGTCATTTCTGTTGTCCTTTCACTAGGGATTAAAGAAAACACAGCAACAGCAGAACCAAATTTATACTCCAAATAGGAGTTATGCTCCAGCAAGCTTAAATATTGATGCGGATAGTTCACAGGTAAAGAATTTACATAAAAAATACTTTATAAGATTGTGGTCAGAAAGAACTCTATTCTTAAAAACAAAATAAACTATTAAGGGAACAAAAAAAATAAACGAAATGAAAAGAAGAAAAAGAAAAAAAAGAATTAAGAAAGTGAGA
>OZ024747.1:41802346-41829846 GCA_964016885.1 Eledone cirrhosa | reverse complement strand
ATACACACGATATGTATATATCTATATATATAAAACTGAAGATGTCTGTGTGTGTGTCTGTGAGTTTGAATCCCTAAAACTCGAGAAGTACCCAACCAATTTTTTTCAAACTTTACATATGTATTACTTATGTTTCAGGGAGTGTTATGCACATAAAATTCAACTTTTTTATCCCCTAGGGCCCACATTAGGTGAAAAACTGCATTTTTTCAGCTTTTTAGGGTTTTTTTAGGCGTTACGTCAGACCGATTTCCTTGAAATTATAACTATGTATTAGTCAGTCTCTTCTTCATACCGTGAGCAAAGAAAATCCAACTTTTTTATGGCCTAGGGCCCGCATTAGGTGAAAAACTTCATTTTATTCAGTTTTTTAGGGCTTTTTTGAGGTGTTATGGCTAGCCGATTTAAATATTTCGAAATACATTACACACTATATATATATCTACACACTCACACACTATATATACATATATACACACACACACATATAGCGACGTCATAATGTCGTAATGCAGACAGTCAGATATACAGACAGATATTATAAGGGTGCAACGTTATATCTATGTATCTATCTAAAAAGAAAGACTAAAAATTATAGAGAGAGATCGCTAAATCGCCTAATGGCGTCCCTAGGGCATTGAAAATTTGAAATAATCTTTGCTCAAAACACTCACAGGACCATAAGTATTACATGTGTAAAGTTTGAAAACAATCAGTTGGGTGGTTCTCGAGTTTTAGGGAGCTGACAGACAGACAGACATTCTCTGTTTTAGATATATAGATATAAGGATGTTTTTTTTACCTTTCATCACCCTCACTCAGTAAACATTCATATTTAATAGTTAAGATTAAATAGTTAAGAGTCTTACTCAAACATGGAATACACATGGCTTGCTAACAGGAATTTAATATCCAAGACTAGGCTTGAACCAGTTGGAACAATTCCTCCCAAGTGGGGGTCCAACACTAAAGTAATCTACTCTCAGCTTGTCAAGTACACACAACACATCTGTAAAGTGACTGGGAATTGGAAGGGCATTCAGCTATAGAAAACCTGGCAAAGGGTTGTGAAGACTCTTCAGCTGTATCAAAGATATGGCAACTGCCCTCGTGCTGATGTCACAATATAATGCATTTAGTAGTTCATGGGATTGTATGTAAGCGAGTTGCAGGTCACCAGCCTGTCTGAGCATTTGGCAGATTGTAGGAACCTATGTAAGGATATCCATGGGATCAGCACCTTTGCTTAAGTATCAACCTGGTCTGTGGATATAAAATGATGATGATGATGATGCAACATCGAATGAGGCCCCTCACTATAGTAATCTACTCTTGGTTCATAAACTACACACATCAACATATTGCAATATATATGGACCCCACACCTCCTAAGGCTGCTCTTAATTACACAAACTTACTTTCTAATTTATTGAATTGAATAAAATAAAAATAGTTAATCCAAATATTTTAGTGGGAATGGAATGGCTTCAAAATATAATTTCGCCCCATATTAGAGTAATCTAAATTATATTCCCTTTCTGGTGGTCACCTCTGATATGTCTTTTTTTTTTACAACTACTGCTTACATTTAGTTGAAAGGAATGTTTTAAAGTTCAACAGAGCAGCCAGTAGAGTTGGGATATATGAGAAAATGTCAAAACTATCAACTGAATTGAGTTAAATATTCCAAATTTCTAACACTTTTAAACAGTTATTCAGTATCACTGAAGCAGTTTAGTTTTTATGTTGTAGGTTTAACATCACTACCAGGTCACCTGGTTTAAGACTGCCATGTGGTCACCTGGTTTAATATTGCCACCTGGTTATCTAGTTTAACACTGCCACGTGGTCACCTGGTTTAATATTGCCACCTGGTTATCTGGTTTAACACTGCCACATGGTCACCTGGTTTAACACTTCCACCTGGTTATCTAGCTTAACACTGCCTTGGGGTCACTTAGTTTAACACTGTTACCTGGTTATCTAGTGTAGCACTGCCACGTAGTTACCTGGTTTAACACCATTACCACTACCTGGTTTTTGGGTGCCTTTAGTAGAGCAAACAAATCAGATAAATTCCCCACTTTTTTCTCCAATCTCAGAAATCCTGAAAAATAAAGGGTTGTATGCACTTCCCCACATCCCCCATTAAACTAAAAAAAATTTCCTCAAATTTATTCTTTTTTTACAGTACTCTAAAAAGTTGATTCAATACACAATTAAATTAGGATTTGAATTAATGTTAAATTATTTTGTTTGCTTTTCTTAACCTTAACTCCTATTTTATAGATTTTTCCTGCCGAAGGTAGTATTGTAGATGAAGTATTTTTTGATGATGATGATGATGATGATGATGATGCTGATGAGGAGGAGCCTGAAAAACCCATTGAAATACCCGTTGAAGTGCCAGTAGAAAGTGAACATAAAAAGTATCTATACACTGATATTTCATTGATGTTTTTTTTTTTGTTTCCTTTTAACTCTTTAGCATTTACATCTCTATATATGTAAAAATATTTTTATAGTCAACTATAGTAGACCACCATGATGATGATGTCACATTTTGTATATGAGCGTGTATGTGTTTGTGAGTTCGTTATGTACGTTAAGCCTCAGAGAATTAAACACACATCTACATATAGCCTTAGTAAGTTGCATGCACATTATCTTCACACACACCTACACATACAGATACATATGTGATGACAGACAGGTGTGTGTGAATGTATGTTTGTGTGTGTCTGTCTTAGTATATGTATGTGAGAGTGTGTGTGTGAGAGTATATGTGTGTAAGTGTATGTGTGGGAATGTATGTGTGTGTGAGTGTATGTGTGTGAGTGTATGTGTATGTGTGTGTGAGAGTGTGATCATTTTTATTTTCATTTGGATTAAAACAACACGTCACATTTTGTATATAAATATGTATGTCTCTGTGAATGTGTGTTTGTGTGTTCATTAGGTACGTTAGTAAATACACACACATCTAGACATACATGTACATATGTGGCCACTGACAAAAAAAGGTGAAAAGATGTGTGTGTCTGTCTTAGTATATGTATGAGTGTGTAAGCAACAATTTATTCATTTGGACACCAACAAAAAATCACACAATGCATACTGTTTACCCTAAGGTGCTTGAAGATTGACAGATTTTCATTTCTAAATTCTATTATCATTACAATTTTGATATTTTAAAAATAAAATATAGATATTTTGAAATAATTATGAGAAAAAAAACCATATCTTCATATTTATTGTTTACTAATCTGAATAAGAACAGAAGTAACCCGGGTAGTTCAGCTAGTTATTCTATATTTACTATTGCATTTTCACAGTAAACACTTTATTTCACATAATTATCTCACATAATATCGAATCTATGAGATTTTGATATTATTTATTTTGAGAACAATACCTAAACATCAGTTTGAACAGAAAGAGGTGAGAGAATTCTAGCTGGATACGGCCAATTTAAATGCTAAAGGGTTAAACCTTATTTCCATTTGAAAAAATATTTTTTTATATGTATCCACAACATGGTGGATTGGCAATATCGGTAGAGCATGAGACAACATGCTTTGCAGCATAGAGTTACGACCCTTTACATTCTGATTTCAAATCCCGCTGAGGTTAGTTTTAATGGTTGTGTCTCAGCAAGGCCTCAGCTAGTTGGCTGGAATATGTAAAAGATTTTATTTCTGTATAAATTTTAATTAAGAATCCATGTAATTTATATTGATGCTTCCAATTCCATAATTTAAAGGGTGGAGGGCAGTGGAAGTTCCTTTCTAGACGCCCAGCTTCCATATTTTGACAGATAACTATAACTGTCATACAATATATACAAAGCAGACGTTAAAAATTGGTAGAAAATTCTCAAAAAGATTCAAGCACTAGTGATTGTCGTCAGACATGAAGTGATATTTATTAGGGACTAGCAGATGTACCTAACGTTTCCTGGGAATGAAAGTGTTCCTTAAAAATGAGAAGAAGAAAAAACATGACATATAGAAATTTGTTATTCTAAATTCCATTTATTCATCAACCAAAATTAATAAAAAATGATAATACAAAATTTATCACTTTTATGAGGGGAGGTAAATTCTATCACATATGTTGAAGGAAATTACATTCTTTGTTTTCTGGTTTGGAGCATAGACAAATAATTCTTGTAAACTACCCACACTGGAACAACCAATGTAAAGTTGACCGTGAGAAAACCAAAGGCTCAATTAAGTACAAGCCAGTAGATTTCAAAGTCTGACCTTGAGTATTATTAATAGACATTGCAAAGCAAAGTTGCCCTGGAAAAATTGTGTTTGTTTGAACTCAAGGCATGTCTGTTGGTTTGATTGGAATTTTTGGAATGAAAACATTTCCCCCAGAGGTACACCCAGTTATGATGGTAGCTTCTATCACATTAGGAGATAATGTCTTCACAAACAACCTTGTCCCATTGCATAATTTAGGAGGATCTAAATTTCTTAGAAGCATTATTGGGACTCCAACCTTCAGGAAAAGTTTGTGGATGAGTTTCAGATGAAAATTAAGGAACTCTTTTGGGCGGTGGACAGCTTGATTTTTCATCAAGGACTGAATCAACTGATTTGTACTCCTTAATTACTGTTGGAATCTTATTCATTAGCTCATGGTTAATCCTTGCTACTGTCTCGTTTTTTTTGGAGCAAGAATTGTCCTTTCACAACCATTTGTGTAAATCTAAACTATAATAAAGTAAGGAGCGCGGGACTGCGTATGGTTTATTTATTTTAATCCATTTTGTAAAATAAGTTGGATTACTTTGAATAAATAATGAATGAATATTACATAATTTATGTACTAAATTAAATTTAATCATCATCATCATCTTTGTTTAACGTCCATCTTCCACGCTAGCATGGAAATATTAATATAAATAATGTTATTGCTTATTTAAAATTGACTTCTTTTCAAAGTTTCAAATTTCTACACTTCCGGTATATCGCCACCACCACTTCAACTACCATATATAGAGAAAGAGAGAATGTGTGTTGAGCGAGATAGAGTGATTATGATTTTCTACACGCTGATGTGTATCTATGTGTATGTGCACATACATACATCTGTATGTATGAGTATATAACTGTAATCGCGCAAACACAAACTTATAAAAATACACACTCACGGACATACATTCAGATAAATACACATACTTTCACACATATACATTTACACAAACACATACATACAGTCATACAGTCCTGCTAGCAGCGTTCGAAGAATTGGAAATGGGAGGGTAAAACAAGTATAACGTTTTATTTATTTATTAACTCTTTTTTTTAACTCATTTAATATAATTGTTTCTACTTTAGGCACAAGGCCAGCAATTACCCAGTACATTACTGGTACTTTATTTTATCGACCCCGTAAGGATGAAAGGCAAAGTTAACCTTGGCGGGATTTGAACTCAGAATGGCAAGGGCCGTAACTCTATGCCTCAAAGCAGGGTGTCCGACCCTCTATAATGGTTACAGAACAAAAACACAAACAAATATAATATATACAAAGGAAAGGGAAAGGAAAAAAAGAAAGAGAAAAAATACACAAGCACGTAATACACACATCTTAGGCCACATAGGCTGGATAATGTAGTTAGCTAACAGAACACGGTATTTAGGATTTTGTTCATTAGTTCAGTTGCAGATGCTGTAGCTTTCACCCTTACCGCTGCATCCAGGATGTGGGAAGAAGCAAAAGAGTCACTAACTGTGACGTCCCAGGTAAAGCACCTGCCTCTTGACCAGGAGCACAGAGTAAGACCGTCAATTCAGGACAACCCAGACAGTTCCAAAATTGAAGGGTTATTTGCCTGGGCCAAAGCTCTTAAGTGGTAATAGGACAGTGTGTGTATGTGCGCGCGTGTGAGTTTGTCGGCGTTCTTAAATTATAGACATGTGTGTGTCACTGCTTTTAAGTTAGACATATATATATATGTGTATCCCTTTCCTTCCTTTTACGCACACATACAGTCACACAAACACACATACACATTACATGATGAACGGGTGGACAGAAGTCCCTCAAATTTATATACATGTGAATGGAGTTCTACTGAAGCAGTTAGAGAAGTTCAAGTATCTTGGAGCCGTGTTCACGAGTGATGGAATGCAGGAGGCTGAATTAAGTGCAAGAATTGCAAAAGCTGATGCAGTAATGCGCCAGCCTCAGCATTCAGCAATCAGATGAAGGGGGGTAGGTGTAAAAACCAAACCCGCTGTCTTCCTGGTATTCCTGCCAACTCTTACTGAGGATCAGGAATCTTGAGTAATGACCAAAAGAATACAATTGCAAATAAAAGTGGTAGAAATGGGATTCCTCCGAAGGGTCTTTGGAGTAACGTTACTCGATAAAGTGCATAACTCAGAGACCAGAGAGTCACTCCTGGTAGAGCCGCTACTTCTCCGAATTGAGAGATCACAACTCCGATATTATGAGTATGTAGTTAGAATGTCTCAGTAAAGAATCGCTGGACACATTTTACAGGCAAAACCAACTGGCAAGAATCCCAGTAGTAGACCCTGAGCAAGATAGTTGGATAACATCAATGAGCTTGGCTGGTCACGCTTTGGCAGCCAGCTTGATCAGTTAGAGATGTTTGCTACTGACAGAGTCGCTGGAAGGAGGGTTTGAGAAGCACTCTGCCCCCACGACCCTCTCAGAAATAAGTGGGTGAAGAAGATATTGTCAATTTACATATGTATATTTGCGTATCATACCAATATGCACACTACATATGCTAGCAGAAAACCGCCCGATGGGTGGTTTTTCTGTTAGTTATAATAATTACTTAAGCTTCGAAATAACCTGTTCTTCAATTCAGCTGAGGAATCCACTACCATAGCAATATGAGCCAAGTTGATATCACCATTCCCATCAATTGGTTCTTTCCCATTTCCTAATTGGAGGAACCGGGTTGAAAATTGTTCAGCACATTGGTCCCCATATAATAAACTGTTTCTACTTTTGGAATAAGGCTAGCAATTACCCAGTACATTACTGGTGCTTTATTTTATCGACCCTGTAAGGATGAAAGGCAAAGTTGACCACGGTAGGATTTGAACTCAGACTGTAAAGGGCCGTAACTCTATGCTGTAAAGCATGGCATCCAACCCTCTACCGATACTGCCAATCCACCGCCCTTTATTATTTGGTCCCCATGTAATAAAGCCCGCATGTTAGTATTGAGGGAGAAATGCTGTACTTTATTCCATAGCTGTGAAGACTTAATGCATGCTTTTATTTCATCAGCTTTGTTCCTCTCCGAATGACTGGTAATGTCTGTCTGAAGTCTCCTGATAAAACTAATGTCACTCCTCCCATAGGTTTATTGCTGCTTCTTATATCCTGTAAGGTCTTATCCATGAGGCAGGGGTGATACCTACCTAGCTGGGAAAGAATAGGTAGCAGAGGTGATACCTACCTAGCTGGGAAAGAATAGGGAGAAGTGGAGCAGGGGTGATACCTACCTAGCTGGTAAGAATAGGTAGCAGGGGTGATACCTACCTAGCTGGGAAAGAATATGTAGCAGGGGTGATACCTACCTAGCTGGGAAGGAATAGGTAGCAGGGGTGATACCTACCTAGCTGGGAAAGAATAGGTAGCAGGGGTGATACCTACCTAGCTGGGAAGGAATAGGTAGCAGGGGTGATACCTACCTAGCTGGGAAAGAATAGGTAGCAGGGGTGATACCTACCTAGCTGGGAAGGAATAGGTAGCAGGGGTGATACCTACCTAGCTGGTAAGAATAGGTAGCAGGGGTGATACCTACCTAGCTGGTAAGAATAGGTAGCAGGGGTGATACCTACCTAGCTGGTAAGAATAGGTAGCAGGGGTGATACCTACCTAGCTGGTAAGAATAGGTAGCAGGGGTGATACCTACCTAGCTGGGAAAGAATAGGTAGCAGAGGTGATACCTACCTAGCTGGTAAGAATAGGTAGCAGGGGTGATACCTACCTAGCTGGGAAGGAATAGGTAGCAGTGGTGATACCTACCTAGCTGGGAAGGAAGAGGGAGTAAGGATCATATTGTTAACATTTTAATTTTTATATTCACTTAATTCTGTATATCTTGGTTTTTTTTTCACAGCTGTAAGACATAGTAGATACTTCCCCTAGTCTGGCATGACTTACTAGCTCTATATGGACGTTTAAATTGATTAAATAAATTAATAGATAAATAGGAAGCAGGGATCATACTCCATTCAGTGCTACTGTACTGTGTCAATAGCCAACAGTTTTAGCATGCTACAGTGTGATCTCCCTAGCTGTAACACACATTGACATAGTTCAGTAATAACACTGTGTAACTAATAAATGTTGTGTCGGTTTGTATGTTTAGTTCAACTTCACCCATGGGAATAATTCCAGTTATGAGCAAATATCTGCATTACCTGGAATTTGAAAAGAAGCAGATTAAGGTTGATGGACTGAGAAGGGAGTGAATTTAATTAGACAGCTGTATTTTCATCAATTTCAGTGAGTTAGCTATCATTTAATTATTGAAGCATTATGCAACATTCTTTTGGTTAATACAAATACCTGGTCATCAGGTTCCTCCAGGCTCATGGCAACTGGTCACTATGTTCTTTCATCTTTCTTTGTCTCTGGCAAGGGTTGGTGCTTGAAAACAACTTGTGCCACACCTGTGCAGGTAATCTTTTAGGGTGGATCTCCAGGTCTTCTTTTGGCCTACCGTTTGGTTTTTCCCCATTGCAGTTCTTGTTGGTATATTATCTTTCATTCATAGGACATGACCTGCTGCTGCATTCTTCTGCTCTTGATAACAAGACTCAGACATGTGACATTGACTCTTCGAAGCACATCTTCGTTTGTGATCTTTTCTTGCCATCTGATGTCCAGGATCTTTTGGAAGCATCTTTGTTGGAAAGTATACGATAGTGTATACATGCGAATATATGATAGTGTACATTCTATGTAAGCAGTACAAATTTACTTTTAGCTAAACACATCTTCATGGGCAGAAAAAAAAGAGAGTATATTTACTTTTCATCCCTCTTCAGGGACTCTGAACCTATCTCTATTCTATCCATGAAGAAATTGTATATGTATAGCCACTACAAAGGACTTCAGTGAATTAAACATTTGTAATACAAGAATATGATATTGTTATTGTATCTATTACCATATTTCCATTGTAGATTAGCAATAAAGTCTGTTGTACAAGAAGCCTATGGTACTGTTGCTTCTATGAGGGTCGGCTGAAATGTTCATAGACTGACCAAGACACTCTTATGGAATGACCAAATGAGATTTACTTTTCAACATAGTCCCTGGAAAGAAACAATGCAGATATTAATAAGAAGAGTTGAAATTAATGCAAAAAGAGTATGATAATGTTGGTGTATCTATTACCATATTTCTATTGTAGGGCAGAAATCAAATTCGACGATCAAATTTCCCCATCAAGCATTGACAGAACTGATGGAGTTATTGGACTTAACAAAATTAGAGAAAATGTTGTTACAACAGTTTTACATAAACCTCATCCAAGAAGATATGGTGTTGGCCTTCTAGGTTCCATGTTTCATCAAAGAAGGAAAACTACGTTAGCAAATCAGGTCAAGAGTCAAATTGATGAATTTGATAATTACAGGTAAATAAATTTTACAAAAAAAAGTTTTATTTTTTTTTTATTTTTATTTGAGGATGCGTTCATCATCCTCATCATCATCATTTAATGTCTGTTTTCCCTGCTAGCAAGAGTTGGAGGGGTCATCACAGACTGGGTCAGTACTCAAATGGAGCTACTGAACTCTCAGAGGAATCAGGTTCCTACTTCTTGTTTACATATGTTCCCACGCAACTGATTGCATTTTATAGTGGCACCAGCATTAGGGAGGTTGTCATGTTAGTGACACAGATGAACAGTTTCCCCTACTATTCTTCACCCTTAATGTGACCATTGTTATATGTAAGTATCTATTACTGTTGCTAACAATAAAATGCTTTTCTCTCAGAGTGAATGATGCCTGTGTGTGAACTGCAATACTACGAGGCAATGAGACATGGGCTTTAACTGCGGAAAACCTACGGAGGCTAGAAAGAAATGAGTCGAGTATGCTATAATGGATGTGTAATGTTAGTGTGCATGAGTAACATAACATAAACAAACTGAGGAAAAAACTTGGCATAAGAGGAATTGGATGTAGTGTGTGCAAGAAAGAAGACTGCATTGGTATGGACATGTGATGCACATAGAGGATAGCAGCCACATAAATAAATGTGGCTGGGACTTGCAGAAGAGGCAGACCCAGGAAGACATGGGGTGAGGTTGCAAAGACTGACTTTAAAAAACTAAATCTCACAACAGAAATGACTAAATACTGTGAGGGATGGCGCTATGCAGTGCTGAAGAAGACCTGACCTATAGTCATGCCTCCCACTTCCACTAGGACTTACTAAAAACCATTCTCAACATCACTACACCAACCTTACCATGCACATACACGCCATTCCTAGGAGCTGTTCCCATGTGAAGTGGTTGGTGATGGGAAGGGCCATGAAGAGCATGAAGAGCCAGCCTAACAAAGTGTTGGGAGGACATGACAACCTCCTTAGTGTTTGGGGATCTACATAATAATCCCACCCAGTACATGTAAAGTGGTTGGTAATAGGAAGGGCATCCAGCCATAGAATGCTTGTCAGACAAAGAGCCGGGGGACTGTCAGTCGTGTCAACAATATGACAGCCTTCCTAGTGTTTGGTGATTTACACGATAAACGCACCCATTATATGCTGTAAAGTGGTTGGTGGTAAGAAGAGCATCCAGTTGTAGAAATCTTGACAAACAAAGGGTTGGGAGGACCCTTAGTTGTGTCAAAGACATGACAATATCTGTGCACTCAGTGGAACATGAGACCATAGTTAAGCGAAACACAGATTTGTGGCCTGTCTGGGAGATCAGTAGCCCTGCTTCAGTACTTACTGACTTGGTCTATGTAGACCCGTTCAACCCTTGCTAGCAGGGAAAGTGGACGTTAAAATGGCGATGATGATGATAATTAAGATCTGTTTATACTTCAATCTATGATATTATCAGTTTGTGATGATGTTCAAGTTTTATGCTTTAAACAACCTTAACTATTGAATGAAATCAAGACATAATTGAATTTTTGAACGCACTGAAACAATGTTATGATAATCTATAAATTTATGCATCGAAATAGAAATAAGAAAATTCATAAAATGTACAATTTTTATAGTTCCCTTTAATCTATTACTATTGTATGTGTCTGTGGATTATGATATCTCATTGACACTTCTATGCCAGCATTGGTTGAATGGGATGGGATGGTGTTCCGACAATGTTTTATAGTTGGATGCTCTTCCTATTGCCACACAGGCATAAGGTGTACCAATTCTAAAAACATGGCTTAAACCTAACATTTGGTTGCTAGATCTATTTTTTTTAGTCTCAAATAACTACATTTGAGAACAATGTTGGCAGCAGCCAACCATTGAAAACCAAATCCAGCAACGCAGGCTACTGTGGTTCAGCCACGTCTGGAGAATGAGCACCAGACGACTACCACAGCGACCCATGCACTGAAGAATCCAACACAGCACACTGAAAAAGACATGGGCAAAACAAATCAAGGAGGACCTGAAATTGCAGTGCCTCGACTTTGACCATACTAAGGTCAGTGCCATGAATAGAAAAGCATGGAAGAACATCATCATCGGAGTCCATCATCCAACGGCACCCACTGCAGCATATTGATCGAGAGGACAGCCTCCCCCAATTGCCAACTAAGGATAAAAAAGAAAAAGATCAAGTTTTTTAGTAGGAGGCTTAATGCACCCACATGTTTTGTGCAGATATTGATTTACTGAAGTTCAAGCAAAACATCAACCACATCATTCTCCCCAGTTTGGGATGGCTTATCCCCTGTATCTAACTTTATCCTCTCAGACATGGGTCCTGTGTCTAACTGTATTCTCTCAGATTTGGGCACCTGTGTCTAAGTTTACTCGCCTCCTGGCTCCTTAACCTTCCACCTGGGTCCCTATGTCTACATTTACCCTCTTAGACCTCAGACCCTGTGTCTAGCTTTACTCTCCACCTATGTTCCTGGGCAAAAAAGAAATAGTTGCATACACAGCTCAAGAGTAATGATTGCAGGCAAACTAATGGACAGAATTAACACAAGGCACAGTAAATGTGTCTACCCACCCTTAGAAATTCTTGTTCATCTTCATCTATAGAATAAATATCATTAAAAATTTCCTCAACTGTAAAAACCTTGCTCATTTACCCGACAAATTGCTGGGTTCATCACACACTTGTTTCATTGCAAAAACAAAAAAATCTGGGGTTTTTCCATTAAAAACAAAAGTAAACAGTTATATTGGACGTATGTAACTACAAAGCTGCAACATGATGGGTTGTTTATTTTTAGTATTTTATCTTCTTTTTCTATGTGTGTTGTTTATTACTGCTTTAACAGGAATCTGATAGAGATTATGTTTAGGCTGTTACCACTATAGTAGGATTGCAGTGAGACAGGGTTAAAACGATCATGAGCACTGCTCCTCTTTCCCCTGATTAACTTATAAAGCATATTACTATATGTGTATTAGCCTCTTACTATGTTATATTTAAGGGCAATATATTGGTAGAATGTCAGATGAAGTTCATTGCGGTATTTGTTTCAGCACTCTGTATTCTGGTTTCAAATCCTGCCGAGGTCAAATTTATGTTTCATCCTTCTGGGGTCAATACCAGTTAAGTACTGGGGTTAATATAATCAACTTTTTCCTCACTCCAGGTTGTTGGGCTTGTGCCTATGCTAGAAATAAAATTATGCTATTTCAGATATCATATGGGTTATATTTTCATTAGTTGTGTATCTCATTGTTGTTGAACCCCAGATTATCCCTGATGCAATAGACCTATGATCAAAAGTTTTCCAACGATGACCACTCTTATTCATTATAGTCCTCCAAGCCATAACAGAGGAGTTTAAGACTGGCTGCCCATGGGAACTTCTCTATGCTGACGATCTAGTACTTGTAGGAAAATCAGTAGAGGAGCTAGAGAATAAATTCCGGCTATGGAAACAGCAGTTGGAATCAAGAGGACTGAGAGTGAACCTAGCAAAGACTAAAGTGTTGATAAGTAGGAAAGTGGACAAAACTCTGATTCTATCATGGAAATGGTCATGTTCGATATGTAGAAAATGAGTTGTCATAAACTCTATAGAATGTACACAATGCAGATCTTGGGTACACAAGAGGTGTAGTGGGATAGCAGGCAAACTAACAGGAAGGGAAAACTTCATATGTAATAGATGTTCAGCGAAATTTGATAGTAGAAGTGTCAGTGATAGATACATTTTTCAAATGCAGGTAGGATCTATAGAGGTGGTTGATAGCTTCCGATACCTAGATGATCAGATTAGCAGGGGAGGAGGATGCTCCGAGGCCATAGTATCTAGAATAAGGACAGGATGGAAGTAGTTTAGGTAGCTGCTTCCTCTGTTGACAACGAAGGGTTCCTCCCTATGAATGAAAGGTCGGTTATATGATGCCTGTCTGAGATGTGCAACTCTACATCGTATTGAGACATGGGCAGCAATTGCAGAGGATATGTGATGGCTGGAGAAAAATGAAGCAAGCATGCTCTGATGGATGTGCAATGTCAATGTGCATGAACGAACAAGCATAGAAGAGTTGAGAGTGAAACTGTGTATAAGAGGGATAGACTGTAGTGTGCGGGAGAGAAGACTGAGTTGGTATAGCCATGTAATGCACATGGAAGATGACCGCTGGGTGAAGAAGTGCCAAGGAATCCCGGTGGAAAGAAGACGCAGTAGAGGAAGACCACGAAAAACATGGGCGGAGGTGGTGAGAGCTGACCTCAGATCACTGAAGCTCACAGAGGAGATGACGAGGGACTGATGAATGGAGAGATGCTGTACTGAAGAGGACCCGTCCCACTCTTGCAAGCAGGGAAAAGCGAACGTAAAATGATGATGATGATCATCATCATCCCATCTTAGTTTTTCAGGTATCATATATCTAATATGACATTAGCCAATGAAGTATTAGATATGATCATTTAAGCTTTCACTGGTTGGCACTGGATGGTCTTTTGTGGTGTCCGCTTGTGTTCCAGAGTCTGTTCAGCATGCCACTCAGTGAACTGATGACGCGTAATATATGCTTATTCAAGCTGCTACCTGCATGGTGAAGAACTACATCCTACATGAGGTGTCTCTGATCTGGCTATCATGGGATAGTCTAGCAGAACAGGTCAGTTCTAGAGGAGTAAGCCTCGATAAAAATCCGGCTTGTCTCACATAAGCAGTACATGTGGCAATCATCAGTTTAATTAGATGACCTCAGTGTCATGAATGGCAGTGGCTTCACAGATGATCAACTATTAATTCGACAATGGGTTGGCACAACTGCTCCAGTTAGCGTAGAAATCTATGAGTATGCAGGTGTGGAATCTGCATATATTCTAGCCATTAGAAAAAGCAATGTTTCACCTTCCATGGAGGGATGACTCAAGAAGAGAAGATTTAAGCTGACACAGTGTAATTTAAATGAAATTTAACTGTTATTTCTAGCATGTCAACTGACCACGTAGTGAAAAAGCTCATGGAAGCTGCCTCTTTTGATAGCTCATATTCTCACATTTCATTATGCTTTCCAGCATAGTTACGTCCCTTTACGATCTGAGTTCAAATCCCGCCGAGGTTGACTTTGCCTTTCATCCTTACGGGGTCGATAAAATAAAGTACCAGTAATGCACTGGGTAATTGCTGGCCTTGTGCCAAAAGTAGAAACAATTATTATTGCAGTATTTAGGACGATGATTTGGCAGTATTGGTAGAGTGATGGACAAAATGCTACAAAGCATTTGTCACAGTTCATTACATTCTGTGTTCAAATCCTTCTGAGGTCAACTTTGCCTTTCATCCTAGGGTCACACACTGGGGTTGATTTAATCAACTTTGCCCTTCTCCCAAAAAATTTGCTGGTCTTGTGTCTAAATTAGAAATCAATATTACTTGGAATACATGTTATTGTCATCATCAGCTGACATGGGTTTGATGGGTCATCAAATGTATAAATCGTTATTAAAGCTTTGGGCTGCAGAGAACTGTTATAATCCATGATGATATTGAATTGACAAAGGCATAGCTGTGGCATTAAGAAGTCACTTTGCAGTTGCATGTTTTCTGGTTCAATTGCATTGCATGTCATATTGGGTAAGTGTCTTCTAACATAACCTCGAGTCAACTAAAGCCTAGTGAATAAAATTTGGTTGACAGAAATTGTGTGGAAGCCCAGTAGTAGGACCGTTTCTATTGTTGGATGATAGACTTAATCTATCACCTGGTTTGACAGTCCCACTTGGCCTTCAGATTTCCTTAGCTAAGTCCATCCCGTGGTAAGCATCTTCGCCAGGTATTCAGTGAAACATTATCATCTCTTCATTATCCAAATCTTAGAGGCCTTGAAAAGGCTCATAGAAACTGCCTTTCTTCTCCTTTCACTCAACCATTACACAAAAACTATTTAGTTCTGCTGTATTCTTATATTATGACAACTCACTTGTCTCTTTGTCCAGGCCTTTTTTCACATACTGGGTCACCTTTGTACAGATTATTATCTTCCTGGTCTCAATTGGTGTCTATGGTCCTGCCCCTTTTGGATTCACGGAATCTCGTTATTCAGAAGCTGTGAGTAGTTTGTACTACAATTGGTCTCTTTGTCGTCTTTTAGAAGATTTTAAGCCTGTAGCTAAAAGTATAAACATCCAATTAACTGAAGAGGTATTGGAAAAATTTTAAATGTAGTTGTCCAATGCAAATGACTAGTTATATTGTAGATCACTATAAATGATATTTGAAAAAATCTGGTAAAGTACCTTTAGAGACTATTATTATAGATATCAAGCCAAAATCAGTTCTGTATAAGCAATACGTGGTCACCTGACCTACCATTGCCCACAACAGGACAACTTGTCTAAGCATGGAAGAATGGACGTAAAATGATGATGATGATGAGGATGATGATTTACATTGGAGCAACTACATTTCAAATTTTCCAAATGCCTTTTAAGCCAACTGAATTTTTTATATTTAAATAATAATAATGAAATTATTGTGTACAGTGCTCAGGTGCACTACAACTCATCAAAGGTGCATGTATAGTACATAGAATAATGTACAAATGTCAGGAAAATGAACAGTGTATGAGTCATGATATAATAATAATAATAATGAAATATTGTGTAGTGCCCAGGTGCACCACAACTCATCAAAAAGTGCATGTACAGTACATAGGGCAATGCACAAACATCAGTAAAATTAACAGTGCACGAGTCATGATACACACATGTGTGCATGTGTATGGAAGGGGTACATCAAGTGTAGTTTTGGCGTATTTCGGGAAGCATTTAGTATGATTTTAAAAAAAATTGTTTTTTGTTAAAGTGCAATGCTAGGTTCTACATTTATTTGTGTTTTCTTCTGTTATTACTTTAGGTCCTGATGCCAAACCTGGCTATTGAATTTAAGGAACATCGTGTTATTGGTAATATGTGGTTTGGTCCTAATCAGGTAATATATGGCCGGAGGGTTATTATTTTAGCTAAAAGTAAGCATATCAGTACACGCATACATTTATAACAGCAACTACATATTCACACATGCATACATACACACACACACATATATCTATGATGATAACTACATGAGTAAATACAAACACACACACACATGCACACACACTCACACTCATTTATAATAATATAACTACACAAGTAAATCCACACTCAGACACACATTTATAATGATATAACTACTTAATTAAATACACTCACATCACATTTATAACGACATATTACATTAGTAAAAACAAACACATCATTTCACACACACACTCTTATAATAATTATTTTTAATATAGGCATGATAGTGTGGAAGATAGATGTTAAACGATGATGATGATGATAGGCACAAAGCCAGCAATTCTGGAGGGAGGGAAAAGTCGATTATAGCAGGGATTCCCAACCTTTTTTGTGTAATAGCCCACTTTCATATGGAAACATTTTCCACAGCCCACCTGTAAAGTAAATATTCAAAAACACACCAAAAATGTTTGGTAAAAGTTTGTTACTGATTCATTATTCCCATTTAGCCTCCTATTTCTTTTTTATACAGGTTCTTTGTATATCTCCAGGTAGCATATGTTGAAATACCTTCTAAATACTCAAAATCTTATATCATTCACTAAAATTTCCAATGGCGCACCATTTTTTGTTCAGTTGCTCATCTCCCACTCAACAGTTGAAATCACCCAGGTTGGGAAACCCTGTATTATATCAACCCCAGTATTTGACTGGTACTTATTTTATTGACCCCCAGAAGGACGAAACAAAGTTGATCATGGTGGAATTTGTATGGCCGTAAAGTTTTATCCCGTTTTATTGTTTGAATATCCCTAACAATTTCTTTCATGTTTTCTTAGGCTGATCTGATTCATTTGGGTGCCAAATATTCTCCATGCATGCGGAGAGATAAGAATATATTAAATGCTTTAGATAAAGACCGACAGCTTGAAAATTCATCAGCTTGCTGCATCCGTAATGATGGTTCTGGATGTGCCCAGATGAATAAAAAAAGATGCTGTGTAAGTCTCTTCTTTTTCTTCGCCCACATATTCCTGAGAGCGTCATAGGAGCAGAGTCCTCAAACACTCCTTCCATGTCAGAAGCATCTGTCTCCATCTGATCTGGCTGGATCCCCAAGCAAAACCAGCCAAGCTTTTGGATGTTATCCAACCATCTTGCTTGGGGTCTACCCATGGGTCTCTTTGCTGGTTGGTTTTGCCTGTAAAATCTGTCCACTGATTCTTTCCTGAGACATTCTAACCCCATGCCCATAGTATCGGAACTGTGATCTCTCAATTCAGAGAAGTAGCAGCTCTACCCAAGTGACTCTCTGATCTTCGAGCTACGCATTCTATCAAATAACGTTTCTCCAAAGACCCTTCAGAAGAACTCCATTCCGGCCACTTCTATTCACAATTGTATTCTTTCGGTCATTACCCAAGATTCATAACAATAGGTAAGAGTTGGCATGAATACCGAGATTGGCTTTTACACCTACCTCCCTTCTTCTGATTACCGAATGCTGAAGAGGGCGCATTACTGCACCAACTCCTGCAATTCTTGCACTTAATTCAGCCTCCTGTCTTCCATCACTTGTGTGCAGTGTAAGTAACAATGAAAATGAGAACACCAAGAAAATTAGAAGAACCATAAGCTGGGTTACTGTAGCCATTAACACATTTTAGATATTAAAACAGCCTGAAATAGCCTCTGATTCTATGATGTGAAACTTTATTTAAAGTGTTTATATTTATCTAAAAACCTTTCATCGTAATTTTATGTAAGAACGTTTGACTCTAAACACCTACTTAATAATGACAAATATAATTATATTGCTAAATCTTTCCAAATTCTTGATTATTTTCAGAATTATTTGAAAATTATTAGCAGTGTCTTTTGTTAGAAATGTAGTAACTAAAGAATTTGTCTTTGTGTGGTGTTAGTGTTAAACCTGGTGAGAGATTAAGTTTATCACCACAGACAGAGTAGACTCTGCTAAAGGCACTCAAGGATCAGGTAGCTGGGTTAAACCTGGTGAAATCCGTTACCCAAAATTAAGTAAGGGAACAAGACAATACCTGTAATCAAATTTAATCTTAACTAGACCACCTGTGACCTGTTGGGTCACGTTCACTAAAAAATAATTTAAAAATAATTAACATATACACAGACATGTATATAATGTAAAATTAAATTGGAAGGCCCATATATATGTGTGTGTGTGTGTGTAGGTGTCTGTGACCTATATACACCGGTAACAGACAGACACACACATATATATATATATATATATATATACACACACTTAGAAACCCTTTCTATTTACCAGGATACAGTAATGCTGTATTCATTTCTTTGAAGTCACAGGTTGTAATTTCATTCAAGAACACCACCAGCTCTCTCTCTTCCATTTTCCTTCTCTGTATCCTTCTCTCTCAGTCTACTCTCTCACAACCACTATCTCTTCTTTCTCTCTATCCTTCTCTTTCTCTCTATGAAGGTACCCAGAAAACCCCATATCTCGGGAACCCGTGATCCGATTTACGCAAAACTTGTTTTATTCCATTTGTATTCCTATTTCAGGGGTAACTTTCTTTCAAAGTATTTTCCTATTATGCTCCTTTTTGGTTGTATTACATTACAGACAAGCAAGCAATCACAGAATTTTAGTAGTATATAGATAGATAATAGTCTATCATTACCATTTCACCTTTTATTCATTTAGCATGATTCATGTGTAATTTTTGCTGGAACTAAATTTTATGTCACCCATACTGTAAATTGGTCATCTTGGTGGCACAATAAAAAACATCCAGTCCACACTGTAAAGTGATCATCTTGGTGACATGACAAAAAGCACACAGTAACGACCAAAAGTACCCAGTCGACACTATAACGACCAAAAGTACCCAGTCGACACTATAACAACCAAAAGTACCCAGTCGACACTATAAAGACAAAAAGCACACAGTCCACACTATAATGACAAAAAGCACACGGTTCACACTATAACAACAAAAAGCACACAGTCCACACTATAACGACCAAAAGCACAGTCCACACTATAAAGTGATCATTTTGATGCCTTGACAAAAAGCACCCAGTCTACACTGTAAAGTGTTTCCATGACAAAAAGCATCCTGTCCACATTGGTAAGTGGTCATTCTAATGTAAAAAAAAAATTGGCCAATCCACACTATAAAGTGGTCGTCTAGGTGATCTGACAAAAAGCACCCAGTCTACATTGTAAAGTGGTCATGTTAGTGCCGTGATAAAAAGCACTCAGTCTACACTGTAAATGTGGTTGGTGTTAGGAAGGGCATCCAGCTGTAGAAACTAAGCCAGAAACTGTTCCGTATGAGCAAGACACAGTCATCTGATATGACTTGCCTCAAATGGAGCAACACATGTAACCCATGTTAGTGTGGTAAATGGATGTTAAATGGTGATGATGATGATAATGATGATTCGCATTTTTTAAAGTTGTGTGTATATGTTGGGCTCATATTGATTTGAAATTAATTTGTCGTCATTACCATTATCATTGTCACTATTTAATGTCTATTTTCCTGCTTGTATCGGTTAGACAAGCTGTTATATAGTGATGTATAACTGATCAGGTGACTATGTCCTACTTGTATGCTCACTGTTTCTGGCTTGGTTTTCTACAGCTTGATGCCCTTCCTAACGCCAACCACTTTACAGTGTGTACTGAAAACCATATTATCGTGACTCCAGCACTACCATCTTACAGGGTGGACTGGATGTTTTTGTTGAAATACCAACATTATCATTTTATTGGATGAACTGGGTGCTTTTCATCATGGCAACAACACAACCACTATACAAGGTGGACTGGGTGCTTTTCATCATGGCAACAACACAACCACTATACAAGGTGGACTGGGTGCTTTTCATCATGGCAACAACACAACCACTATACAAGGTGGACTGGGTGCTTTTCATCATGGTATTAACACTACCACCATACAAGGTGGACTGGATGTTTTTCATCGTGGCACCAACACTATTGCATTACAGAGTGTACTAGGTGCTTTTTATTATGGAACCTTGTTTAATTACAACATTTGAATTCAAATGTATCTTTGTATGTAAACTGACACCTTTGTGATGTTCTCTCCATATACTTCTAGGAAACATTATCCACATTTTATGATGCTAAGGTGATGTATGAAAATCAACAGAGACGCATACAAACTGTGTGTGGTCTTGATCCAGAGTGAGTATATCATTTTCCCTTTATATTGCTGAGCTATCTGTTTTTTGTTCTATTTATAGTTAATGTGTGTTTTGTTGTTGTTGTTTAGCCATAACTGAGCTAAAAAAAAGTCTAAAGTCTGTTTCAAGCCTGGAGGCTCATCAAGCCGGTGTTTATCCTGGTTTCAGTGGCATGTGAGTACAAGCCTTCCCCTGCACAGGATGCCAGTCTATTGCAGGGTTAAACCCTCAACTATTGCTATAGACATGGCAACATTCCTAGTGTTGGTCATCACACAATAAACGATCATGTAATAGACTCTATTATTGGTTGGCCATAAATAGGAAGAGCATCTAGCCAAACAAAGTGTTGGAAAGACTCTTCAGCTGTACTAAAGACATGACGACTTTCCTAATGTTGGAGCCACAATAAAATGTACTGAGTATAGTGCAGGATCATGTGTTGGTCCTCTAGCCCACTTGGAGTTCAGAGGCTCTGTTTGAGTAGTAACTGCTCTGTGACAACATGTCCAACTCTTGCTAGCAGGAAAAATAGATGTTAAAAAAGGATGATGATGATGATTTATGTATTTTTCTAGCAAGCTTGTGGGTTGAGTTTGCCTCACAGTGGGATTGAAACCAACAAGTGAACTTCTTAACCATCTGACCATGTTGTATTGAAATGTTACACAAATGATCTCTGAGAGACAGCTTACCATTGATTACAATGTGAAGTTACCTACCACGACCACCATCACAGAAACTAAAAAAATATATAGATATGCACATAAAAGAATACATGAAATTGTTCTTAGTTATGGAAACATAGATGCCATCTAGTAATGGAGAAGCTTTGCTCATAATTACTACAAGGAAATCTAAATAAATATTTATATAAATATAGCTACATATTTGAGAAACATGCATATACACACATATAACTCTATATTCTTGGTCCAGACACTCAGTTGTCATTAGTTCAGACTAATTAATTGTATTTAGGTAGCACATAGAAGAACAGATCACCTGTAGGCAGCAGGGTTAATGTGTAACTAGTGAGTGATTCTCCTTAACTGCAATTCAGTCCCACTGTGAGCCATTGGAGTATATTGTGAACTATTAGAGTGACAGAGAGGACATCAAAGCAGTGGAGAAGGACCAGAGAGAAGCCAAAGGCTAGATGGTGTGATGATGTAACCCAATACCTCAGCTCCACATGGCCAGAGATAGGAAGTGATGGATGTCAACCAGGGAGGGGTTTATCCAACAGGATTGAGAAGACCCTTGATTATTGATTTTGGAATATTGTAATTATATTACGATTCAGTCAGTCATACCTAGGTTTTCTCTGATTAATAAAGATCTGTACCAAGTCATCTTTCTTTAGAGTCTTAACTTGTCTGTATTTTTCTATTTACAGATATTGCAACAAACCAGCATCACAACCTCCCTTTGAATGGGATAAGAACATATTGAACTGGCCGGTAAGATTGTTTTTAAATATTACATATACACCTACTTATATGTGGTAAGTTGGCAGTGTTGTTAGAATGTAGGGTAGAATGCCTTGCAATATTTGTTCTGAGTTTGAGTTTACTGACTTAATGCAATCAAACATACTTACATTTACTCTGATAAAAACCTGAAACTATACTTAGTCAAAAGAAATCTTTTTATTTTTGCCTAACTGACAGCTGTTTCTTACACTCCTACCTCATTATAGATTGATTTGTTGTATTATTAAAGTTGATTGGTATTATCGGTAGAGCATCTGACACCATATTTTGCGGCATATGGTTACAGCCCTTTAAGGTTTGAGTTCAAATCCCGCCGAGGCTAATAATACAGGATCAATAAAATAAAGCACTAGTAACACATTGGGGTTGATTTAATCAACTTACCCCTCGCCCCCAAATTGTTGGCCTTGTGTCTAAATCAGAAACCATTATTAAAGTTTCACAATTAAATTTCATTACACTTTTTGGCAGAGTGGTTAGAATGTCAGATAGAATGCATTGTGGTATTTGTTTTGGCTCTCTGCTCTCTGGGTTCAAATCCCACCGAGGTCAGCTTTGCCTTTCATCTATTTGATATCGATAAAAAATGTACCAATCAAGTACCGGGGTCGATTCTCCCTCTATATACCTTTCTCATTTCCATTCTCTCATACTCTATCCTTCTCTGGAAAAAATCTCTTATATTCAGACCTGCAGAGGAGATGCATGCATGTTGTGATTATTGATGTTTTTACAGCTCAGGCCTGATTGAGCAGAACATCAATTTAATGTGTTCTAGCTGTGACCAGGCCATTTTATTTTCCTCACACATTGTATATCTGGGACTACATAAATAAATGTGCTCTTGATTTGTGAAGACAATAGAGTATTTAGGGGAAGGTTTGTCTGTTTTTTATAGCAAGTAGTGGAATTTACTTGCTTCCCTCAAATGGGCTTGTTGATCTCATTATATGATTAGGGTTGGTTGTACTTGTAATTCAAAGAGTGAGCCTTGTTACACTGTCACATTGATTCTCTTTGAGAATTACAGTAAGGGTACATCTGACTATAGAATACGCAGCCACTTGCATGTTAATTTAATGAGCAGGTTGTTCTTTTGATTTGATTGAATCAACTGGAACAATCATTATTAGAACTGATGGAATAGCACTTACATATCCATTATGTTTTGCTTCTTAGCCAATGTACATTGATATGATTGCCTCAGTTTTTATTTGATAATAGACTGGTTAGTTGTAGAATTACACAAAATCTCCCCTACCCATGTTAACACAGAGGAATCATTATTAATCAATAATAAATAAAAAAAAAAATAGGCGTGGCCTGGTGGTAAGTGTGTGGGACTTACAATCATAATGTTGTGGGTTCGATTACTGGACTAGGTTGTGTGTTGTGTTCTTGAGCAAAACACTTCATTTCACATTGCTTCAGTATACTCAGCTGAAGAGTACCAGCAATAGCTGGGGTTTAACCCTGTCCAAGGGGAAGTCTTTTACTCTCAGCTGTATAATGGCATGGAAACCCGATCAGCCTCCAGGCTCAAAACAGTCTTTAGACTTTGTTTTAGAATAAATAAAAATAAAATTGTATTGAAAATTAATTAGAAAATTGTATTTTGCTTTTATTTTCTTCCAGATTTGTGAAGATGTTGTCAGACCAAATCAATCAAAAGTAAGCCAAATTGATCCCCACATGTCATGTGAAATTATAGCCCATCCATGTTGTCATGGTATCCAGGGAGAATGTTTTATAACCACACGACAACACTGTGAATTAATTCAGGGTTATTTTCATGAAGATGCTTTCCTCTGTTCTCAGGTATTCTATTGTTAATCATGGCATTACTACCACTTCTTTTGTTGTATCTCTTGTAGTGTTTGTATATTAGTTTAAGTCCCTTAGACACTCTAGATTGTCATTCTCAATATTCAAGAAATACCAATACAGAATACACTAGGGGTATCTTTGTGATTCTGATGCAATACATTTTAATGCATAAGCTTTGTCCATTGGTGATTTGAGTTCAGTGTTGCACATCAACACTGCATTCTACCTATGCATGAATAGCATATATGCTAGATTTCATAATTGTTGATGTTCTTTCATAGCAACCATATATCTATAACATTTATAACAAATACATCCCTCAGATCAAACAAGTTATTGACCTTCTACAAAGGATATGTCCCAGATTAGAGTATGGTTCACATATTAAGGAATCTGTTGCTGCTTTACACACAAACTTCCTAGACTGCATCTGAAAATATTAATGCCGGATAATCAAAAATGTGCTTATCTGCTCTCTCTCTGATTATTTAATTTATTAATTTTTCATTGAGCCACAAAGTGACCCGTTGCAAAACACGTATATGTATATATATGTATATATACATATGTAAACTTTTATATGTAATAATCTCCCATTAGGTTGAGATACAAATTTGGCTGTATTGTGCTGTGCTTTCTAGCAAAAATGCCACCAGTCGTAAGCAACTACCACACCCCTTCCAACCTGACCGCGACTACGTCACGATCCTTAGCCATTTTGAATGAATTCTTGGCGCGATCACTTTGGAAAATTTAGTGTCTAGATAAGAGCAAATCTCCTGATGAATCCGGTGCTCGAGTTTATATAATTATTACATAATTATTGGAAAGCTCAAAATGCGGATGAAACCATGGTAGAGGTATTTAAATATATTCTATTTTCTCCTAGTTTATTTTACACCTAATTCTGTTTAGTTGACTGTATCTGGGCAATTACGCTGTCGAAATATTCGATAAATATTTCGTTGTGGCCGACGCGAAGGGCTAATTTCGGTTATTTGTTGGAGATTTCTTCATAGAAGCCTCATTCTTATAGCCTGGTCTAGTTAATTATGCTAATTGGGAGAGGAAATGGTATATATTTTATCTTGTGATTCTATAGACATGTTTTATGATATATATTGTATATATCATAAATCATGTCCTTAGAATTATTAGATAACATATATACCATTTCCTCTCCCAATTAGCATAATTAACCATATAAAAAATCAATTAGACCAGGCTATAAGAATAAAGGCTCCTATGAAGAAATATTTGATAAATAACCGAAAGCGGCCTCTTCGTGGTGACCCCAATAGAGTATTTATCCAACATTTCAACAGCATGTAGAAACTGACTAAATATACCGTCAACCATACACAATTAGGTGTAAATTTAAACTTAGAAGAAATGTATAGTATATATATTGTATATATATATATATTGTATATATATATTTTGTATATATATATATATATATATTGTTTATATATATATATTGTATATATATATATATTGTATATACATATATATATATTGTATATATATATATATATATATATATATTGTATATATATATATATTGTATATATATATATATATATATGGAGGCACATGGCTTAGTGGTTGGAGCATTGGCCTTGCAATCGAAAGGTTATGAGTTCAATTCTCAGACCGGGTGATGTGTTGTTTCCTTAAGCAAGGCACTTTATTTCATTGCTCCAGTTTACTCAGCTGTAGAAATGAGATGATAGGGACTGGGGTCCCTATCATTCCACTGCAAAGTGGTCGTGGAGGTGCCATGGCAAAAAAGCACCCAGCACTCACTGTAAATGAGGTTGGTGTTAGGAAGGGCATGCAGCTGTAGAAATCAAGCCAGAATCAGTTCCCGTCCCACCCTTGCAAGCAGGGAAAAGTGGACATAAAATGAAATGATGATGATGAAATGATATATATATATATATACATATATATATTGTATATATATATATATATATATATATATATATATATATCAATGATATTAATAAATGGAAACTATATTTATAAAACCATATTTATTTTATTATATATATTTCAAGGGTACCAAAATGTTGGTAAGCTCTCACCAGATAAAATAGAAAAATTATTGACATACCCAAGAAACCAGACCTTATCGGTTCAGGTTCAGTTTGATAAGGACTGGTTTCTTGGGTATGTCACCAGTTATAAAACAAATTTTGTATTTTATCTGATGAGAGCATACCAAAATTGATATTATACTCCAGAAAATCTGTAGAGTGCTTCGAATCTGTTATAAATAAATTTGTTGAATAACCAACAAATTAAATATCTCTTTGCTTATATATATATATATATATATATAATATATATATATATATTATATCTGCCGAGGTTAACTTTGCCTTTCATCCTTATGGAGTCGATAAAATAAAGTACCAGTAATGTACTGGGATAATTGCTGGCCTTGTGCCAAAAGTAGAAACAATTATATATATTATATATATTATATATATGATGATGATGATGATGATGATATATATAATATATATATATATATATATATATATATATATATATATATATATAAGTAAAGAGATATTTAATTTGTTGGTTATTCAACAAATTCAAAATAAATATAGATATATATATATAGTGACGAAAACATAAGTCAGTTGCATGAACTCATAATCCTTTATTTACTGCTATATATATTTCGATGATAGCCATTGATATGCCAGCTCTGTGTTTATAGTGTTCATGGTATCAGAGCCTTGGGACATATGAGCTTGTTAGGAATAATTTAATGTTGTCAGCAGGAATAGTCTTAATTCTCATTGGTCAGTTTGTAGGTGCTAGTAGGGTTGGTATTTGACCTCAAAATATATATAGCAGTAAATAAAGAATTATGAGTTCATGCAATTGACTTATGTTTTCATCACTATTATAACTCTGCAACTTATATCTTCGTTGAGTGCTCCCTATCTGCATACTGAAGTACTGGATTTTACCAACACTTACTTTCTTTCTTATATAAATATATATATATATATAATATATATATATTCATTAGTTAAGCAAAACAAGACCACAAATTTCACAAGGAAGACATTATTAAAAGATTGTCACACAGATGCAAAACTCCCGTATACACATAACCAAACCATATGTACCAGAATATATAAAATTATACGCCATAATATATACAATCAAATATACGTACGAGAAGGTATACGTACCTTCACAAAACATACAGGTAATATATATTT
>OZ024747.1:41784846-41797346 GCA_964016885.1 Eledone cirrhosa | reverse complement strand
CTGCTAAAGGGTTCTCACTAAAAATGAAAGGCAGGTTGTACGATGCCTGCATACGAACAGCAATGCTGCATGGCAGTGAGACCTGGGCATTGTGTGCAGAGGATATACGCAGACTAGAGAGGAACGAAGCTTGCATGCTCCGCTGGATGTGTAACAGTAATATACGTGAACGGCAAAGCATAAACGAACTAAGGAAAAAATTAGAGATAAGAGGGATCAGATGTTGTTTACTCGAGAGAAGGCTACGTTGGTATGGACACGTGATGCGCATGAAAGTCGATAGCTGTATAACAAAGTGCAGGGCAATAAAGATAGACGGTAGTCACGGAATAGGCAGACCTAGAAAAACCTGGGACGAGCTGATAAACTCCGACATCACACACTTACACCTCTCCAAGACAATGTCACTGGACCGAGACCTTTGGCGGTACTCAGTAACAGAGAAGACCCGCCTTACCTAAATATATAGTAAAACCTACTCCAGCCAGTAGGCATCTCTAACAAAATACACCCCGTCCCACCACCCCCACCCCCACCCGATCCACACCACCCCGTTCTATGTAAAGTTATGTTGGTGCCGCGCCATCGAGGCCGAAACAAATGAGATCGTGTAGGTGTCACGACAAAAAAACACACAGTCCACGCTGTAATGTGGCCGTGTTGGCAACACGGTAAAAACCTCCCAGACCCACACTGTAAATGTGGTTGGTGTTAGGAAGGGCATCCAACTGTAGAAAACCTGCCAGACAGTCCTATGCGAGCAAGACAATCACTCTTGCCTCAAGTGGGACTACCCCCGTCCAAACCCATGCAAGCGTGGAACACGGACGTTAAACGTTGATGATGATGATGATGATGATGATATATTATATATATATATATCAGCCCACTACTATTTATTATTGCCCTTCAGGCTATAACAGAGGAGTTCAAGACAGGCTGCCCATGGGAACTCCTATACGCAGACGACCTGACACTCATAGCGGAATCAATGGCCGAGCTAGAGAAGAAATTCCAAACATGGAAGCACGGCCTAGAGTCAAAAGGACTTAAAATTAACCTGGCTAAGACCAAAGTACTAGTTTGTAGGAAAGAAAACAAGGCGGCGGTCCCTTCTGGGAAATGGTCGTGCTCAGTGTGTAGGAAAGGCGTAGGTAGAAACTCCATTTTATGTCCTAAATGCAAAGTATGGGTGCATAAAAGATGTAGTGGGATCACAGGTAAGCTAACTAAGAACATAGATTTTACATGTGGCCGGTGCTCTGGTGCAATAAGTAGCAGCAAGTGCCCACAAAATACTAGCTCTTTCAATTGCGCAGAGGGTTCTATAGAAATAGTGGACAGCTTCCGTTACCTGGGCGATAAAATCAGCAGTGGGGGAGGGTGCTCTGAAAGTACTGTAGCTAGAGTCAGAACTGGTTGGAAAAAGTTCAGAGAGCTTATACCACTATTAGCTGCTAAAGGGTTCTCACTAAAAATGAAAGGCAGGTTGTACGATGCCTGCATACGAACAGCAATGCTGCATGGCAGTGAGACCTGGGCATTGTGTGCAGAGGATATACGCAGACTAGAGAGGAACGAAGCTTGCATGCTCCGTTGGATGTGTAACAGTAATATACGTGAACGGCAAAGCATAAACGAACTAAGGAAAAAATTAGAGATAAGAGGGATCAGATGTTGTTTACTCGAGAGAAGGCTACGTTGGTATGGACACGTGATGCGCATGAAAGTCGATAGCTGTATAACAAAGTGCAGGGCAATAAAGATAGACGGTAGTCACGGAATAGGCAGACCTAGAAAAACCTGGGACGAGCTGATAAACTCCGACATCACACACTTACACCTCTCCAAGACAATGTCACTGGACCGAGACCTTTGGCGGTACTCAGTAACAGAGAAGACCCGCCTTACCTAAATATATAGTAAAACCTACTCCAGCCAGTAGGCATCTCTAACAAAATACATATATATATATATTATATATATATATATATTATTATATATATATATATATTAATTTATTAAAATAACAGATTAAAGTTTAAGCAAAGAATCGCTGCTTTCACCCTTAACGGGATCTTCTGAAACTAACAAAGTCAATCTGTAAACGTAGAACTGGATATTTCAAAAAACGTTGCAACCGGAGGAAGACAGGAAGACGATACTTTGGTTCGTGGTAAGGTTCGCTGGCAAAGAACGGGAAAAAACGAATAATACGTAATTAATAGGAGCGGTGAAAAACAATTACACACAAAGACAGAACCACGTTTATGGTATAAAAGAGGTCGTAGACTAATGTTCTCTTAGGTGGTGCATAGAGACGTTCTCTGACAATGAACGAAAAAACAAAGATAATAAGTCATATGTGGAGCGTGGAGAACAATAGCACGCAAAGACAAAACCACGTAAATGGTATAGCTGAAGTTGTAGACTAAAATTCTAACTAGGAGACCAAATGAATCTCCGGGCATCTTGCCTCATTTCTCTCCAGCCGTCGCATATCCTCTGCAGTTGCTGCCCATGTCTCACTACCATGCAGCATCGCGCTCCTCACACAGGCATCATACAACTGGCCTTTCGTACGCAGGGAGAAACCCTTCTTCGTCAACAGAGGAAGCAGCTCCCTAAACTTCTTCCAACCCATCCTTATTCTAGATACTATGGCCTCGGAACACCCTCCTCCCATGCTAATCTGATCTCCTAGGTACCGGAAGCTATCCACCACTTCTATAGCGCCCTCTTGCATTTGAAAAATGTGTCTATCAATGCGACTTTTACTGTCTAATTTCCCTGTACATCTACTGCATACATCTACTCCCTACCTGTTAGTTTGCCTGCTATCCCGTTACATCTCTTGTGTACTCAGGATCTGCATTGTGTGCATTTTATAGAATTTATGCCAGTTCCTTTTCTGCATTTCGAACATGGCCATTTCCCTGACGGAATCAGGGTTTTGTCCTCTTTTCTACTCATCAACACTTTTGTCTTAGCTAGGTTCACTCTCAGTCCTCTTGCTTCCAACTGCTGTTTCCTTAGCCAGAATTTATTCTCTAGCTCCTCTACTGATTCTGCTATAAGAACCAGATCGTCAGCATAGAGAAGTTCCCATGGACAGCCAGTCTTAAACTCCTCTGTTATGGCTTGGAGGACTATAATGAACAAGAGCGGGCTGAGGACCGAACCCTGATGTACTCCTACTTGTATCTGGAATTCCTCACTAAACTCCATTCCTACCCTGACTTTACTGAGAGTACCTCTGTACACAAAGTTTGCACTGTCCTCACAAGCCATTCCTCAACACCTAGCTTCCTTAGGGACCACCAGATGACAGATCGGGGTACCCTATCAAAGGCTTTCTCTAGGTCAACAAAGGCTAAGTATAGTGGCTTATTTTTCTCTAAGAACCTTTCTTGCAATTGTCTCACCAAGAAGAGGGCATCTGTTGTACTCTTCCCAGGCACAAAACCAAACTGCATCTCATCTAGTTTGACCCTTTCTCTAATTAGTTGTGCTAATATCCTTTCTGCCACTTTCATAACCTGATCTATCAGTTTTATACCCCTATAATTGCTCCTCTCCAGTGCATCCCCTTAAATATATATATTAAATATATATATTATATATATATAAATATATATATATATATATATAAATATATATATTATATATATATAAATATATATATTATATATATATAAATATATATTATATATATATAAATATATATATATATATATTATATATATATATTATATATATATAAATATATATATATATATATATATATATTATATATATATAAATATATATATATATATATATCATCATCATCATCATCATCATCATTTTACGTCCGCTTTTCCCTGCTTGCAAGGGTGGGACGGGTCTTATTCAGCACAGCATCTCTCCACTCGTCACGGTCCCTCGTCATCTCCACCGTGAGCTTCAATGATCTGAGGTCTGTTCTCACCACCTCTGCCCATGTTTTTCGTGGTCTACCTCTACCACGTCTTCCTTCAACTGGCATTTCCTGGCACTTCTTCACCCATCGGTCATCCTCCATGCGCATCACATGTCCATACCACCTCAGTCTCCTCTCCCGTACACTACATTCTATCCCTCTCAGACACAGTTTCTCTCTCAACACATTTATGCTGGGTCGTTCACGCACATTTACACTGCACATCCAACGGAGCATGCTTGCCTCATTTCTCTCCAGCCGTCGCATATCTTCTGCGGTAGCTGCCCATGTCTCACTACCATCCAGCATCGCGTTCCTCACACAGGCATCATACAACCGGCCTTTCGTACGCAGGGAGAAACCCTTCTTCGTCAACAGAGGAAGCAGCTCCCTAAACTTCTTCCAACCCGTCCTTATTCTAGATACTATGGCCTCGGAACACCCTCCTCCCATGCTAATCTGATCTATATATTATATATATATAAATATATATATATATATATATATATATATATATATATATATATATATATATATATATAAATATATATATATATAAATATATATGTATATATATAATAGTTGTCTGAACACTGTATACAATAATTTATGTTTTGCCGTTCGCATATATTACTATTACACATCCAACGGAGCATGCATGCTTCGTTCCTTTCCAGTCTGCGCAGGTCCTCTGCACACAATGCCCATGTCTCACTGCCATGTAACATTGTTGTTCGTATACAGGCATCATACAGTCTGCCTTTCATTTTTAGAGAGAAACTTTTTGTGGCCAACAGCGGTATAAGCTCTCTGAACTTTTTCCATCCCGTTCTGACTCTGGCTACTGTACTTTCAGACCACCCTCCACCACTGTTGATTTTGTCACCCAGGTAACGGAAAGTGTCCACTATTTCTATAGAACCATCTGGGCAATAGAAGGTGCTAGTATCATGTGGGCACTTGCTACTTATTGCACCTGAGTATCGTCCACATATAAAATCTATGTTCTTAGATAGCTTACATGTGATCCCACTACATCTTTTATGTACCCATAGTTTGCATTTGGGACATAAAATGGAATTTCTACCTACTCCTTTCCTACACACTGTGCAAGGCTATTTCCCAGAGGGCACCTGTGCCCTATTTTCCTTTCTACATACTAGAACTTTAGTCTTAGACAAGTTAACTTTAAGGCCTTTTGATTTTAGGCCATGCTTCCATGTTTGGAATTTCTTCTCTAGTTCAGCCATAGATTCAGCTATGAGAGTTAGATCATCTGCATATAGAAGTTCCCATGGGCAGCTGGTCTTAAAATCCTCTGTTATAGCATGAAGGGCAATAATAAATAGGAGGGGGTTAAGGTCAGAGCCTTGACGAACACCAACTTTTACACTAAATTCTTCACTATATTCATTGTTAATTCTAACCTATATATATATATTATGTATATTATATATATATAGCAAGTTACGTATCCAGTTGGGAATATATACACCAATATCCCTATATGTTGTAAGAAGCAATTAAAACAGTTGATGTCAGGAATGACATCTAGCTGTAAAACATTGTCTCAAAAAGTCCTGACTAATTCATGCCAGCATGAAAAAGTCAATGTAAAAGCAATGATGATGATGATATAACATCTTTGCCAAATTATAACTATATACATTCCTTTCATATATCTCCCAAACTCTGCATTAAACACTTTGCTAAATCTTTTTTATTCAGAACTACATCTCTCATCATCATCATCATCATTTTACGTCCCATTTTCCCTGCTTGCATGGGTGGGACGGGAACTGATTCTGGCTTGATTTCTACAGCTGGATGCCTTTCCTAACACCAACCTCATTTACAGTGAGTGCTGGGTGCTTTTTTTCCTTGGCACCTCCGCGACCACTTTGTAGTGTGGGCTGGGTGCTTTTTTGCCATGGCACCTCCACGACCACTTTGCAGTGGAATGATATGTACCCCAGTCCTTATCATCTCATTTCTATAGCTGAGTAAACTGGAGCAATGTGAAATAAAGTGCCTTGCTCAAGGAAACAACACATCACCCGATCTGAGAATTGAACTCACAACCTTTCAATTGCAAGGCCAATGCTCTAACCACTAAGCCATGTTTCAGGATTTCCATTTACAATACCCATATTTTTCTGAAAGGCATCAGCCTGCATAGGGGTCAAATTGTACACACTCCACAAATACTTAGTTTAGGACAGTCTAAAATTGCCATGAATTCAGCCCTTCTTGTTCTGACTAAACAGGAAAAAGAAATAAGAAAAACAAAATTGTGCTAACATTCGATTAAATTAATCTCAGTACATTACTGGTACTTTATTTTATCGACTCCCATAAGGATGAAAGGCAAAGCTAACCTCGGCGGGATTTGAACTGAGAATGTAATGGGTTGTAACTCTATGCCATAAAGCATGTTGTCCGATACTTAATCGATACTGTCAATCCACTGCCCTAGTGATAAAATAATAACGAAACAAGAAAAAGCAAACAAACGTTTTAGTTTCCCTATACTGATTTTACTGATGGCTTTTCCATGCAACACCAAATTTGCTAGCCATTATTTATTGGTGGATTGGCAGTATCGGTAGAGGGTCGGACGCCATGCTTTCTAGCATAGTTACGTCCCTTTACAGTCTGAGTTCAAATCCCGTCGAGGTTAACTTTGCCTTTCATCCTTACAGGGTCGATAAAATAAAGTACCAGTAATGTACTGGTTAATTGCTGGCCTTGTGCCTAAAGTAGAAACAATTATTTATTTATTGATAAATTATATTTCGGTTTATATCTAACACAGGTTGACTGTTTGAGTAAAATATGTGGCATGGTTCCATTCCTGTACAAAGACACTCCTGATCAGATTTATAGATTGTTCACAACACTATTTCTTCATGGAGGGTAAGCATTATTATTATCATCATTGTCATCATCACCACCACTACCACTACCACCAACACCACCATCACTGCATCATTTTTATGTATATTTATCCATGTTTACATTAGTTCATGAGTTAGTTTTAGCCATCATTGTCAAGGCCATGATCATGCACCATTTTTAGTTAATATTCCCCCTACACTGATCTGCTTACAGATAATTCACCCGTTTACTATCATTTAACCCTTTAGCATTTACATTATTCTATATTTACTTGGCGGTGGATTGGCAGTATCGATAGAGGGTTGGACGCCATGCTTTCTAGCATAGTTACATCCCTTTACAGTCTGAGTTCAAATCCCGCCGAGGTTAACTTTGCCTTTCATCCTTATGGGAGTCGATAAAATAAAGTACCAGTAATGTACTGGCTAATTGCTGGCCTTGTGCCTAAAATAGAAACAATTATTCTATATTTATTATTGTATTTTCATGGTAAAGGCTTTACTTCACATAATTATCTCACAAAATATCGAATCTACAAGATTTTGATATTATTTATTTTGAATACAATACCTTAACATTGGTATGAGCAGCCGATTACGGCTGGTTTGAACAGAAAGAGGTGAGAGATCTCTGGCCAGATAAGGCCAGTTTAAATGCTAAAGGGTTAATCAAGTATAGTTCCTCCTTTCCTTTCTGTCTTTCTTTTTTTTTTTTAATCCATTTTTTTACAGTCCACTCCTAATAATTAGCTAGTTTTTTTTTTCTGAGTTTATATTTATTCTGTATAGTGTTTACATTATACTGTTATACCTGATTGCTTTTAACAGCTCTTGTTACTTTTTGTTCTGCTGCGGTTCCACTTACCCACCTCACCAGACAAGGGTCTGGTGGGGGAGCAGTTTTAGTCACTGACCACTCGACCTTGAAGCAGGTTGTATAGGATGGATGAACTCCTAATAGTCAACCTCGTCAATTTGCAATTGGCCAAGCGTGGTGAGTACGGCTACACCACCTAACATGACCAAAACTAAACAGAAAGAGGTGGATGTCAACCAGGAAAGTGGTTATTCCAACATGGCTCTGGATTGGATTGGGTTGGGCCTGATTACTTATATTGTATCTTTTATCCACCCATTTTGGTTCTTTTTAAAAAATTTAATCTCACCTGTGGGTGTAAAACAATTATTCTAGCTGATACACCATTGTTTTTTTATGGTTGTACATTCCTGAAGACATGCTTCTACAAACAGTTTAGTCACTGATTTCCTCATATAAGACTTGTTTCAACACTGTCATTGTCAATTCCTAAATTTTTATTGATTTTTTTCAGTTTATTCCATCTGATCCTGTCAGTGTTATACCAAACATTTATGATGCGTGATATTGAAAAATTAGCTGGTACTATACGTATAGCAATTATATATATTGGTAGTGGCATTGCTGGAAACCTTGCCAGTGGTACTTTTCTACCATATCATGTGGAGGTATGTTCATTTCTGTTTATTAACTCTTTTGATACCAACCCACTTAAAACTGCTTTTAGTTTTATGAAAAATATAACTGTTCATTTTAAAGTGTTCATCATCATCATCATCATCATCGTCATCATCACTGTTTAACGTCTATTTTCCATGCTTGTAGGGGTTAGATAGGCTTTCATACTGGGGCCATACTGATTAGGTGACTATATCTTGCTTGTATGCTCTATTTTTGGTCTAGTTTCTATGGCCTTACCTAATACGAACCACACAGCATATACTTGGATCATTTTATCATGACTCCAGCACCAGCACCTTACTGGGTGGTTTGGGTGTTTTTTGTCATGGCACTAGTATTACCATCTTACAGTGCAGACTGAGTGCTTTTCTTTGTGGCTCCAGCACTACCACTTTACAGAGTGAGCTGGGTTCATTTTTATTGTAGCACCAGCACTGGGAAAGCAGTGTTGTGAGTGGAAGGGAGATTATGCCACTATGGCAGAGGAAGCATCAGGTCATGTGGGTGGATTTGCAGAGAGTGAATTGTGTGTCATTGTATGTTGTGAGGCATGGTTTTCCATGCTCTAATAATTTGGACAAGGGAAGTGAATTAAAACATTGCATCATAATTTCTTTTTTTTTAAATGTGAAGTTATGTTCTAATCATCAGATTACTAGTGAAGAAGTTATATATTTTACTAAATTCCTTAATTTTTAAAATTATTTTAAAAATTAATTGAAACATAGGCTGAGTATTTCATTAGAAATATGGTAAAAAATGCTAAACATTGCTCAAACTATATCTCAAATGTATTGTTACTTTGTGAAAAGTTTATTTGGATTAATATCATTTGAGCACAGATATTCCCTGTCAAGACAAGCTCTTCATGACTTCTTCAAATACTATATGGGTGGGGTGGGGGGTGGGGATAAGGGTGTTACTGCCTTCCAGTAAAGTTTATGAACGATAAAAATAAATGAAGGAGGTACTGCCTTCCAGTAAAGTTTATGAAAGGTGGGTAAAAGTGGTGAAAATCACATGGCTAAATGCGTCTACATTAACTATATGACTTTAGGATGATGGCAAGAACTGAAATAAGGCATTGCCCTTGTTATGTCATGGTAATCTGGAGTTGTGTTCGAGGTGCCTCAGATCACCCAATTCTTTTGTGGATCCTACTCAGTTTTGTACTGTTGTATTTTTTTAATTATTATTACTTATTTAAAGAAGTAGGAGAAAAGTAAAACCAAGAAAGACATAGCTAAAGATGGAAATGGAAGAAATGAAAGTCGATGGTGGTGGTGAGCAAAGTAGAGAAGCTAGTCAAGAAACCTGCTTAAGCAAGGAAAATGGTCTTAATACTGTTTCAATTATTTTTTTAAATAATGAAGAATTTGGAGGAATAACATTATCTTCCTTATTTTTTATTTAGAGTAACATTATCTTCCTTATTTTTTATTTAGCAGATGTTCAGAGTATTATTTAAAATTCTTACATAAAGATATGGTGAAAGGTTTTTATAGAAGTATGAACACTTTAAAAAGAGCAGTTTTATGTCATAAAACCAGGGTAAGTTTAAGGCAGGCTAGTATGAAAAGGGTTTAAATGTTTGTTAATGTTGGATGTTAAATGTCTTTGTGTTATTTCTACTGATGCTTTACGTTCTGAGTTCAAATCCTCTGAGAACAACTTTGCCGTCTCCCTTCAGGGATTGATGAAGTCAAGTACTAGGGTTGATTTAATCAACTTTGCTCTTCCTTCTTAATTTGTTGGCATTGTGCCTAAATCACAACTTAAAAAAGAGGGCTGCCTCCCCTTTCACTCCTCCCCTCTTCTCTCCTACATATATGTTTAACAGACAGACAGATGGACAAAAAAGCTTTTCTTTTATAATATAGATTGTTTTCTTCCTTTATGTAATTGTTTGTATTTGTTGTATTTTTCAGGCTGGACCTTCTGGTTCTCAACTAGGAATCCTTGCTTGTTATCTCGTTGAACTTATACAAAGCTGGCAAATGCAGAAAAAACCTTGGCTTACAGTCTTAAAATTTGTTGGAGTTCTTATAGTCGTCTTTATAGGTGGTTTACTTCCCTGGATTGACAACTGGGCTCATATTTTTGGATTCTTTGTGGGACTCTTTCTGGCTTTTGCACTTCTGCCTTATGTTATTTTTGGTGAAAAAGATAAGAAAAGGAAATTGATATTAATTTTTGTTAGTCTTGGTCTAATTATAGTATTTTTTGTATTTCTCATCATCGTATTTTATGTATCTCCTGTCTATCAATGTGATGCTTGTCAATATTTCAATTGTATCCCCTTTTCATCTCCTAAGTTTTGTCGAGACATGCAAGTCACCATCCGCCGGATTTCTCAGTACGATAAATTGTGATGCATTTCATTTGAAAGTTTTTGTTGCTGTTGTATTTATTTTTTTTATAAGATTCATTTATTTTTAAATTTTGTAAATAAAAACAACAACAACAATCAAATTTTTTAGAGTTGTTGAGGTTGTTGTTTAGATCCAGGTCAACCCTGATTAAACAAACCTATGATCAAAGACATTCTTTCCATGAACATCTTGTTTTTTTTGGAGTGGGTATGTAAAACTACATAATCCAATGTAACCCTACATACATTCTTTTCCTAAGATAGTAGAATGTGATTTGAGGAAAATTTGGCTGCTATTTGTAACAGTTCAAGTGACCCCATGCAAGCTCCCTTATTAGCTCAGGATATTTAGAGTGTTATTTTTTGGTAGGCCCTGTTCTCTCAGTCCCAAGAATTTACTGTTACCTACAAAACAATAAGAAACTTTTAAACATGCACTCATCAATCTGTCAGCCTTAAAACATCATCATTAGTCTCATCATTGTAGTCATTGCTAGCAGCCTCATCAATGAAAAAGATGTAAGCTTTGTCTGAAATTATTACAAAAGTAGAGTGTGCATTCTGAGTTGTTATATCACTAAATAAATACCCACCTGCCTGTGACATAGCAAACTTTGAGTAATGCTGTTGTTTCCATTATATATGTGCATGTGTGTGTGTGTGTGTGCTTGAGTGTATATGTGTGTGTGTGTGTGTGTGTGTAGATGCTTTTCATTTCTAATCTAAAAGGGGAGCTATCATTATAATTATATATATATATATATATATATATATATATAGGAACGAGTAGGACCCCGACGGTTGAGCTCAAGCCGTTTCGACGGCTAATTCTGGACTAAAATTAGTCCAGAATTAGCCGTCGAAACGGCTTGAGCTCAGCGGTCGGGGTCCTACCTGTTCCTATTACCCACTCTACTACCCTAAGTATTGAGTACTTTGGTGCGTTATGGTCCACCTGGTTCCTTACCACATTTCCTTTGTTATATATATATATATATATATATATCAAGGCAGTGCTCTAACATGACTGCTGTCTAATGACTGAAACCTGTAAAAGAAATATATATTATATATATGATGATATATATATGTATGTGTGTATAAATGACTTCTAGAGGACTAGAGCTGTTTCATTCATATGACATCATCAGTAATGTCCTGCCTGTTGATTTCATATGAATAGAACAGTTCTAGTCCTATAGAAGTCATTTCTATATATAATAACCCCCCCACCCCCCACGACACCATTCTGGAACATATGTACCATACATACGTACATATATATATGTATATATATATGTATATATATATATATATATATATATATATATATATATAAATGTCAATGATATTAATAAATGGAAACTATATTTATAAAACTATATTTATTCTATTATATATATTTCAAGAGTACCAAAACTTTGGTATGCTCTCATCAGATAAAATACAAAGTTTATTTTATAAATATTGACATATCCAGGAATGAGACCTTAACGGTTGAAGTTTTATCCAGGTAAAACTTGAACCATTAAGGTCTCATTCCTGGATATGTCAATATTTATAAAACAAACTTTGTATTTTATCTGATGAGAGCATACCAAAGTTTTGGTACTCTTGAAATATATATAATAGAATAAATATGGTTTTATAAATATAGTTTCCATTTATTAATATCATTGCTATTATACTCCAGAAAACCTGTCGAGTTCTTCGAATCAGTTATAAATATATTTGTTGAATTACCAACAAATTAAATATCCCTTTGCTTATATA
>OZ024747.1:41619846-41777346 GCA_964016885.1 Eledone cirrhosa | reverse complement strand
TGATGATATCAAAATACAGGCCCATGAGAAGCCCAGGCCTTATGTGAAGTGTAGTCCCCCACCTCCACTCCAGCGGGTAATATATCTAGATCTTATGTGAAGTGTAGTCCCCCACCTCCAGCAGGTAATATATCTAGATCTTATGTGGAGTGTAGTCCCCCACCTCCACTCCAGCAGGTAATATATCTAGATCTTATGTGAAGTGTAGTCCCCCACCTCCAGCAGGTAATATATCTAGATCTTATGTGAAGTGTAGTCCCCCACCTCCACTCCAGCAGGTAATATATCTAGATCTTATATGAAGTGTTATACCCCACCTCCACTCCAGCAGGTAATATATCTAGATCTTATGTGGAGTGTAGTCTCCCACCTCCACTCCAGCAGGTAATATATCTAGATCTTATGTGAAGTGTAGTCTCCTACCTCCACTCCAGAAGGTAATATATCTAGATCTTATGTGGAGTATAGTCCCCCACCTCCACTCCAGCAGGTAATATATCTAGATCTTATGTGAAGTGTAGTCTCCCCTCAGCAGGTAATAGGCCTAGGCCTTATTTGATATGTGGTCCTCCTCCTCAGCAGATAATGGACCTAGGCCTTATATTAAATGTTCCTAAGGTCTACCATATATATTTCATCATGGCACCAGCACTAGGGAGGTTGTTACGTCTTTTACACAGCTGCAAAATATTCCTGATCTTTTGTTTGGCAGGTTTTCTATGACTGGATGCCCTTCCTATCACCAATTACTTTAGATGCGTACAGGATGCATTTAATGTATAGATCACCAACACTAAGGAAGTTATGTTTTGACCTGACTGAAGAGTCCTTCCAAACCTTTGTTTGAGAAGCTTTCTGTGGCTAGATGCCCTTTCTAACACCAATCACTTTACACAGTTTACATATTGCATATACATTTTTAATTATGCTTTCATATGTTTGTTTTCTTGTTTGTTGTTGTTTAAGCCCAGGTAAACTCTGATAAAGCATTCCAGTATGACAACCCATCATTTAAGGATATGTCTTGGACTACATGATCCAATGTGTTCTTTCCCTTTTTAAGATGGCAATGTTTCATTTGAGGGAGATTTGGCTGCTATTTCTAGCAGATTGAGTGACCTTATAGTGGCTTCACTTTGGCTAGTCTGTTTGTTATTAAGGAACACTTCACTTAAATCATAACTACCAAGCAGATATACAACATGTACAGTACCATGTCCTACTCTCTTAGCTGAACTGTTTGTCTATTTGTAAGGAGCTTTCATTTTATTTCTTACATAAGCACAAGAACTGAGATATATAATGAGTAAGGAAATGTTGTGATGTTCATGCCTTTCTTGGATGTATTAATGACGTGAGATGGAACATCAAGAAGTGGAGCGAACTTGTAGATGAAGCTTGTTTGAAGCTTACCTCCAACACATGTTCAGCACAGTCAACATATGTCCAACACAGTCCACACATGTCCATCACTTATCAACACAGTCAACACATGTCCAACACAGTCAACACATTTCCAACACAGCTAACACATGTCCAACGCTGTCAACACAGTCAACACATGCCCAACACGGTCAACACATGTCCAACACTGTCAACACATGTCCAACACTGTCAACACGGCTAACACATGTCCAACACAGTCAACACAGCTAACACATGTCCAACACTGTCAACACATATCCAGCACAGTCAACACATGTCCAACACAGTCAACACATATCCAACACAGTCAACACATGTCCAACACTGTCAACACATGCCCAACACTGTCAACACAGTCAACACATATCCAACACAGTCAACACGGTCAAGACATGTCCAACACTGTCAACCCAGTCAACACATATCCAACACAGTCAACACATGTCCAACACAGTTGACACATGTCCAACACAGTCAACACATATCCAACACTGTCAATAACTGGTCAACTCTATATATTTGCTTAACATTTTACAAACATATCTAATACTGTACATATTTATCATCTCTATGTGTGAAATATTCAGAAAATACCATCAACATTATCTCACATTGAACGAGAGATGATTATGTCATTTTATTTTATTTCAGAAATGACTATTTATATTGATAAACACTGATTAAATGACTCCTTAAAAAAAATATCTGTTATTGAATCAAAATAACTACCTTCTTTTTAATATATATTTTCTTCATCTATATTTTTTTATTTTGTGAAAATATTTAGAGAATATTTGAATTTAAATTTTGTGTTTGTTTGATTTGCATAAAGACTATAAATGTTTGTTTTGTTTGATATTGAGTTTCTTTTCCTTTTCTGGTGTTAGCTAGACATCGTATTTTCTTTGTTTTGTTTTATATTTCTCACAAATTCACTGTGATAAATTCTCCAGTGTCAGAAATCTTATGGATTATGAATAAATGGATGTTTGCTCTTCCAAGTTTTATTTAGGAAAAAAAAAATCTAAACTTCATTTTTATGAAATATTTTAAAAGAAATTAGTTCTTGGTGAAACTTTTTATTTATATAACAGAATTATTTTGGAATTTTTGTATTCTGTAATGTGATATCTGACATCGTCTAGTTAAATGTATATCATGTAGTAAAATATGGAACATTCTTAACACTAAACAGCATATATGCAGGCTCATCACTAAGAACTGCATCTGTGCAGATTCACCAGCTACAATTTTCATTTGACAGAACCATCAACAACAAACTAAAAAGGGCAACAAATTGCAATTGTGCAGACCTACCAGCAACAAACTACATTATTGAAAACTCACCAGCACAAAACTGCAGCTGTGAAAACTCACAAGCACCAAATTGCAGCTGTGAAGACCTATTAAACTCCAGTGCAGACCTAGCAGCACCAGAATGCATCTCTGTACGTTTATCATTACATACCATCTCTCTCTTTTCAGAAGGACTTGTCCTCTCCTCCAGATCTACCAATTTTGTGGGGGAGGGTGGGGTTTGGGTGGGGAGAAAAGTCAATTAAATCGACCCTGGGAGGATGAAAGGCACATGTAGACTATTATTATTATTTAAGCCTCTAGAGTGGTGGATTGGCAGTATTGTTAGAGTGTCGGTCACTATGTTTCGCAGCATAGAGTTACAACCCTTTATAGTTTGAGTTCAAATCCTGCTCAGGTTAGTTTTGCCTTTCATCCTTACAGGATCGATAAAATAAAGTACAGGTAACGTATTGAGACTGATATAATTGACTTTCCCATCCCTTAAAACTGTTTGCCTTCTGTCTAAATCAGAAACCATTATTATTTATGCCTCTTTAAGGATTGGCAGACATGTTAAAGTGTGGGACTTGTTCCTGTTCTTTATGTTCTGAGATCTAATCACACTGAGCTCAGATTTGCCTTTCATCTTTCCAAGGTCGATAAAATGAAGTACCAGTTAAGTAATGGGATCAATATAATCAACTTCCACTTCCCCAAATCTGTTGATCTGCCTAAAACAGAAACAATTATTTATGCCTCTGTAAAAAAAAAGAATGGAATTATTTTTTATGTTATTCAACTGGATATATTTTAATGGCAAAGGGGATATTGCTGCTATAAGCACTAAGTAGGAGCCTTGTAATTTAAAAGCTGTTGATAAAGTTTTTGTCATTGTTAGTAGCTGATGTAACTAACGTATCAGGTGATACTTGTAAAGATACTTGGTTGTCACCTCAGTCATGTTACTGCCTGTACTAATACTGTGAGTTTTGGCTTGCCTAAAAAATTGCAATGGGGAAAACACCAACACTCTCTGTTGCAATATGTAATTGAAGAAGTGTCTATATCTGTTCTTTCTTCATCTTTTTCTTCTATTTTTGCTTATTTTTATTGTTGTCCATTTGCTTTGCTGATTTTATGTGTGTGCATTTCATGAATATGAAGATTATTTTTAGTTTAACTGCTGAAAAGCTTACTAACTCTGTTAAGTTTTGATACTACTGGCTGAGTTTGTCAGAGGGTATATGACACCAACTCAAATCTTGTCCATGGTTAACACTTTTTTTTGTTTTGTAATTATTGTTTTTATATTTTGAAATGAAGTATAATATTTTATTCACAGTTGTATAAATAATAAATGGAGGGTGGATAAAATATATAAGTATATAGTTGAAGGTAAAATTGAAAATAAAAGATAAAAAATTAAGATTAAATTAAATCAAATTAAATCAGTAGCTATTATTGGGTCATATGGGTCACTCAATATCAGATTACATATGGAATATAATATAATTATATACTATAAAATAAAATATGAAAATATGGAATTATAAAAATATAGAAAACTACGATGTAAGATTAAGGGTAAATTTGACATTTCGAAGTATGTATGTCCCTAGTGTAGTTATTATAATACAAGAGAACAATATCAAATGTTATGAGGTGCGTAAATAACGCGGTGGGGTGGGGGATAATTAAATATATCATCAGTGGATAGTAAATAAGTAAAAGAGGTAGTGAAATGCAATTAATGATTGAGAATAATTAATATTTAGTTGAAGCTATTGGTATGGAGACCCTACTGAGACGTGGTATTAAAAGATTATATCACATGAAGTATAAGATAAGCAGTAAGTTATATGGTAAGGTATACAGAGGTTATATTTGAAATATAAAATATAATAAAAATCAATGAAATGAAATAAAATCAAATAATATGCAATGTAAGGTCTGAGATGCAACATTCAATATAAATACCTGATAAACACAAAACTATGAAGGTAAAAACTCAGTCAGTACAGGATATAGAAAGTGAAATAGAATCAGAAAGGATGCATCAAACAATTTGGAGAGTCCATTAAAAATATTGTTCTATATGGGTATATGTAGCCATATATGCATTTACATTATTACATTAGTCTATATTTACTATTATATTTTCACAGTAAAGGCTTTATTTCACATAATATCGAATCTACGAGATTTTGATATTATTTATTTTGAGAACCAAACCTTAACATTAATATAAGCAGCCAGTTTGACCAGAAAGAGGTGAAAGAATTCTGGCCGGATACGGCCAGTTTAAATGCTAAAGGGTTAAGGTAGACTCAGTTTTGGCAAGTTGCCTTGATGTGGGGTGGTAGTTTTCCCTATACTGGTGTCAGGGCCATGGTTCTCCATAATATCACAAAGCACTTGACTGCAAAAGGAGCTGTATTCATTTATGTTGTGTGATTCACCAATGGATAAAACTGGTCATTCCGTTTAGTTAACCATGAAGTAATAGTACAATGGCCTTGTTACATAAGACCCTGGCTACATCATCAGGTGCGTATTGCATAATTAGTTAATCAATAAAAGGAATCACGAACAGAGAATAGATTTGATTCAAAGATGGCCTGCAAATTCAGTGTTATTGTTGCTCATCAAAGTAAGGCATTGTGGGTTTGGTAGGCACAATCAAGGAGTGGGAGTTGTGTGGTGGCGACAGAAATTCTGCTGTTCAAAGATAATGCTACACCGTTGTTGAGAACCAAACGGTCAGCTGCTACAAAGGTTAGTGGTACTAAACTCTGTGTCGTTAGACCCTGGCCGAAAACGAATGTAATGTGATAATGAAGAGAATTAGAGTAAATATATATATATATATATATATATATATATATTAGCAGCAGGACCCGGCGTTGCACGGAGTAGGAAACGTGAAAGAGCAACATGCATATGCAAAGATTGAGGAATGTAGCTGTGTACTTTTTGAATTCCTTTATTCTCAGGGAATGATTGTTCATGGAAACGTAGAACACCAGCAGGCCGAATCCAGTAGTAGCAGTGTCAGTAGGCTGATTGCGGAAATCCTGTATGCGAAAGGAGTAAGTGTTGTGGGGCGATGTATGTCGTAAGTCTGTTCATGAATTACGTCGCAGATGGGGAACACACGTCAGTCTAACGGAGTGACGTAGTCAATTGTGTGAAAACCAAGTAGGGATGAACGTTTAAGTAGGGATATTGAGATGACGAAATCAGCGTGCCAACGCAGCTGCATAGTGCAATTAGCACAAACGCTGGGCGGCATTGGTTGCACTGCGTTTACAAAGCAACAAAGGTGCGACAAAAGGGGTCACCGCGGAATTAGCTCAAACGCTGTTCGGCGTACTTGCGCAGGGCGTTCATACTGAGGTGTAGGTGCAACAGAAGGGGTCTTAGTAGAAGTAGCACAGACGTGAGTTTTACGGTGTCAATAACACGGCAACATACACAGGGCCCGGATTTGCGCGTGATGAAAACACGAAGCGTCAACAGGGCGCCGACAAAAATTTTAAGGTCCTCCTCAATCCCCTGAAAATGGTCCTGTTTAAAAATAAGTGTTGTGTCCTCTGTTAAATAAACCAAATTTTTAACGAAATATTATACGCTACTTACGATGTTTAAGTAGCGTTTATATTGAAAATGAAAATGGCATGTAATGCCCAATGCTAATTCGAAAATTTCCTAGAAGCCATTAATGGAATTGGAAAGATTTTTGTCCACAGCAATAGAGGGGACTAACTAATGTGTGCTGCTAATTTCGAGGAAATCGGCTGGGTTATCTTTAAGTTACGCCTCAAAAATGCCTTTAAAAATGCGGGTTTTCGCCCAATGTGGGCCCTAGGGCAGAAAAAGTTTAACATTTTTTTTAGCCCATTGCACTTCAAGAAATATAAGTAACACATGTGTAAAGTTTGAAAAAAATCGGTCGGGTACTTCTCGAGTTTTACACAGACAGACATTTTCTGTTTTAATATATAGAGAGATAATATTAATAAATGGAAACTATATTTATAAAACCATATTTATTTTATTATATACATTTCAAGGGTACCAGTATTTTGGCACGCTATCGTCAGATAAAATATAATAATTGGTTTACAGATAATGACATCTACATATGAACTTAATGTTATGAGTTCTATGTAAATAGTGAATAAAACTTCGAAACTCAAGATGAATATGCTAATGAGGATAACGTTAAAACTGAAAAAGACCGTTATGTTTAGACGCTAAGTATATTTAAATAATTATCAGAATTATTTTTTAAAAAGAAAAGAAAAGAGATTTGCTATTAAAGTTGAAGAAAAGATTTTAAGAAAAAAATATTTAAAGCTACTTACAGAATATTTATAGGAATATGCATATATAAGTGTCCGAAACATTTTTACATGGGTATAGAAAGAATGAAATAATTATATTTATTTTTATTTATTTAATTATATAATTTGGAAGTATTTATAATATAAGGTGAGAATTATAAATTAATGTATTAAAGTGAGAACTATTAATTTAATATGTGAAAGATAGCTTATATTTATATATACAATTGGATGTATTTTACGGGTGTGTTTTAATATTATGATGATTGCAGTTATAAGTATATTTTATTATATTATAAGAGATTAATTGTATATTATTATTAAAAATAAACTTTTAGCTGAGTTCGAAAACGAACTAAACTAATAAGTATAATACAAAGTATTAAATTTATAAAAACCAATACAGAGGCCAGGAATACCTCAAAGGCCTAAAATATAAAATGGATAACTTGAAAAAATCAAATAAGATCCTCGTAAAATCTGACAAAACTAACAACTTATACGGAATCGAAAAGGAAGACTACAATAATTTAATACTGAAAGAACTTAGAAAGAATTATAAAAACCTCTAAAGAGGATCTATAAACCTTAAACAAAGAAGCTTGTGAAATTATCTACAACTTAGGTATCGAAAATAGGATTGAACCCTTCATACCAAGACAACCAAAGATAAATATGAAAGATCATAAAAAGAATTTTGAAGCAGAACTACCAGTCAGATTTATAGCACCATCTAAATCCGATCTAGGTATTATTAGTAAAACTATACTAGATAGAATTATACCAATACTTAAGCATAAATCATATCTCAAACTTTGGAACGGTACAAATGAAGTGATAGATTGGTTCGTAGACATTAAATCTAAAAACAACACAAAATTTATAAAAGTCGATATTGCTAACTACTATTCTTCAATAACACCTAATCTACTTAATAAAGCACTAGTTTACGCATCAAAACATACTGACTTAACTAGCGAGGAAATAAACATTATTTTAACTGCACGTAAAACTCTTATTGAATTTAACAACGATCTCTGGACTAGGGCTGATAGACAGAACAATTTTGATATCACAATGGGCTCATCTGATTCGGCTCAGATAACTGACTTAGTTGGAATATTCATTCTTAATGCCTTACATAGAAAACTGCCGGAGGTTTATATCGCGATGATGCGTTTATTTATAGTTGAACTTAGCAGAAAAAGAAAATTATCATAGAATTTTAAAAATAATTATAACCTTAAATTAGAAATTGAAAATGATAATAAAATTGTTAATTTCTTAGACGTTACTTTAAACCTTAACTCAGGCCTATATTACCCGTTCCATAAGATTAATGAAAACCTAAACTACGCAAGCTTCTACTCTAATCACCCTAGAAATGTTTAAAATGCCATAGTTAATAGTCTCCAGCAAAGAATATCACGCACTTCAGCTAATAAAAATAATTTGATAACAAAGCAGAATATTACAACGATGCTTTACACAGAGCCGGTTACAATAATAAAATTAACTACATAGATAAGAATAGTATACAAAAACCTCCTAAAATTTACTATAATATTAATAATAAACAAATTAACCAAAATAGTAAATCAAACAAAAAAAGCTTGAACTAGAAATATTATTTGGTATTCTCCAATCTCTTTAGGAATTAAGACACCTTTAGTACACCAATTGTTTTAAGGCTTTAGATAAATGTTTTCCTAAATCCCATAAATATCACTCTATTTTTAACAGACATACAATCAAACTCTCTTACTCTACTACTATGAATATAGCACAAAATATTAATAGAATTAATAATAGGAGTTTAAAATTAAACTCAACCCAAATGAACCTGAATAGCAATAACAATATTACTAATAACATTACATATAATAATCATACCGTTTCTCTAAACACCAATTTTAGAAAATGTAACTGCAGAAATAAAATATCTTGCCCTTTACAGAATAATTGCCTAGATACAAATTTAGTATACAAACGCACCATAAAAACTAAAGATAAATTATATAATTATATAGGAGCCACTTCTACAAAATTTAAGGACCGCTGGTATAATCATAAACACATTTAAGAGATCGGACAAAAAATTTTCAACATCACTATCACATTTAATTTGGTCTTTAAAAGACAACAATATTGACTATCGATCTCTTGGCGAAGGGTATCGAAAGCGCCCGCATACACGAATATGGCACTTTCAAGAATTTGTCATCTCTGAATTGAAGAAATCTTTCATATAATTACCAATCCTAATAATACTATAAACAAAAGTGAAGTGTTTGGTAATGAATTGAAGCATCGAAGCGAAGTCACCGTAAATATTCTGTAGAATCGAAGTTTGGTAAATAATTTGAAGAAGTGAAGTTTGCATCGATTCTCCAAGACTTTTAAAAGTATCTATAATTTATAGAAAATATATATTGCCTTTATATCTTGCCCAGTTACAATTTATGTCTTCGCTTGTTTTTAGGGGCATTTTTAAGGACGTTTTTGAATGTATTTTTTAATGGTTTTTGAAGAAATCGTGTAAACGTGTATGCATGTGTGTGTAACATTCAGAAGAAGCTGTAAATATACGGTGTTGTGATCAACTCATGTAAAAGTATGCATGGCTTGAAGTGTGAAGTCGCGGTGTCGGGTTATATAATACAGAGGACTATTTCTCTCGATGTATCATACGTATGATGCTTTCCCAGTGAGTCGGAGAAGTCGTGACTGGATTGAGGTTTACGCTATGACATGAGTGTGTGCAATTTCGAGTTGCGTGCCTGAGTGAGTCCAGGCGAGTGGAGTCCCAGTTTGGGTGGGTTTCATGTGTCGATAACTGTTACTGTACCTCAACCAGGTGAAAAGTGATGTCGCAGAATCCCCACACGAATCAAGAACATACATTATAGATAACAAAATGTTTGCGTGTAAAAATGAAATGATGTGTGTTTGATGCAAAATATGTATGTGCATGCAGGTATATAAAACAGTAAAAATGAACGTTCATATATAACCTGTAAAAAAAAAAAAAGATAAAATATATATATATATATATATATATATATATATATATATATATATAATTGTTCTAAACGAAAAGTACAGTTTTTCTTTTCTTTGTGTGTTTGAGTTTTTTTTTTTACTTTGGTGTTAGAATGTTGTCGTTTTTTGCTAGGAAGCTAGTAGTAATGTTTGTTGTTGTTGAAGAATATGACAAAGCAATTTCTCGTGTGTGTCGCATTTTCGCAGTGAAGTGTTTGGTAATGAATCGAAGCGAAGTCAACGTAAATATTCTGTAGAATCGAAGTTTTGTAAATAATTTAAAGAAGTGAAGTTTTTTCATATAGATGAGAAGCTTGGTAATTATCGATTGTTCAGAAAGCTGCTATTCTAATCCGGGGTCACCAATTGAAGCGAAGCAAAAGTTAGTAGTTATTGTTAGAGGAAATAACACAAAATAGATGGTTTACTTTTGATATAAAATTTACTTCACTTCACTTAATAAATGAACAAAGAATAGGTTACTACGAGTTATAAAGGTTGACGATGTTTTTGTTGTTACTTCGTTATTCTAGTGTAGTCTGTGGCCAGAGAAGTGAGAGCCTGTAAGACCAGGAGAGAGAGAGAAAGGTCTGTGGACCCCAAGGGGTCTGTAGAAAGCGAATGTTTTACATCGTTATTCTCTCAAGGACTGCTGCTCCGAACTCGTTTTACTTTGTCTGATACTGGCTATTTATATATGTCGCTTCCTCTGTCCCCTGCCTCGAGGGATCGCCCACGCATCAAACTTGTTTACGCAAAAAAGGGGGTGACCCAGAATTTGACCGTTAAGTGTCAACCAGTCTTCAAGGTGTGGATTTCGCTACGTATATGTCGTAGATATCAGCAACCTATACCATTACTCCAATCATACAACCCCCGACAGTGGGGCAGAACATTCTCTGGCGTGCAGAAGCCCAGAACCCTTAGCGCAAGATGCTCTATGGTCCCAGAGGAAAGAATGGAGAAAGCGTTTCTCCCGAAGATAATGTGTTGAAATAACTATTATAACTCATAGAGCGCTATCCTGCAAGTGGTCAACTTATTTCCGATAACAATGAGTAGGGAGGTGATACAGATTCAACGATTAAATTACATTGGACATTATGAGATCCAATTTGTGACAGAAAACGGGGGCAGTATCGCAGTACTGGAGCAGGCGATAAATATTTGGTTCGTATTCTGCCAGTGGGCCTGAATTCTTATTATAAATGTAAACGAAATATGTCATACCGTTACCTCCCACGTCATGCTGCCCTCAAAGAGAGGGCCTAGACGGCGTAGGCTCCCCTGCCCGGCTAGGGCCAAACAAACAGCCACACGGCATGACAATCTTCCCGCTCCGCGGGGGTAAGCCCCTCATATGGGATGATACATGTTGTGACACTTTCTCTAGTGCCAACCTGGTGCGTTCGGCTACCAGCCTAGGCTCTGCTGCCCGTTATGCCGAAGAGGGTAAACTGGCCAAGTATCGGCCGCTCTCTGACAGGTTTGTGGTAGAGCCTGTAGCAGTGGGGACTTCCAGCCTTCTTGGTCTCCGAACCACATCCTTGATCATTGCTATCGGAGTGGAGTTGGCTGCCCGCAGATGCGAGGTAGAGTGGCCTTCCCAGCGCGTCTCCTTCTCCGTCCCCCAGAGCAATGTATTCTCCAGCCTGTTGGCCGAGACCAAAAGGCGGTGGGTAAGTTAGTTGAAGGCGGAGAATACTCGTTCGGACGCCACAGATATACAAAATAGATAAACATAAAGAAACAATATTTGCAATATTTAACTTACGACTAAAATTACAACAACGACGACAAGAATAAGAGTGACAACAATTACAACCTTTTAATTATTAAAAATTCATATAATATAAATAAATAAATAAATAAATAGATCAAGGGAGGTAAGTCTCATGATCAACTCTCTAGTTTGAAATACTTGTTTTTCCCTAACTTTATTGACATCAATTTTTATAGAAGTTAACAAACATGGTAAGAAAATCGATTTAATATTATTTCACAACCATTCCCAATTTCTATTTGTTCTAATTTAATGTGTTAGAAACTGATTTACATTCAACGTTGATTTATTTAGTTTCTCTGTTTATCGTGTTATAGCTATTTTCTACGAAATTCCTTTCACACACACACGTTTCTCTATCTGTCGAACATCCATATAATCTTGATTTACTTTGAAATATTCCTTTGTTTATTCCTAACAGTCACCCCACACTTTTCATGTATTCATTGTTCCATATCCAAATCAAGTTCTGCTGTAGTTTATTGCCAGTTTACCGTTTTTAGTAATATCCTGAACGTCAACACGTGTTCATCGCTATCATGCTTACATCATTTTGTTTTAAGTTCATTGTGTTATAAATTCTAACTAAACCTACCTAACTATAAACCTTTATAATTAATTAAATAAATAAATAAAAATTACTCTTAAACCAGTCCCCGAGACGTTTGTAATAGTAAAAAATTACCCTTTTTTTAGACCATGGACTCCTTCACAATCTTTGCCCCACTCCCTCTCATCAACCCTAGTAAAAAAGTAAATAAATAAACAATATAAAATTGACTAATTATATGTAAATCAGAAACTTGTATAAGGAAGTTGTATTTTATGTATTTTTATTTCACTTCAGCCGCTTGTATTCTCGATCTTATTCTTTCGGTCATTACCCAAGATTCATGACCATAGGTAAGGGTTGGCACGAATACCGAATTGAAGACAGCGAGTTTGGCTTTTACGCCTACCTCCCTTGTTCTGATTACTGAATGCTGAAGCTGGCACATTATCGCACAAACTTTTGCAATTCTTGCTCCAGGTAGAGCTGCTACTTCTACGAATTGAGAGATCACAGCTATGGGCATGTGGTTAGAATGTCCCAGAAAAGAATCGCTAGACAGATTTCACGGGTAAAACCAACAAGTAGGAGACCCAGGGGTAGACCCCAAGCAAGATGGCTGGATAACATCCATGAGCTTGGCTGTTGCATGGGGATCCAGCCGGATCAGTTGGAGACGGTTGCTTAACATGACCTGCTGGAGGGAGTGTTTGACGACTCTGCTCCTACCACCCTCTCAGGAATAAGTCGGCGAAGAAGAAAACTATTTTTATTTCTCATACAAATGTCAGGTTTTGATTCCAAAGTTAAATCTACAACTTTGTGACCCCTGTCCTACCTTGTCATATGATCTGGCTTGAAATAGCTACCAAATCTACTTCATACCTTACCATACTGTCTTAAAGAATGAAGAACATTGGATTATATAGCCTAGGCTAAAAAAAAACAAAAAAACCATACTAATGGCTGGAATAATTTTGATCATAAGTTTGTTCAATTGACCAGTTTTGACTTGGGGCTGAAAAAAAATCAACATTTAAATATCTTCTTTCGTCCAATCACCTCTCCCCCTCCACATGATATTCACACCTCCTCTCAAACTACTCAAAATCTATAATAGATGACACTGAACAAGTTTAACATTCTTTTACAATATCCAGTGTAATTGGTGCCTCTCTGTTCTAGATAAAGTCCAAGAAAGTGTATACTGTGGTCAAGCTGGAGCACCATATTTAAGGGTTTTAATTGAATATAGATATCTGGGACGCAGTGAAATACTAGAAGGTTTTTGTTTAGTTCCAGATAAAACCATTATCAAAGACATTCCAGTTGTGATCATCACATTTTTATTGCAGTATGGTATATCTAGAATCAGTCGTTAGAACATTGGATAGAATACTTTACAGTATTTCGTTTTGTCAATCTATGCTCTCTTAGTTCAAATCCTGCCACAGTCTTTTGTCCTAGAGAAGTTACTGGTCTATACATATCTAGGATCATATTCCTATGTGTCCAGTTTAATGATCTCATACTGATTCTATTATCCCCCTCCTATATATCCTAGTGGCTTCTGCACAGTTTCTGCCAATCAAATTCCATTCAAAGTCTTTGGTTGATGAAAGCTATGGTAGAACGCACTTTCCCAAAAATGAAACCTGAACCACATGGTTGTAAAGTGAACTTCTTAACTATATGTCAATAAAATATGTTTTTTTGTCCACTTTTCCATGCTGGCATAGGTGAGATGAGATATTTTTTCAACTGGATGCCCTTCCTTACAACAACCCTCTTAGTCACCTCTTATGACAGGCAGGGATATGGTGTACCTATACACAATTAATAATAATTCAAAACAATATTTTAAAAATATATTTAATTTATATTACCATTTTTTGTTGCTTTCTTCAAATATTTATTATATAGCATGCCTTTATAAAAGTGATCAATTATAAATTTACCTGTTGTCTATAAATAAAACAAACTGTTTTTTAATTTCTTTGTAGCCTAGACGCAAGACGAAATTCATTGATAAAAAAAATGCTGTTACTTTTCATCTTGTGCATCGAAGCCAACAAGATCCTATGCTTGTGTCTGAAGATGCTTCTCATTTTGTACTGCTGCCTACTGCTGCGGTAAGTTTCTATATCATTTTTCTCTTTTTACTTTTCAGTTTATTGATTTCAAGAGGGGGAGGGCTAAAAAGAATAAATGTATTATCTCAAATATGGAGAATTGAGCTAACACATAAGAAAAAATTATGTTTCTATAAGCATGTATTGTTTGTTCTGTCCTAAAATAATTAATGTGATTCTAATATATGTTGTTTAGAAGAAACGAGAGAATCAGTTGGAACAACAAAGAAAATTTGGTGTTTATTTTGAGGATAACTACAACTATCTCCAACATTTGAAGGAAGCAAATGAAATGTTGGAAGTGGATGACACAGAGACATTCGAATTGCTTAGTTCTCAACCATGTGTGAGTATGTTTAATATCTTTCAGTGACCATGATGCAGATCATTATCATCATCATTGTTTTACATTTATATTCAACCCTTGCATAGGTTAGACAACTTGTCATGTTTCTGAGGCTAGGTAGGTCAGGTGACCATGACTTGTTCATGTTCCATTTGGGCATAGTTTCTATGGCTAGATGTCCTTCCTAACATCAACTATTTCATGGCATGTATCAGGTTCGTTTTCTTGTGCCACCATTACCACCTGAGAGGGTGGACTGGGTGCCTTTTATTATGGCACCAGCATTTCCACTTCCCAGGGTGGGCTGAGTGCAATTTTTTGTGGTACCAGCACTACCATATTTCACTATTAGAGCACTTTTATCCTTGATCTGGCAGGGAGTGGGATGTAAGCTACCTGTTACTAGCCCATGGAGAGATGGGTGGCCTTAAAGAGAGTGATGTTTGGCAGTATTGTATGAAATAATGCTATACATGATTGCAAGTCCATACACAGGTTTAATTGCATTACAGATATAGGCAGACTAATCTTTTCACATTAGGAAAGAGCTAGAAATTTTAACACTTTCGTTATCATATTTCTAATGAGAGACATTGCCTATGATTTTCAAATCATTTTGGAAATAATCAAGAATTTGGAAAAATTTATTAATATAACTAACTTTCTCATTATTAAGCTGGTGTTTAAAATACAATGAAAGGTTTTTAGATAAATATAAACTATTTAAAATAAACAGCTTTTTATCATAGAACTTGGGAAAGTTTACTTAGGTGGAATAGTTAAAACATCATGTGATGAACTCCATAGAATATATCTTTTTTCTGCAGAACATTGGCAGAGTTTATGTTGGAAATATTATAGAAGAATAAATAAATTTATGATATGGAACACACCATAATGTAGCTAACATCTCAGTGTTTATAGGGTATAATGTATCAGGCTTAAAACATTTTTTATTCTCTAAACAATTCTATTTTCCTATGTCAACCATTGTACAATCTTTTTTCACTACTTTGATAAGTACAGTGAGTATTATGCTTCTCTGATGAGGTCATAATAAGACTGGAACATTCAAAGTTCTCTACTGTTCTTGCTAAAAGTATAAGAACAATATTAGTCATTGACTAACTATTATTATTTTTTCCTCTCCACCCAGTTATTTTTCATTAGTTTTTTTTTTTATGCTCACTACAATCAATATGTTCACAGCAACATAACTACATAAACTCAATTTCATTTAATCATATTTTCAATGTTGTAGAAAACTGCACCTGATGTGAAACTGCACCTGCCCTCAACTGTGTTTAGCAGTGAGGTGGAGACTAAAGTTGGATTATTAAATAAAGCTGCTCCTCAATCAGGTAAAGAATTTCTTTTATTTGTTGGAAAATAACACAAATCTTTGGAGTTTCTGTAAAAATCATATATGAGGTTTGTCCCAAAATGTTTTATTTAAATGTATATTAGACATACATGAAATTACAAGTTATCTCCTTCAAAATATGACCCTTGGTTCCAACTTTTTTTGCATTGATCGTAGCAATGCTGGAAGTCATTTTATGTGAGTGTCCTTAGCTTGTCAGTTACAATTTATTGTATGTTTTCCACAGCCCCAAAATGATGACTGCTCAACTTTGATTTCAACTCAAGGATGAGGTAGAATCTACACAGAGCTATATCTGGGCTGTAGGAAAGATGTGGAAAAGTGGGAATATTTTACTTCGCCAGAAATTTTCTAATTGAAAGTGTTGTTTGAGCAGGTGCATTATTGTGGTGCAGTACCTAATTTCCTACAATGTCATTTTGAACTCACTGGACCTGTTTTCAAAGTCATTCCATGACATCTTTGTAGAAGATGTGATTAATTGTTTGTCCTCGAGGTAAAAATTCCTTGTGAACAATGCCATGGCTGTCGAAAAGAACGATAATCATCATTTTCCCCCTGGATTTGCTCATGTATTCTTTCTTCGGAGGAAGAGAATATTTAATGTGCTCCTCCTCACTTTGTCTTTCGATCACAATCAACCCTCATGATTCTCCTCTCATTACTTTATCCAAGAAATTTGGCTCAATTTCAAATCTTTCTTGCAAATCCTGACAAATTTCCAGCTGGTTTGCTTTTTGCTCCACAGACAAGTGTTTGGGCATTGGTTTTGTACAAATGTTTTGCATCTGCAAATAGTCTGTTAAAATTCTGTGAACTGCATTTTTACCCTAACCTATTTCTTCTGCACTCATCCTAACACTTAATTGATCTTTTGCCATCACCACTCACACCACACCTACATTTTGTTTATTTGTTGACGAGATTGGCCTTCCAGAATGAGGTTCGTCCTTAACATTTTCTTTGCCCTCTTTGAAAGCTTTGTGTCACTTAAAACCCTTACTTCTCTATAGAATGGCATCGCCATAAACTTGTGTTAAAGAATTAAATGTTTCGGTGGCAGATTTGTTGAGTTTCATACAAAATTTGTCTCCCAGTGTCAGCTGTCCCCCCAAATGTTAGCTGTCTCCCAGTGTTAGCTGTCCCCCAATGTGTCAGCTGTCTCCCAGTGTCAGCTGTCCCCCCAATGTGTCAGCTTTTCTCCCAGTGTCAGCTTTTCTCCCAGTGTCAGCTGTCTCCCAGTGTCAGCTGTCTCCCCAGTGTCAGCTGTCTCCCACTGTCAGCTGTTTCCCACTGTCAGCTGTCTCCCACTGTCAGCTGTCTCCCAATGTCAGCTGTCCCCCCATGTCAGCTGTCTCCCCAGTGTCAGCTGTCTCCCAATGTCAGCTGTCCCCCAATGTCAGCTGTCTCCCCAGTGTCAGCTGTCTCCCACTGTCAGCTGTCTCCCAATGTCAGCTGTCTCCCAAAGTCAGCTGTCTCCCCAGTGTCAGCTGTCTCCTCAGTGTCAGCTGTCTCCTCAGTGTCAGCTGTCTCCCACTGTCAGCTGTCTCCCCAGTGTCAGCTGTCTCCCACTGTCAGCTGTCTCTCACTGTCAGCTGTCTCCCAATGTCAGCTGTCCCCCAGTGTCAGCTGTCTCCCCACTGTCAGCTGTCTCCCAATGTCAGCTGTCTCCCCAGTGTCAGCTGTCTCCCAATGTCAGCTGTCTCCCCAGTGTTAGCTGTCCCCCAGTGTCAGCTGTCTCCCCACTGTCAGCTGTCTCCCAATGTCAGCTGTCTCCCCAGTGTTAGCTGTCCCCCAGTGTCAGCTGTCTCCCCAGTGTTAGCTGTCCCCCAGTGTCAGCTGTCTCCCCACTGTCAGCTGTCTCCCAATGTCAGCTGTCTCCCCAGTGTCAGCTGTCTCCCAATGTCAGCTGTCTCCCCAGTGTTAGCTGTCTCCCAATGTCAGCTGTCTCCCACTGTCAGCTGTCTCCCCAGTGTCAGCTGTCTCCCCAGTGTCAGCTGTCTCCCCAGTGTCAGCTGTCTCCCCAGTGTCAGCTGTCTCCCACTGTCAGCTGTCTCCCAATGTCAGAGGATGTGGAAAAGTGGGAATATTTTACTTCGCCAGAAATTTTCTAATTGAAAGTGTTGTTTGAGCAGGTGCATTATTGTGGTGCAGTACCTAATTTCCTACAATGTCATTTTGAACTCACTGGACCTGTTTTCAAAGTCATTCCAAGACATCTTTGTAGAAGATGTGATTAATTGTTTGTCCTCGAGGTAAAAATTCCTTGTGAACAATGTCAGCTGTCTCCCAGTGTCAGCTGTCTCCCAGTGTCAGCTGTCCCCCAATGTCAGCTGTCCCCCAGTGTCAGCTGTCCCCCAGTGTCAGCTGTCTCCCAGTGTCAGCTGTCCCCCAATGTCAGCTGTCCCCCAATGTCAGCTGTTTCCCAGTGCCAGCTGTCTCCCAGTGTCAGCTGTCTCCCAGTGTGTCAGTGTCTGCCTATGTGTGGCTGGAATATTCCCACTATATTATGTTTAATTCCAAACATATAATGGCTTACAGTCTTTTACTCTATTTTATGATATTCTATTTGTTTTATAGATATATTTATTTTGTCCTTTGTTTATTTGTTGTTTGTCTTGTCAACAAGATGTCCACATATTTTATTGCAGGTCCTAAGGTCGACTGGGATCCAGATATTGTTGCAGCTCTTGATGAAGATTATAATTTTGATGATCCTGAAGGGGTTTTAGATGATGATTTTATGCTGCTGGCAAACGAAAAAAAAGAAAGGTGTGTGGAATTGTTGCTTATTCTTGGATTTTTTTTTTTTGTATAATTCTGGTTGTTGATAGGAAGGGCATCCAGTTATAGAGATTTGGTGATAGGAAGGGCATCCAGCTGTAGAAATTTGATTTGGTGCTAGGAAGGGCATCCAGTTATAGAAACTCGTAAAACAAAGGGTTACGAAGACCCTTCAGTTGTGTCATAGACATGTCGACTTCTCTAGTGTGTTGGATGTACAAGTATACTGCGTAAAGTGGTTGGTGATAGAAGTGCATCCACCTGTAGAAAACTTGCCAAAAAGAGTTTAGAGGACTCTTTAGTTATTTTAAAGACATGGCAACTTCCCTCATGTTGATAATCTACACAATAAACACATTTAGTATATTCTGTAATGTGGTTGGTGATAGGAAGGGCATCCAGCCATAGAAAACTTGCGAAACAAAGAGTAGACTCTTCAGTGACCACCCTAGTGCTGGTGTCATGAGTGCATGGTATTTTTTACTCAAGAATGCGGGAACATGTAAGCAAGATGTACCCCAGCCTATCTGAGAGATCATTGGCCCTAGTTAAGAACTGACTTCAAGAAATATGAGCTAAATCTTACTTTCTTTCTTTTTCCAAAATCATCCCAGTCTTGAAAAACATGGGATGGTCGCAAGTGGAATGTCTGTGATCACAGATATGCTTAAATGGGGCTGAACCTGGGCTAACAACAACCTCAAAGGAGTCTCTATGTAACTGTTCAATCACCTAGAAATAGCCCAGTCTCTCTCTCACGAATCACACCAGCACTACCACCCTACAGGGGGGACTGGTCCTCTTTGTTGTCAGAAATAAATGATATTTCAGTATGATTTAATTTGATTTTCTATTCTATTGAAGTGGAGCTGAACGTGACTCAGACGATGAGAGTGACTCAGATGTTTCTTCCAATCTTGGAGATATCTCAGGATCTGATGCAAATTCTAATGAAGATTATTTCATGGAAGAAGAAACCAGATCTCGTTTCACTAATTATTCAATGTCGTCATCAGTGGTACCAAGGAGTGAGGCATTAAAAGATATTGATGATCAATTTGAAAAGGTAGGTGATTTATTGGTTCTGAAATATCTGGTTTGATCTATGATATGAATCAGGTCTTCTTCTTGTCATATGACATATGCACAATGGTTAGAGAGACAGATGGCAATTGGTGAGTCAGATTAACCCTTTAGTCTTCAAACCGCCCTAAACCGGCTGCAATTATTTCCCCTTCATTTGTTCAATCCGCCTGAAACCGGCTGATAGCACCCACACTAAAATATCGTTCTCAAAATCTCGTCAATTCGAGATTACTGCGAGATTAGGCCCTTACCGTGAAAATTAACACTTAATATAGTGAAACAACTTAAAACAAAACGTGTTTTTTTAATGTTGAAAGTAGAACAGATTTTTTGTGTATCAACATGGCTTGTGAAAGTAGCGATACCGACTTTGAAGGTTTTACACACGACGACATTCAGAATGAACAAGAAACAAAAGATAATTGTTTCTATTTTTGGCACAAGGCCAGCAATTACCCAGTGCATTACTGGTACTTTATTTTATTGACCCCGTAAGGACGAAAGGCAAAGTTAACCTCGGTGGGATTTGAACTCAGACCATAAAGGGCCGTAACTCTTTGCTGAAAAATGGCGTCTGACCCTTTACCGATTCTGCCAATCCACACAATACAAAAGATAATATTAAGGATTTATCCTCAAATGAATCAGATGTTTACATTTCTGAAATTTCATTCGACGATGATTGTTGTTTTGAAAGTGAAAACGAAGATCTCCAGGATGCCATTGAAAATATTACAGCAACGTGGTTGAAAAATACCACACCAATATATGTTCCCGATTTTATTCTAAATACTGGTCCACAACACACATTACCTCCCGATGCTAAAGCACTGGATTATTTCTTTTTGTTTTTACCACAAACTTTCTTTGAAGTTGTGGCAGAAGAGATTAATCGATATGCCCAACAACAGATTTCAAATTGAGGAAAATCTGATCTGTTGTGGTGACCGACAGATGCTGCGGAAATGTAAGCATTTTTTACCGTAAATATTATGTTCGGTATAAAACAATTTCCAAGACTGGAATTACTGGAGCACTGATATAAGGTTTACTGATCCTTATATATCAAGTATTATGCCGAAAACAACGTATTTAAAATTAAACCAGTATTTGCACCTGGTTGATACTTCAAATGCCCCTATTAATTAATTTCACCTGCCCATAAAAGTCAAATTTAACCAAAAACATCCGGTAAAATTATATAATTGTAAATTATTGATATTTAAACATCTACTGACAATATTTCAAGCCTGCACATAGAAAATTAAGAAATTTATAAACAAATAAAATTGATAACCCTCTTGAGTACGATTAACTGAAAATAATGTGAACAGATAAACATGACATTTGACAAATTAATGTGAATGCTAAAGGGTTGAGGCATCATTTGTAGCATTATGGATTGGCCCCAGACTGCCAGGAAAACGTCTGAGGGGACAATTCCGAACAACATGCTGGTCAGGGTTCCCACAGTCATATGCTGGGCCGACTTTCATTTTCCATCGATGGAGATGATGGGCTGTTCTGACATGTGTTGTGCAGATCTGATTAAGGAACCTCCATTGCTTTCTAGAAAGGTCAAAATGGGCTGGTTTAGATATGGGGTCCTGGATGTGGTCTTGGTTAGAAAATTTGGACTCATTCTATGATCCTTGCCACTCTTCTTTCATATCAAAGTTATTGTCTTGAAGGGTCTTCGTTGATTCCCATGTATATGCACAACTTTTACGAATCAGGTTAAGTTAACTTTTTCAATACAAACCCACTCAAAACTACCTCTTTTAAAATGTCTGTTTTCCATGCAAAAAACTTTAAAAAAAATTATTTTGTGTATTTGTTCAGTTCATTTGCCACCAAATTAAATCCTTATTAAATATTATTGTGAAGCTGAAAAGAGTACCAGCAATAGCTAGGGGTTTAAATCTGCAATGGATTGGCGTCCTGGAAAATCAAAAAGACAGGATGTTCATGGCTGGAAGACCTCTGATCAAACATCTGCTCAACTGGAGTTGATGTGGGGTTAAACAGCAATACTATTTTGCTTAGATGTGAAGTTTGAGATTGTGGATTGTGTGATGTTCATGCTTCTTCAAAGGATAACTTATGAAGTGAAATTGTTTCAACTGTAAATTGAAGCCAGGAATTTAACATCAATCTGTGCTGCTAATCATAGTTTTTTTCCATATTTTAATGAAATCTTTCTATCAATGTTTTCAGTTCTTTGAGCAGTATGATGAGAACGAGATTGGAGCACTGGATATGGATGATATTGAAGGCAATATGGAAGTACAATGTGAAATGATGTCTAAAATGGTTGAGAAATACCAAGAAAGTAAAGCTCCACAGTTAGTAAATATTGATTTATCTTTTGAAAATACATCCATAATTCTCTCTTTCAACAAAATTTGGTATAAATTTTTATGATGATAAAAACGAATTCCTTTGACTAGGTACAAGGCCAATTTTTGTTTGGGAAGAGGTACAGTTGATTGAATTTGCCTCAAGCAATGTTAACTGAGTGTTTTGAATTCAAAGTATTAATCCTATTTATACCAAACTACCTGAAACTTTCCTTGGTTCTATGATACAAACTTCTTTATTTTAAAGTGTTTATATTTATCTAAAAAGCTTCCATCATAATTTCATATTAGAACCTTTAAGTTATGCTCCAAACACCAACTTGATAATAAGAAAGTTAGTTATATTGCTCAATTTCTCAAAATTCTTGATTATTATTGGAATTATTTGAAAATTAGAAGCAGTCTCTTAAATTAGAAATATGGTAACAAATGAGTTAAGGGATAAGACTGTAAAACTCTGGTAACCTGGCATCATGTTTGTATAAGCAGTTCATAGCCAACATTACACTTCCACCTGGCTATAGTAGTGGAGAAGAGATTGCAATTTTTTCTCAGAAAAACATCACTGACACTTTTATTGACCTTGGAAAGATGAAAAGCAAAATTAACCTTTGTAGCGGTAAGAAACTCTTAGAAGAGCTGGGTAGCAGAAGGTCTTCAGAGAAGAATGTAAGGAATATGAACAAATACTGTAATGGATTTTGTCTGATGTTCCAATTTGTTTGTATTTGAGGGAAGTAGATGTTGATGAATGTATAACCTGGCACATCAACTAGTAAAGATGATATATAATAAAAGCATCTCAGAATAGTTTATTATGAGATATTGAAGAAGGTGATAATGAGTGGTAAGATGGGATGAACAGGAAGGTGGCTTAAAACGTTTGTTGGTGAGATATAGAAGAAAAAATATACTCTGTTTCTGTTAACTCAATAAAATAATTTTAATGTTTTAATAAATTGTATTTTTCATTTGTTTTTCAGAGATCTTGATGAAGTTTTAAAAAATACATCTTTAGATGTGAACAAATTGAATTTGTCATCTGAAAGTGAAGGAGAAATTGAGGTTGAAGAGAAAACTGAAAAATGGGATTGTGAATCTATCCTCAGTATGTAACTGGTTTAATATTCAAACAATTTTGTTTCTTTGCCTTCCTTCTGCTTGTGTTTCTTTCACTATCACCTTTCTGTTTCCTGTCATCTAATCTCTGCCATATTTTACTCTGATTTTGCAAGCTCCTTCATGATTTAATCAGAGAAGTGTTGTTTCCTAACTAGAGACCTTTCCAGATATCACAAGGCATTACAGCATTAAGTGAAACAATCTTGTCATTTTCAACAGCACAAAGGCAATCACTACATATACACACATAAATAAGACCATCATTGCTCCAATCAGTCTACTAACCCTCAGCAAGTACCCTAAACTGAACGCCAACCTGTACCCATGACTCCTGCCAAACAAACCATACTCACCCTCCAAATTCATCAAATCATACTTGGACCACCTATTCTCTCAAACACGGCCTATGTAACCATACCGTAATAGCAAGCTAATTTCTTCTAGAGAGAGAGAGCGGAGGAGATATAGAGAAAGAATCAACCCCAAAACTGGGCTGGTACTTTATTGACCTTGAAAGGATGAAAGGCAAAGTTGACTTTGACAGGTTTTGAATTCAGAGCATAATGAATGCTGTAAAGCATTTTATCCAACATTCTAATGACTTTGCCAATTTGCTGCCTGTAATATTTAATATAGTTACTAGTAAAAACCTGTCGCCACACTGCCAGTAAAATATACACACAGAAACAGAAAAATAACTATGTAATATATATAAGGTGTGATGGACAAATGTCATAGGCCTATTTTATCATCACTTTCATTCTCACATCATAAATGATCCATCTCTCCTCCCCCTTTTCTTTTCTACATATATGTTGTGACAGACAGAGTGAGAAACAGCTTCTCTTTTATAATATAGATTCATATTTATTCATTTACCTTCTCTCTCCTGTCCCTCCCTTCTCTTTCACATTAATTAGTCACTGTATGTCAGGTAAGTATCTCTATACTATGATACAATAATCTACTTGTCTGCCATGTAAATATTACATATACCTATTAAACAATGTATTGTATAAGATAATATCTCAGTCTCATCATTGTAGCTCTATATGTTATAATATATGAAATCATGTAACATGGTGTCACAATTATCTCACTCCCCGATTTGTGATTACAGGTACATATTCCAACTTATACAACCACCCAACACTGATATTAGAACCAAAGAAGGTAATTGGATATTTTCACACTTGTGTGAGGGAGAGAGTGAAATAATATAGACTTTTGTTAGTCATATATCTAATCAACCATTTTAAATGTATTTGTTTTGGTGTCTCTTTTCTTTTTTTTTTTCCCTATAAAAAGTTCTAAGTTCATACCTGACAAACTGGTAAATTTCAGGTTTTCAGAATTTGCTTTAAGAATGTCTCAAACTCTGTCCTTTTCTTCAGGTTAACCCTTCTATTACAAAGCTTCTTATTTTAAAGTCTCTATATTTAAAACACTTCTATCATAATTTCCTGTTAAAACCTTTGTCATACTTAATAATGATAAAGTTAGTTATATTACTAAACCTCTCAATTCATTATTTAGAAATTACAAGCATAGAAATCAGGTACTAAAATGTGTTTTTCTTGTCTATTCCTGGATGAGCTGAGCGAGCCAAGCCGAACTGGACACACATTTAACACAAGGAAAATATTGGGAAAGACTTGCAAAATACTGTCCTGACCAATATGGAAACAAGAGAAAGAATTGTATTTCTTTTCAATCTACAACTCTCTTTTATAACTTATTGTATATGTGAGCATATAGTTATTATGGAGAGACAAGATTAGACAAAACCACTTACCATACGTACATGAATATATGTTATGACCGAGAAATGGGCAAAAATCCAAACCCTGTAGCCGAGACAACTAATCAACACATTATTTAGGTGTGGTTTTGAAATATGGGATATTTTACATATTAAAAAGTTGGAATGTATAAATAACTAATGACAATGTAGTAAATGTAGAAAAAGTGTTTTGTTGTAAAATAATCAGTCCAGATATTTTAGCACTCTATTTACATAGAAGTTGGTGAAAATTGTCAAAATGTTGACTCTAAATATAAGCTGACCCCTCAATTTTACCGATTTTTAGTAACATATTCCTCAGCTTATATTTGAGTACATACGGTAATTAATGTGTCCATTGGTCATGCGAGTCTACTGTACACTTATAATGGAATAATTGTTTCTACTTTTGACACAAGGCCAGTAATTACTCCAGTGCATTACTGGTACTTTATTTGTAATGCACTGGGGTAATTCCTTTTAATGGAATATTTTATTTGTTATACATTCAGGAAAAGAAAATCAAATTAAACAAAATGGGAATTCCTGAAGAAGTTTTCTATACACGAGGAATTAAATTGAAAGATCTTGAAGATGCCACAACTGCTTCTGTAATATCTGTGAGTACCGTGAGAAATAAGGACGAGACCAAAGAAGAAAAAAAGGACCGAAAGATGATTATTAAGGCTCAGAGAAAAGTAAGATATTTGACTGAATCTTATAACTTTTTTTTACCCAACTGTCTGTACTTGCTCAGTTTTTCTCTCTTGCACACATCTGATCCCTCCTGTGTTATATATAAACAATTGCAGTCTGTTAGTGTATATATGATGATGAGAGGTGGAGGATATATTTCCTGGAGTAACAACAAAGCTGAATAATCTCGTTTTATGTTTCAGGAGAGAAGAGTAGAAAAAAAACTGAACCAGCTAGCATTCAAAGAGGCTAAACGAAAGCGAGAGACAGAAGTAATAGCTATGCAAAAGAATATGAAATCTGTCAGTATAGCTTAACATCCTCTTTTTGTAAGCTTGTAAATAAATCCTTAATTATTTTGACTTTGTTTCAACTGTATTTAATTGTTGTTATGCCCAGCCAGTACTGTCATAGATAGTTTGAAGCAACATTTATAGGAAAACAAGACAAAAGTATAATTTTTTTTAAATTAGCTTTATTATTGTTTTCAAATTTAACAGATGGTTTGTAATAAAGATAATCTGAAAGAAATACACCACTGAGACTTCATTCTACTGTTGTTGGTTGATGTAGAAACATTTTCAACTAATGGTAGTGGCTAGAGTTTTCTTGTTGAGTGAAATGAACTTGAAGTTTTTTTGTTTTCTTTTGTCTTCACTTCAAGAAATAAACTGTTGTAATCCAATGAGCAGCACACATGCAGTTTTACTATGTAATTAGTAGCTGAGCAAACACACAATGGTAATGAAGTACTGAAACTGCCATCTTTGGACTTAGAGCAAAGATTATAGTTGATAATAGTTGGCAGTGGATGGAGTGAAGACATGTCGTTAGGACAACAATGAAATACTCAAGCAAGGTCTCAGTATTTTCAGTTTTCTGTTGAATATAATTTCTAAAAGTGAAGCAAATTTGAATAAGTTAAAACCTATGACTAGAGATATGAGATTTATCTTACAGCTAAAGAATAGTTTGAGGGATATATGCAGATTTTCTGATACACCAGCAACTTTTCAAAGCCTAAATCCATAAAGGATCTTTCATTTCTTCATGCTAACTACTCACAAAACCCAACATAAAGACATATTCCATGATTAAAGTTGACTTAATTTGAGGAATGGGTTTTATGAAGCAGTTTTCGGCCTACATTCAAATTGCTAGTGTACATGATTCTAACTGTAAATGGAGAGGAAAAAAAAGAGTATTTTAAGATAAAAATATCTGTTTCTTCATTTAATGAAATGTAAAATCAAGATTATTCTTTCATAGATTTACTATGAATTTGAATTTCTCTTATGTAAAGAGAATGAAAAGCTAAGCCAACAATAAGTTGACAAATAATAGCTGTCATCTATGCAGTTATTTGCATAAAGGAAGAAAGGCTAATATTGAAGCATTTAGAATCAGTACATAGTTGTATGAATCCTAGAAAAGATAATGTTACCAGTTGCTTAAAGATCTCCTACTTGCAAAAGCATTGACTAATTAAAAAATTTGTGACAAGTTTTTAATAACATCTATTTTATAATAATTGTAGAGTTTGCAGCCATCAACAGAATTGTTGAATAACTGACAAATTTGCTTCACTGTTTATATATCACCAGTAATTACATAGACATATGGTAGAGTACAAAGAGCCGGTAGTTATTATTATTATTAAGATAGAAGAAAGTGATTGAAATGTCAGTTTAGGGAATGTGTTTTGTTGAAGGGAACCTGGAGAACAATTTCAAACAAAATATAGTGAATGTAATGGTGTTTCACTCAGTCTGTTTCTCAGACAATATCTGCTATATTTAATGATTATATCACTAAATATATTACATACACTTGGCTACATCTACACAACTTGTATTTTCACTGCCTTCACAAGATTGACTTATCCTCCTTATCTTGCAACAATTTACTCCACAATCAGTTTTCGTTACTGTTTTCAAAATTATTTGCTTCTCTGGTTTTCATTTTTTTTTTGTCTTTATTTTAATTATATTTCCCTCGTTCACTTTGATAAATGAACTTTTCTATTGGTCAATGTAAAAATTATAAATTAATATATTGTATTATTATTATTTACAAAAGTGAAAGCTGGTTGTCAGCCTTGTTCATTAGTGAAAGGGCAGGAAGAACTGAAGGAAACTAGGAAATACTAAAGAGGGGGAATGTCATTTCCTTAGTTTCCTTCAGCTGCCCATTTAATTCCCATCCACACCTCAGCTATGAAGTCCCAGCTTCTTGCATAACCTAAACATTGCAGCAAATAGCTGGTTAAAAGCTAGTTCTAGTTGAATGGGGAAAGAAAATTTAGAAAAAAAAAATTAAAATAATAATAATAATGATTTGGATCATTGCCACAAGTTAGTTGATAAAGTCTGTCCTGAAGTAGGTTGCATACCCCAGGGATTGCTAGCTTGAGTAGCAGGGGCTCCAACTGGGGGCCGTACTCCCATTTGACCAGTGGGTGGGATGACATTTGCTGTATTTAAACGCATCGCTGCTAATTGGTGCTGCATCTAGAAAAGAGAATTTGAGAATGTATTAGCATTAATGAATAGTATATAATAAGTAAGGCAATCAAAGATATGAAGACGGGTAAGGCGGCTGGGCCTTCGGAAATAGTTGCTGAGATGCTGAAAGCCTCTGGAATGGTGGGACACACCATGGTCACCCGGATAGTAAACCAAGTCATACAGAATGGGGTTGTTCCGAAGGACTGGCGTAGCAGCATCATCATTAACTGCTACAAGGGTAAAGGAGACGCCCTAGATAGGAGTAACTATAGAGGCATTAAATTAATCGACCAGGTCATGAAGGTCACGGAAAAAGTAATAGCGCAACTAATCAGAGAGAGAATCGATCTAGATGAAATGCAGTTCGGGTTTGTGTCAGGCAAAAGTACCACAGACGCTCTTTTCATTGTACGACAACTACAGGAGAAGTACCTAGCTAAAAGTAAACCCCTATACTTAGCTTTCGTCTACTTGGAGAAAGCCTTCGACAGAGTCCCCCGTTCCATTATCTGGTGGGCTCTTAGAAAACTAGGTGTTGATGAATGGCTTGTGAGAGCTATACAAGCCATGTATAAAGAAACAGTCAGCAAGGTTAGAATTAACAACGAATATAGTGAAGAGTTTAGCGTAAAAGTTGGTGTTCATCAGGGCTCTGTTCTTAGCCCCCTACTATTTATTATTGCCCTTCAGGCTATAACAGTGGAGTTCAAGACCGGCTGCCCATGGGAACTCCTATACACAGATGATCTAACGCTCATAGCTGAATCAATGGCCGAGCTAGAGAAGAAATTCCAAACATGGAAGCACGGCCTAGAATCAAAAGGCCTTAAAATTAACCTGGCTAAGACTAAAGTTCTAGTTTGTAGGAAAGAAAATAAGGCACCGGTCCCTTCCGGGAAATGGCCATGCTCAGTGTGTAGGAAAGGCGTAGGTAGAAACTCCATTTTATGTCCCAAATGCAAAGTATGGGTGCATAAAAGATGTAGTGGGATCACAGGTAAGCTAACTAAGAACAGATTTTACATGTGGCCGGTGCTCTGGTGCAATAAGTAGCAGCAAGTGCCCACAAAATACTAGCTCTTTCAATTGCACAGATGGTTCTATAGAAATAGTGGACAGCTTCCATTACCTGGGTGACAAAATCAGCAGTGGAGGAGGGTGCTCTGAAAGTACAGTAGCTAGAGTCAGAACTGGATGGAAAAAGTTCAGAGAGCTTATACCACTATTAGCCGCTAAAGAGTTCTCCCTAAAAATGAAAGGCAGGCTGTATGATGCCTGCATACGAACAGCAATGTTGCATGGCAGTGAGACCTGGGCATTGTGTGCAGAGGATATACGCAGACTAGAGAGGAACGAAGCTTGCATGCTCCGCTAGATGTGTAATAATAATATACGCGAACGGCAAAGCATAAACGAACTAAGGGAAAAATTAGAAATAAGAGGGATCAGATGTTGTTTACTCGAGAGAAGGCTACGTTGGTATGGTCATGTAATGCGCATGAAAGACGACAGCTGTATAAAAAAGTGCAGGGCAATAAAGATAGACGGTAGCCACGGAGTAGGCAGACCCAGAAAAACCTGGGACGACATGATAAACTCCGACCTTACACCTCTCCAAGACAATGTCACTGGACCGAGATCTTTGGTGGCACTCAGTAATAGAGAAGACACGCCTTACCTAAATACAAAGTAAAACCTACTACAGTCAGTAGGCATCTCTAACAAAATACCCCCCCCCCCCCCCCCACACACACACCCATCCACACCGCCCCTTTCAATGTAAAGTTATGTTGGTGCCACAACATCCAGGCCGAAACAAATGAGATCGTGTATGTGTCACGACAAAAAAAACACACAGTCCACGCTGTAATGTGGCCGTGTAGGCAACACGGTAAAAACCTCCCAGTCCCACACTGTAAATGTGGTTGGTGTTAGGAAGGGCATCCAGCTGTAGAAAACCCGCCAGACAGTTTTATGCGAGCAAGACAACCACTCTTGCCTCAAGTGGGAAAACTCCCGTCCAAACCCATGCAAGCGTGGAACATGGACGTTAAACGATGATGATGATGAATATATAACTTGGGAAGAGTAATTTAAAAGAATATATGACAGCTTGGGAAGAGTAAATTAGCCCCTTAGCATTTACATTACTCTATATTTACTATTGTATTTTTGTGGTAAAGGCTTTATCTTACATAATATCGAATCTACAAGATTTTGATGTTATTTATTTTGAGAACAATACCTTAACATCAGTATGAGTGGCTGGTTTGAACAGTAAGAAGTGAGAGAATTCTGGCCAGATACAGCCAGTTTAAATGCTAAAGGGTTAAAAGATATAAATCTAGGTCCTTCTCCACTAAATCTAATCCCTAATGAATATCATCACCCTCGTCAGTAAAATGTGCATTCATTTATGTTGGCATAACTCAGGTACGTTCACAGCAATTATTTTTAATCCTTTTGATACAAAATCACCCATTTCAATGGATTTCTATTGAAATTAAAATTTTCAAACAAGATTTTTTTATATTAAAACCATATATTAAGTTACTATTTTAGTTGTTTTGTGAGAACCTACACAAGTAGGAGTTAACAGGATAACAAACCAAGACCAATTATCAGCAGATTTGTGACGACATAAACTGCAATACTTCTGACCTGTCAAATATAATGAACAATAGAATTGGATGGTAACAAAGAGTCAAGAGAATCCATGCAACTTGTTTATAGAGGTATAAAGCTGATGGACCAGGTCATGAAAGTAACGGAAAGAGTTATAGCACAGTTGATTAGGGACCGGGTAAAACTAGATGAGATGCAATTTGGGTTTGTGCCAGGAAAATGCACTACTGATGCCCTCTTCCTTGTGAGGCAGTTACAGGAAAAGTACCTAGCTAAAAGTAAGCCACTCTATCTGGCATTTGTCGATCTGGAAAAAGCCTTCGACAGAGTTACCTGTGCTATAATCTGGTGGGCTCTTAGAAAACTAGGAGTAGATGAATGGCTTGTGAAAGCTGTACAAGCCATGTATAGGGGAGCAGTCAGCAAAGTTAGGATTAGCAATGACTATAGCGAGGAATTTAGCATACAGGTCGGTGTCCACCAGGGCTCTGTTCTTAGCCCTCTCCTGTTCATCATAGTCCTGCAGGCAATAACAGGAGTTTAAGACCGGATGCCCAAGGGAACTCCTATATGCAGATGATCTCACACTTAAAGCTGAATCTATGGTGGAACTAGAGAAGAAGCAGGGACTAGAAAGAAAGGGTCTCAAAGTCAACCTGATAAAGACTAAGGTTCTCATAAGTAGATGAGAAAACAGAACTCCTCAGGAAAATGGCCTTGCTCAGTATGTAGGAAAGGTGTAGGTAGGAACTCCATCCTCTGCCCCAAATGCAAACAATGGGTACACAAGAGATGTAGCGGGATCTTAGGAAGCTTAACTAAGCATGTAGGCTTTACATGTAGTAGCTGCAACGGGACAGTAAGCAGCAAACAAGTACCACCAATCTCTGGGAGGGCTCTGTAGAAACAGTAGACAGCTTTTGCTACCTAGGTGACCGAATTAACAGTGGAGGTGGGTGTTAGGAAAGTACAATAACAAGGGTAAGAACGGGGTGAAAGAAGTTCAGGGAGCTACTGCCACTGCTAGCTGCAAAAGGCTTTTCCCTCAAAATGAAAGGCAGACTGTATGATGCGTGTATACGAACAGCAATGTTACATGGTAGTGAGACCTGGGCGCTGTCTGTGGAAGACTGGCGTAGATTAGAAAGAAACGAAGCCTGCCTGTTCCGATGGATGTGTAATAGTAATATACACGAACGGCAAAGTATAAACGAATTGAGAGAAAGACAGAGCATAAGAGGAATCAAATGCTGTGTGCAGGAGAGGCGGTTGCGTTGGTATGGACATGTGATGTGTATGAAGGATGACAGCTGCATAAAAAGATGCAGAGCATTAGAAGCCGCGGAGTGGGGAGACCCAAGAAGACCTGGGATGAGGTGATAAAAGCTGACCTTGCCCAATTGCACCTCTCAAGGGCAATGACACACGACCGTGACCTCTGGCGTCATGCAGTAATACAGAAAACCTGACTTCCTACGGGTACAAGCCGAAGCTGAAGCATATAGACAATATAAAAACTGCTGTCTTTACTCTAATATTGCAAATTTTCACAATGACTATTATCCATATTGCTGATAATTCGTACCACATGCAGTCTATATCTTCTCTTGCTTTTAATGCATTTAAAACCAAACTACCTGAAACTACTTCTACAATACTAAGCTGTTTGTCTTAACATTTTTTTATTTATCTAAACACCGACTGAATAAAGAGAAAGTCAATTATATTACTAAATCCCTAAAAAAAGATGATTTTAAAAATCATAGGTAGTGTCTTTCATTAGGAATATGGTAATAAATGGTTAAGAGAGTTTCATCTGACAAGTGTTTCAATTTCTAGACAATGCGGCAACTCACTGATACAGGCTGAGTGTGGAGCTTTTTACTGCCTAGAGATAGTGATGTCCCAGTTACACATTATTCATATAGCCATTTCTTCCCTCATTGAAAATAAACCTGTTATATCATCAACATCATTTTTACATTCACTTCTCCATGCTGGCATGGGTTGGATGAAATGTTTTTAAACAATGTTTTACAACTGGATGCCCCTTCCTGATACCAACCCCCCTTTTAATCGCTTCTTATGCCATGCAAGGATATGGTGTGCCTATTCTAATAAAAACATTTACACTGTAAATGTTTTTGTAATTAGGAAGGGTATCTAGCCATAGAAACCAAGTCAGAACCAGTTCTGCATGGGCAAGACATAGTCATCTGATCTGATATGTCTCACAATGAGACAACTCATCTAACTCACTCTAACATGGAAAAATGGACGTTAAATGGTGATGATGATATGGCATATCAATTAAAAATAAATCCAGCAAATACCTGTTGCATGTTCATTTGGTTCATTTGTGGTTGTGCTTGAGTAGCTGCATACATTCCGATCTGAGGAGGCTGCATCATCATACCTGCTGCTGCCTGTGGCATTGAATTATTTCCAGGAGCAGCTGTCATCATACCAGCTGCATTAAGTTGATAAAGGCCAGCTTGCTACAATTAAAATAATGAGTGAAATAAAATGAAAGCAATATATATAAAATTGTCTAAGAAATGGGCAAAAATCCAGACCCCATCTCTTAGCTGAGGCTGCTAGTCACACATGTTTAGATTATGTGGTTTTGTAAATTCTCTCAAATGGAGAATATTTTTATAAAGTTTTTAATAATGAATGAAATTATTGTGTAAAGTGCTCAGGTGCACTACAACTCGTCAATATAGTACATAGAATAATACACAAATGCCAGGGAAGTACATGTTTGTATGTGTTAGCTGTAGTGTTGGCGGATCTCGGGAAGCATGGAGGCCTTAAAGGATGCAGCGTCTCGACAGCTAACAACTGATGCAGGTAGTTTGTTCCATGCTTCAGCAACTCTGAGCGTGAAAAAATGTTTCCGAAAGTCATGGGAACTGTGCTGTTTTCTTACTTTGTGGGCATGTCCACGTGTGTTAGACACATGGAAATCGAAAAGGCACTCAGGGTTGTTGTTGGCAACATGGTTAACAATTTTGTGGGTGTTTACCAAGTCAGTTGCCAGGCGTCGGAGCTTCAATGAATCCATGCCCAGGGAAGCAAGGCGATCAGAGTATGGTAGATGCCTGATGGAGGGTATTCGCTTGGTTGCACGTCTCTGAACAGTTTCCAGGCGGTCAATGTCCTGAGCAAGATAGGGGTTCCAGACTGGTGATGCAAATTCTAAGTGTGGTCGCACCATAGCTGTATACAGCCTTAAATAGATATCTGGAGAGCGGCTGACAAAGGTCTTGCTGAGTGATGCTAAGACACCCTCGGCCCTCTTGACAATTTTAGAGACGTGCCTCGTCCAACGCAAATCGCTGCTGACCGTAATGCCCAGGTCACGTTCACAGGAAGACTTCTTGATATTAGTGCTGTGGAGGGAATATGTGGACGCTGGGTTTTTACTCCCAAAATGCATGGTGGTGCACTTGTCCACAGCTAGCTTGAGTTGCCAGTCTGAGATCCACTGTTGCATTGTGTCCAGGTCAGACTGCAAGCAAGATCTATAGTGTTCAGGATCTGTCCTTTTTATCTCAAGGTACAGCTTGATGTCGTCTGCGTACTTTAGTACTGTGGCATTCCTTAAGTTGGCATCTATGTCATTAATATATGCCACAAACAAAAGGGGGCCAAGAACAGATCCCTGAGGTACACCAGATGACATCTCATATGGTGAGGAATGCTGTCCCAGAACCGTGACTACCTCTCTTCGACTGAGAATGAAGGACTTCAACCAGTTAAAAAGATCATCCTTCACACCCATTGCAGAGAGTTTTGCCATAAGCCTTTTGTGCGGCACAGAATTGAAGGCCTTCGCAAAGTCAAGGTAAACAACATCCACCCATGAGCCGCCATCAGTGATCTGGGTGATGTCCTCAAGAAACTCTATAAGTTGATCACAGCAGCTGGAGTTGGGGATAAATCCAAATTGCGAAGGCCGGATAAGACTGTGAGAGCTCCAGAAGTTCCAAAGTGTTTCTCTGACACAGGATTCCATCAGTTTGGCGATGCAACTAGTAAGACTGACTGGACGATAGTTCACAGGTGATGTGCGGTCACCCTTTTTGAACAGAGGAATTACACTGGCAGTTTTCCACTGTTCTGGAGTAGCACTGTTGTTCAGACAGAATTGGAAGAAGCGTGATAACTGGCGTAGAAGGAAGTACCCACCACGTTTAAGAAGCAGGTACGTAACACCATCAAGACCAGGAGAGGCATGGTTGCGTTTATTTTTTAGGTGACGTCGCAGCATTGCAGGTGTAAATTCCATGGTTGTAATAGAGTCCGGTGTCATAGGTGGTGGAGATGGTACACTCTGGTCTTCAATGGTGAAAATGCCTGCATAGCATTCAGCAATGAGCTCTGCGCATTCCTTGGGGTCGTCAGTAACCTGGCAGTTTCCAGGCGGTCAATGTCCTGAGCAAGATAGGGTTTTTATACTCTGATATCTAAAATATTTTTTGTCATTTAGAGTGTGTGTATGTCAATGTTTCAGTATATTTATAAAAGTATGTTTGTAAGTTTTTATATAATGTTTCAATGGACAAGATATATATATATGTATATATAACTACAATGTACTCTCCTCACCTCACAACTTCTATAAAATTGCATATTTCAGATATATTTTCTGAATGTACACATTATGAGTATGATGCTAAAAGTTTCTCATTCACAGAAATTATTGAAAGTATCCAGATGTACCCCTCTAGATATTTTGTTGCCTTTTTTTTTAACATAGATGTTGAAGTTGGTGAAAATCGGTAAAATACGAACCTTATAAGACCAATGTTTTTGTCACGTATTTCTCGGCTTATATACAATTATATATGATATATTTATTAGCTTCCAATCAGGAGTTGCGACCAATTGATAGTATTAGCAATTGAAAAGACCAATGGAAACATTGTTTCTTTGGTCTGATATGATGAGTTCCACCTCACTCGGTTAGTGAACGAGGACTGGTATCTTATTGATTTGGATTAATATACAATATCAATCCATTTATTAGCTAACTGGTGTTGCCTGTCTTCTTCCATAGAGTGAACAACCTTTTTAAACCCTACATATAGTATAGTAAGCCTAAACAATACAATATCATTCATTTCATCAGTTTCAAGTTAATTCTAAAAGTACTGTATATTGCCACCACTCCCAAGTTTTCATATAAAATAAAACATCTGTTTAGATTATTTCATTAAATATTAACACTAATTAATCAATTATTATTGTTACTGAATTAATTATTTTGTTCCATCTAGTTCAGCTAAAACAAACATGAAATGAACTGATTTGAAGACAATGTAGCGATTTAATCTTAAAATAATATATGTTTATACATCTTTCTCTCACACACACATAATTTAATGTCTGTTTCCCATACTTGTATATATATATCATTGTTTAACATCCATCTTCCATGCTAGCATCTCACAAGCCGAAGCATATATACAGTATGCCCCACCCCACCTTCCTATACATCCCCATGGGGACAGGCCAAAGTAAATGCATCCAGTGAAGCCCTCAGCCCACACTGTAAAGTGGTTGTATAGGTGTCACAACAAAAAGCACCCAGTCCACACTGTAAATGAGATTGGCGTTAGGAAGGGCATCTAGCTGTAGAAACCAAGCCAGAATCTGTCTTATATGAACAAGACATGGTCGCCTGACCTAGTATTGCACTCAACAGGACAGCCTGTCTAACCCATGTTAACGTGGAAAATGGAAGACGGAGGTGATGATATATATATATATATATATACACAAAAAAAAAAAAAAAAAATATATATATATATATATATAAGGGCGGTGCCCCAGCATGGCCTCAGCTGGAACAGGTAAAAGAGTAATATATATATATATCAATATCATTATCATGATATATATATGTGTGTGTGTGTGTATTTATTATGTTGGTATATATATATATATATCATCATCATTTTACGTCCGCTTTTCTCTGCTTGCAAGCGTTGGATGAGTCCTATTCAGCACAGCATCTCTCCACTTGTCACGGTCCTTCGTCATCTCCTTGGGGAGTTTCAGTGATCTAAGGTCTGCTCTCACTCTCACCACCTCCGCCCATGTTTTTCGTGGTCTACCTCTTCTGCGTCTTCCTTCTACTGGGATTTCTTGACACTTCTTTACCCAGCGGTCATCCTCCATACGCATCACATGTCCATACCTTCTCTCCTGCACACCACAACTTATTCCTCTCAGACACAGTTTCTTTCTCAACTCGTCTATGCTTGGTCGTTCACACACATTGACATTGCACATCCAATGGGGCATACTTGCTTCATTTCTCTCCAGCCGTCGCATATCCTCTGCAGTTGCTGCCCATGTCTCACTACCATGCAGCATCGCGCATCTCACACAGGCATCATATAACCGTCCTTTCGTACACAACGAAGGAAGCAGCTCCCGAAACTTTCTTCCAACCCGTCATTCTAAATACTATGGCCTCGGACCCCCCCCCCCCCTGCTAATCTGTTCACTAGGTACCGGAAGCTATCAGCCACTTCTATAGAGCCCACCTGCATTGGAAAAATGTGTATCACTGCGATTACTACTGCCAACTTTCCCTGTACATCTACTGCATACAAAGTTTTCCCTACCTGTTAGTTTGCCTGCTATCCCACTACATCTCTTGTGTACCCAAGATCTGCATTACGTACATTTTATAGAATTTATGTCAGTTCCTTTCCTACATATCGAACATGGCCATTTCCCTGATGGAATCAGAGTATTGTCCTCTCTTCTACTTATCAACACTTTTGTCTTAGCTATGTTCACTCACAGACCTTGATTCCAACTGCTGTTTCCATAGCCAGAATTTATTCTCTAGCTTCTCCACTGATTCTGCTATAAGAACCAGATCGTCAGCATAGAGAAGTTCCCATGGACAGGCAGTCTTATACTCCTCTGTTATGGCTTGGAGGACTATAATGAACAAGAGCGTAAAATGCCTACCCCACCTAACCCATCATCATTTGCCTGCGATTAGTCTTGCAGAGGCACCTCTCCATCTCACCTCTTGCACACAGCACACATCCACATGCCTTCTCTCCAGCATCTCCGCTATTTCACCAGATCTACCTGTTAGAGTGCCAACATTAAGTGTGGCAACTCTGAGATGCGACGTCTCGTTCTTTTTCCTGTTATGCGATTGCCTGATGACGGTGGGGGGGTTCTCACACATGGTCACACCAGCCACTCCACCATGCGCAGCCCTAACATGGTTAGTGTTATTGCTGTTAACGCAGTTGTTGCAAATTTCATTTGTTGTGTTCATAGTGTTTGGCAGTAGTATATATACTGGTTGGATGCCCTTCCTAACACCAGCACCATTTTACAGCATGGACTAGGTGCTTTTATTCGTGCCACCAGCACTAGAGAGGTTGTCTTACTGGACTCAGGGGCCCTATTCACTTTAACAGTAAACCACTAGTTGAGAAACTACAAGTATTATGAACATTTTTTTGTATATCATTTAAATTTATATAAATTATGCTTTGAGCTTTCTTGGTTGTGTAATATAATATACATTTTGTATGTAAAGAAGTGCCAAGAAATCCCAGTAGAAGGAAGGCACAGTCAAGGAAGACCAAGAAAAACATGAGCAGAGGTGTTGAGAACTGACCTCAGATCGCTGAAGCTCACGGAAGAGATGACAAAGGACCGTGATGAATGGAGAGATGCCGTGCTGAATAGGACCCCTTCCACCCTTGCAAGCAGGGAAAAGCGGATGTAATATGATGATGATGATGATGATGATTAACCATTTATATATATATATATATTTTAATTAGTGAATAATCCTTATTGCCTGCTTTTGTAGTGAGTGATAAGTGATTGATTATGAGCTTTAAATATTCATAAGTGCCATGTCTGTTACTTACTGGCATGCCGACTAATCCTGGATTCACTATTCCTGGCATACCTTGTTGTACAGCCATAGAATTGTTGGCTGGCATGCTCTGAACATTGATTCCTTGAGCTGGCATATACATCCCTCCTGAAAGTTAAACAAAAGTTTACAAAAAAATTTATCAAATGGTCAGCTTTTTGGGAGAAAAGAAGCTTCATTTCAGTGCTGAGAGTTTCTATAGAAAGATATTCAAAGTAAAATGGAGGAACAAATATGTGTGTAGTGTGACAATAGATTGAATGAGGAAGTTGATGTTTCTTAATCTAAATAAAGGTAGGTGAAAATCTATATATGATGCTGTCTTGTAAATCAAATGCTAGTGTATCTGTTGAAAGTAATTAGATACATTTATAAAGGAGACAAAAGCAACTAATTAACAGAGTCATTTGGATGTTGGATAGAATTGCTTTGAGGTATTCATTTTGACTCACTGCGCTCTTTGAGTTCAAATCTCACTACGGTTGACTTTACCATTCATCCTTTCGAGGTTGATACAAATAGTAGTACTAGGCCAGTACTGGAATTGACTCTTCTTTCGCACATCCTCTCTTTCTCTGTGGAAGAAATCAGCTCTGTTCAAACCTGGAGGGGTATGGGTTCCACCAGGTATAAAATACCAAAGACACACTGTATGCCACTACAACACCCCTACAACTCCATACACTACATATGTATAGGAGACAGAAACTTAGAAGAAAACTATAAAACGTCTCTTTAAATAAGGTGAAGGGGAACCCTTCTATCTTAATTTACTGATTTAAACCAGTAAAAAAAAAAATACTCATCCACTTCCTGTAATAAACAAGAAGAATAGAACTAAATGTATCTGTTAATCCATATTTTTTTGACACTTGACTGCAAATATTTGATACACATGCATTTTTAAAAAGGGATTTAAAAGTCATAAATAATTGGTTTAAAAAAAAGTTAAATATCTATGTAGATAATTTTTGTACTTTAGAGTAAGAATGGAGTGTATGTAACATGTTGATGTGTGTTGATGTATGTGTGTATATATATATATATATATATATATAGTTAATAGCAGCATGCACTAAGAAGACATATCTGTATATTGATATAAATTATTGACTAAGATGTTTAATATAAAAAATATTTAATATAACTTGGGCAAGTGAAAGAAACATGTTTCAGTTCATATCTGTACAATTGTTTCTATTTATTATGATTAATACACACACACATATATATATATATATCATCATCATCATCATCATTTAAAATCTGCCCTCCCTGCTCGCAAGGGTTGGATAGGTCTACATAGACCAAGTCAGTACTGTGGCAGGCCTACTGACCTCCCAGACAGGCTGAGGGTCAGCATCCTCCTTACATACGGTCATATTAAATGCAGAGAAGTTGTCATGTCTTTTGACACAACTGAAGTGTACTTCCAACCCCTTGTTTGGCAAGCTTTCTACCTCTGGATGCTTTTCTTAACACCAACCACTTGACAGCATGTACTGGGTGCATATATAGTGTAGATTTCTAACTCTAGGGACGTTGTCATGTCCTTGACACAACTGAAGGGCCTTCTCAACATTTTGTTTGGTAAGCTTTCTATGGATAGATTCAAAAGTATATATATATATATATATATACACATACAATGTCCTAAATGCAAGATGTAGTGGGATCACAGGCAGTCTTTTAAAGAACGTAGGTTTTATATCCGACTGATACACAGGTGCAGTAAGTAGCAAGTGCCCACAGGATACTAGTTCCTTCAAATGCCCAGACAGCTTTGTAGAAAGAGTTGACAGTTTCTGTTACATAGCTGATCAAATTAGCAGTGGAGCAGGGTGTCCCAAAAGTACAGTGGCCAGAATAAAAATGGGATGGAGAAAGTTCAGGGACCTACTACTGTTGCTAGATACAAAAAGTTTCCCCCTCAAAATGAAGGGTAGATTGTATGAAGCATGTATACAAACAGCAATGTTGCATGTTAGTGAGACCTGGGCACTGTGTGCAGAAGACCTGCGAAGACAGCCTGTCTAATCCATACAAGCATGGAAAATTGATGTTGATGATGATAATCTCCATGTCAGAGGATTGTTTAAACTTTAGCATATTGTGAGAACTATTGTTTTTATAGCTAGACACTATTCCTACTACTAAGTATTGGTGTACTGTGTCGTAACTTATCTGACAGAGACAAGCTAAACGACGCAGCTTGTCCAGACAAACAATGATGTTTATATAAACATATATAATCTTTATGAGGTTTATATATGTCTGACAGAGAGAGAGAGCACAAAACTCAGTTATTCTGGCTTAATGGGGATTCCAAGAGGAATTCAAACTATAATTGTTCAATTGCTGATCATATCCTGAACCCATCTGAGACTCAGTATATTAAAATGTTCATACTTAAATTAAACTCTTGGTAAAAACAAACATAATATAATATAAGCTAATACATAAAGTTATAAATATTTTACTAAACTCCTCTTTGATTATAATAGAAGATTCATTGAAACAGGCAGTCTACTCATTAGAAATATAGCGATGAAAGGGTTAATCCTTTTGATACCAAAATGCTTTAAACTGCCTTGCTGGTTTTTAAATGTTTATAGCTATATTAAATCCTTCCATCATTCCACCATAATTTATTTAAGAAATTTTTGTTAATGAAAGAGTTAGTTATTTGATTAAATTCTTCCAAAATATTTGACTATTTTCCATATTAATTGAAATAGTGTATTTCATTAGAAAAAAAATGGGTTAACAATAGAGTTAACTTGGATTGATATTTCCAAAATATAACTTAATATGGATTATTGTGTATGCAGTGTGATGTATAATTAACTATGTAGAATATAATGACTGCAGTAGTAAGGTTTGAACTCCTGACTATGTAGTTAATAGTCCAGTGCCATAACCACACAGAAATCATGCCAATCTGATAAAAGATATCAGCCTATGCGATAAAAAATAGCATATGTGATAAAAGATCAATATAACATAACGAAAAACAATCATATTCAGGTAAAAAAGGAAACAGATGAAATACATTTAATTGGTTGAAAACCAAAAAATTGAGAGAGAGAAAAAAATTGATGTGAACCACAGAAGTTGAGCAGTCATCACAAACTAGAATATTCTAGATTGGTGTAAAGGCAAGAGAGAGAGAAGAGAGAGAAATAAATAAAGTGTAAAATATATAAAGCCATTGCAAGGAAGCACCATGAAAATAGAACCCAGTCACCAAAAGATGTACCTGGAGTGGTTGTATCTGTAAACAACTTGTATTGGTTGCCAAGTTCAGAGTTTGGCTGCTGAGCCAAGAACATAGATCCATGAGGAGCCATGCCAGGTGGGCTAAACATTTGCTGACCAGTGAAGAAGGAAGGCACTTGGCTGTAGGAGCCCCCTGCAATAGGACTTGCAACTATATCCAAACAATGGAACAGTAGGCACCAAAATATAAGGAAGAAAAATGAAAATGGACACAGGGAGAATTATTTTAGTCATTTCCTCTCTGCTATTAATATATTCAAATTGTTGTAATTAGATATATTCATTTAATAATTACATGCTTTTAATAATGATTTCGCATTCAGGCACAAGGCCAACACTTTGGGGGAGGGAAAAGTCAATTAAATCGACCCCAGTACTTGACTGGTACTTTATTTTATCAACCTCAAAAAGATGAAAGGCAAAGTTGACCTCGGTGTGTTTTGATCTCAAAATGTAAAGAGCCAGAATAAATGCTGCAAAACATTTCTTCCAACGCTCTAGCAATTCTGCCAATCCACTGCCCTTCACATGTTTTTAATAATGGTAGCATCCATTAAAATCAGGATAAGGATTTTAATTATTTTAGAGTTGTTTAATTAAGATATTGAAATTAGTCAGCATCAGAACTAGGTATCATTATACTTTGACAAATGCAAGAATCTGTTATGTCTCATACAATAGTACAAATTAACATAGCAAAATTGCTTTAACTTTTGGTATCAAAAGTATGAGTTAAAAAGGAGCTATCTTACAACAAACAAGGAAATGGGAACCGTCTCCCAGCTGGAAATTGAAACTGAATCTCAGATTAAAAGCATCGGCGTTTCCTTGAGGCTCGGCCTCCGGATCTGCGAGCCACACCAATGTCGCTGCGGATCCACCATGGACTCTTTCGGCCTCCACCCGCTTTCCTGTCGCCACAGTGCCAGCCGCTGCGGGCTCCCCTTCCCAGCTCGAGTTGGTGGGGCTGGACCGAGGGGACGCAAAAGGCCAGATGGCATGACCATCTTCCCGTTCCACGGTGGCAAAATCCTCGTCTGGAATGCCACTTGCACTGACACTTTCTGCAGCCGCAACCTGGTGCAGTCTGCAACTAACCCAGGTTCTGCTGCAAATTGGGCTGAGGAGGCTAAACTCTCCAAGTACCGGTCGCTCTCCGACAGGTTTGCGGTTGTACACCTGGCAGTGGAGACTTCTGGTGTCCTCAGCCCTAGGGCTACCTCTCTACTCACCACCATAGGCGCTGAGCTGGCCAGCCGCAGGTGTGAACCCCACGAGTTGGAGTGGCTTTTCCAGCACGTCTCCCTTGCTGTCCTCCGGGAAAACGCTTTCTCCATCCTGTCCGCCGGCTGGGGGGGGGGGGGGGGGGAGAGCATAACGTATCATCCCATATTTAAGTATGTGCACTATCATATACTAGTTTTAAAGATAGGAATATGGACAGCTATGCAACACTCGTAGTTAATAACGTGTGCTAATTTAAAAGTTAGATGAGATTTATGTAAAAGTTTATTAAGTTACATACCATATGATGTTATAGACTGAAAAACAAGAATACCGAACGAAGCAGTCTATTTTACACACTGGATCGCTACATATAATCTCAGATTTGGATCACCAAGAGGCCACATCCTATTTCATACTAGTGTATTTGTCACATTTAATGATCAACTCTTATATTGTAATGATCTAGCAGAAATTATCTAAAAATGGCTTTGTTAATTAAAATGTTTATAGTAACTTTACTAGTAGACAGATCAGTGTGAAAATGTGCAGTGTTAGAGTAAAGACTTGAATTTCTAATGTGATACAGTCATAACGTTGTTTTGTACTTCTCAGGATGTCTTACTAATGTGGTTAAGTGCATGAGTGTTAAGTAGTAGTAATAGTAGTAGCAGTAAGTAATAGTAGAAGTAGTAGTAGTAGTAGTAAGTAGTAGTAGGTCGTAGTCGTAGTAGTAGTAGTAGTAGTAGTAGGTCGTAGTCGTAGTAGGTCGTAGTAGTAGTAGTAGTAAGTAGTAGTAGTAATAATAGTAGTAGTAAAAATAGTAGTAGTAGTAGTAAGTAGTAGTAAGTAGTAATAGTAGTAAGTAGTAATAGTAGTAAGTAGTAGTAGTAGTAATAGTAGTAAGTAGTAGTAGTAGTAATATTAGTAAGTAGTAGTAGTAGTAGTAGTAGTAAGTAGTAGTAGTAGTAGTAAGTAGTAGTAGTAGTAGTAGTAAGTAGTAGTAGTAGCAGTAGTAGTAGTAATAGTAGTAAGTAGTAATAGTAGTAGTAGTAGTAATATTAGTAAGTAGTAGTAATATTAGTAAGTAGTAGTAGTAGTAGTAAGTAGTAGTAGTAGTAGTAAGTAGTAGTAGTAGTAAGTAGTAGTAGTAGTAGTAAGTAGTAGTCAGTAGCAGTAGTAAGTAGTAGTAGCAGTAGCAGTAAGCAGTAGTAGTAGCAGTAGCACTAGTAGTAGTAGAAGAATACAAATATGTTTACTGCTACTAACCCCATCTGGCTGGGCCTGCAATTAAAATAAACGTTTTTCAGCAGGTATTTCTCTTTATTCTTACATAAAGGATGTTATATGACAGAGAAAATACAATTTGGTTCCACTGACATAAAGAGAAGCAGTTTCAGTCACTGACCAATTTATTAACATACTAGAACCAATTCTTCTTCAGACTCAACAGAGATTGAAACATGTTATTGTGTATAGTAACTTTTAAACAAGCCTTCGTAAATCTAGTACAGGCTTTTTTCATATTGTTTTTCCATTTGGCACACTAGTACCTGAGGCATTTTCCAATCAGAGGCCTGTTGAATTGTTGTTGTAGTTACCTTCTGTTATGTTTTAATATCATAAGTTTAGATGTGAAATTCTTTCTATTAATTATATTTAACAAGTTATTTATATCAGATATACAACTGTAGTTAATCTTAACATAGTTCTTATTGCTCATGAGATTAACGTGTAAGTGGTTGAGCATTCGACATACACATCTACCCTCAGGGAGATTAAATGTGACAGTGTGTGACAAGTCTGGCCCATTGAATTACAGGTACAGTCCATTTACTGGGCTTCTAAATAGTTTCCGTCTCCCAATTTCATTCACAAGATATGGGCTGACACGAGACTATAGTTAATCACACTTGCCCAAGATACCATGCAGTGGATCAAACTGAAGATTTAATGATTGCTGAGTACACTTGTTGAGTATTTGGCCACGAGAAGAGGGCTAAACAGTTTCGTGAGTTCATTCTAAGTCATTAGCAAGAATTAAATAACAAACAAAATTTCTTCTTTCTGCCCATGAAACTGTTTCAATGATTAGAGAACATAACTTGTTCTGTTTCTAGAGTTCATCCCACCTTGTAAACCAAACATCTCCATCACTATATTAGAGAGGGGAGTATATTAGAGAGGGGGGAGTATATTAGAGAGGGGGGAGTATACTAGAGAGAGGGGAGTATACTAGAGAGAGGGGAGTATACTAGAGAGAGGGGAGTATATTAGAGAGGGGGGTATACTAGAGAGGGGAGTATATTAGAGAGGGGGGTATACTAGAGAGGGGAGTATACTAGAGAGGGGGGTATAGAGAGGGGAGTATACTAGGGAGGGGGTATACTAGAGAGGGGGGTATACTAGAGAGGGGGGTATATTAGAGAGGGGAGTATACTAGAGAGAGGGGAGGATACTAGAGAGGGTAATAGTGACCAGAGGGGAGTGTGTTAGATGTAACACTGACCACAGTGGAGTATATTAGCTGGTAACACTGACCAGCTCCACCACCAACATTGAGAGAGTGAGGTATAAGAGAAGTGACTGTTGCTTTATCTATGACAAGATGAGTTGTTCCTTCATTTTATGTCAGAGTTTAGTGAACTACTAAAGGACACAAGAGTAGAGTGGGTGGCAGTGGTAATGGTGGTGGGGGACATCAGGACATAAACCGATATTCAGCAACAATTTAATCCTATTTCTGATATGGATTAATTAGAAGTTTGTTTCTAAAGCATGTAGTAGTGGGTTTAGTCCTGTAGTGTGGTACCTTGGGCAAGAGTTTTCTGTTATAGTCTTAGACTGACAAATGTCTTGTGAGTGAATCTGGTAGATGAGAATTCTGAAAGACTGTACATTGTATATATATATATATATATATATATATATATATGTGTGTGTGTGTCTGTGTTTGTGTATGTCTTTGCCTTCAAAACACTTAAGTCAGTGAATCTCTATACTGAAAAATATGGGCATTTGACCATAGAAATTTAGCATGGATAAAGCAGGACAAATTGCATGAGCTTCTAGGGTTAAAATAGATTTAAAAGCAATATACAAAATCACAGTAGCAACTCAAAAGTAAAACAAAATATTAAGCATTCAGACAAGTCAACAAAACTTAGACAATATTTAGTTAAAATTAGGTTTCAAAATAAATAATAACTTGTAATAATCTAATATAATAATATTAACAATAGCAACACGCAATTGAGACAAAGTTAGATTTCATAAATAATTGAAATTTAACATTTACTAATATTACTACATCTTACAATAGCTTATTTACTAATATTACTACATCTTACAATAGCTTATTTACTAATATTACTACATCTTACAATAGCTTATTTACTAATATTACTACATCTTACAATAGCTTATTTACTAATATTACTACATCTTACAATAGCTTATTTACTAATATTACTACATCTTACAATAGTTTATTTACTAATATTACTACATCTTACAATAGCTTATTTACTAATATTACTACATCTTACAATAGCTTATTTACTAATATTACTACATCTTACAATAGCTTATTTACTAATATTACTACATCTTACAATAGCTTATTTACTAATATTACTACATCTTACAATAGTTTATTTACTAATATTACTACATCTTACAATAGCTTATTTACTAATATTACTACATCTTACAATAGCTTATTTACTAATATTACTACATCTTACAATAGCTTATTTACTAATATTACTACATCTTACAATAGCTTATTTACTAATATTACTACATCTTACAATAGTTTATTTACTAATATTACTACATCTTACAATAGTTTATTTACTAATATTACTACATCTTACAGTAGCTTATTTACTAATATTACTACATCTTACAGTAGCTTATTTACTAATATTACTACATCTTACAATAGCTTATTTACTAATATTACTACATCTTACAATAGTTTATTTACTAATATTACTACATCTTACAATAGCTTATTTACTAATATTACTACATCTTACAATAGCTTATTTACTAATATTACTACATCTTACAATAGTTTATTTACTAATATTACTACATCTTACAGTAGCTTATTTACTAATATTACTACATCTTACAATAGTTTATTTACTAATATTACTACATCTTACAATAGCTTATTTACTAATATTACTACATCTTACAATAGCTTATTTACTAATATTACTACATCTTACAATAGTTTATTTACTAATATTACTACATCTTACAATAGCTTATTTACTAATATTACTACATCTTACAATAGCTTATTTACTAATATTACTACATCTTACAATAGCTTATTTACTAATATTACTACATCTTACAATAGCTTATTTACTAATATTACTACATCTTACAATAGCTTATTTACTAATATTACTACATCTTACAATAGCTTATTTACTAATATTACTACATCTTACAATAGCTTATTTACTAATATTACTACATCTTACAATAGTTTATTTACTAATATTACTACATCTTACAATAGTTTATTTACTAATATTACTACATCTTACAGTAGCTTATTTACTAATATTACTACATCTTACAATAGTTTATTTACTAATATTACTACATCTTACAATAGTTTATTTACTAATATTACTACATCTTACAGTAGCTTATTTACTAATATTACTACATCTTACAATAGTTTATTTACTAATATTACTACATCTTACAATAGTTTATTTACTAATATTACTACATCTTACAGTAGCTTATTTACTAATATTACTACATCTTACAATAGTTTATTTACTAATATTACTACATCTTACAATAGCTTATTTACTAATATTACTACATCTTACAATAGCTTATTTACTAATATTACTACATCTTACAGTAGCTTATTTACTAATATTACTACATCTTACAATAGCTTATTTACTAATATTACTACATCTTACAATAGCTTATTTACTAATATTACTACATCTTACAGTAGCTTATTTACTAATATTACTACATCTTACAATAGCTTATTTACTAATATTACTACATCTTACAATAGCTTATTTACTAATATTACTACATCTTACAATAGCTTATTTACTAATATTACTACATCTTACAATAGCTTATTTACTAATATTACTACATCTTACAATAGTTTATTTACTAATATTACTACATCTTACAGTAGCTTATTTACTAATATTACTACATCTTACAATAGCTTATTTACTAATATTACTACATCTTACAGTAGCTTATTTACTAATATTACTACATCTTACAATAGCTTATTTACTAATATTACTACATCTTACAGTAGCTTATTTACTAATATTACTACATCTTACAATAGTTTATTTACTAATATTACTACATCTTACAATAGTTTATTTACTAATATTACTACATCTTACAATAGCTTATTTACTAATATTACTACATCTTACAATAGCTTATTTACTAATATTACTACATCTTACAATAGCTTATTTACTAATATTACTACATCTTACAATAGCTTATTTACTAATATTACTACATCTTACAATAGTTTATTTACTAATATTACTACATCTTACAATAGTTTATTTACTAATATTACTACATCTTACAATAGCTTATTTACTAATATTACTACATCTTACAATAGCTTATTTACTAATATTACTACATCTTACAATAGCTTATTTACTAATATTACTACATCTTACAATAGCTTATTTACTAATATTACTACATCTTACAATAGTTTATTTACTAATATTACTACATCTTACAATAGCTTATTTACTAATATTACTACATCTTACAATAGCTTATTTACTAATATTACTACATCTTACAGTAGTTTATTTACTAATATTACTACATCTTACAATAGCTTATTTACTAATATTACTACATCTTACAATAGTTTATTTACTAATATTACTACATCTTACAATAGCTTATTTACTAATATTACTACATCTTACAATAGTTTATTTACTAATATTACTACATCTTACAATAGCTTATTTACTAATATTACTACATCTTACAGTAGCTTATTTACTAATATTACTACATCTTACAATAGCTTATTTACTAATATTACTACATCTTACAATAGTTTATTTATTCAGTTACAGAATCTACCTTTTTCTTTTTTAGTAGGTGTGAAGGAAGGAGCAGAACCCCTGGTGTCACAGGCCTTCATAAGACACTCACACACTCATTCTTTCTTTAAAGTTGTTCTTCCATGTTGGATGAAGCTCCATTGGCATCTGATTTTTAAGCTAGTTATCTTATGATTAAAGGAAAAAATATCATTTTCTGTAGAAATCAAAACAGATGTTAACTCATATGAAACCAACCTGGCCAAAATCAGCTCTGCTTCTATGAAACAAAACCATCCAATTTAAAGGGTTCCTATTTAACCCTTTAGCATTCACATTACTCTATATATACTATTGTATTTTCATGGTAAAGGCTTTACCTCACATAATTATCTCACATAATATCGAATCTATGAGATTTTGGAAGTATTTATTTTGAGAACAATACCTTATCAGTTTGAGTGGCCAGTTACAGCCAGTTTCAACATAAAGAGGTAGAGAATTCTGGCCGATTTGAACATTAAAGGGTTAAATTAAATTAGAATCTTTAGAATCTTCCAACAAGAACCATATATTAAGTGCCTGTCTTAGTAATGAAATAATAATTTTAGTAAATCCCTCCAAACTCTTAATTTATTGAAAACAATACAAATGTTTATTTAGAGAGAAATTTCTGGAAATCCAAATATACACACACGTGCACACACACACACACACACACACACACTAGCCCTTCCTCTCTATAGGAATCATCGTTTGACATCCATCTTCCCTGTTTGCAAGTGTTGGGCAGGTCTTAAAGGATTGAATCAGTACTCAAGCAGAGCTACTGACCTCTTTGATGGGCCAGGGACTACATAAAACTATGTTCCTGTGCTCTAACAAGTGCATTCTATTGTGGTACCAGTATTAGAGAGCTTGTCATGTCTCTGGCACAGCTGAAGAGTCCTTCTGGCCCTTTGTGTGAATTAAAAAAAAAAACAGCTCTTGTCTGTGATACTAAAAATTTCTGAAGTGATTCATGTTAGTAATAAGAAAAGGATAAGAGAAGATAGTAAATATGAGAAAGTTTGCATGCTCTACCTGGAACGCCAAAGATGTTCTGTTGCTGGGGAGTTGAAGATCCATATAATGCCATTATGGATTCTTTCGTGGTCTTATCACTACCACCCTTAGCATCAGAACTGGCACTGGTGAAGAGAGAATCATCAAATGCTCCATTCTGGAAAGAAATGGTCATCTTAAATATCATGTTGAACTACTAATCCTATCATCTCAACACACACACACTCATATTGATGGATACAGTTAAAGACTAACGTATGGTTCAGACAACTATGGTACCTCTACATGGTCATTTGTCTTGCTAGATATTGCAGCCAGATCTCCTTCAAATCATATCCTGCTATCTTATATAAGGGACCAACACATTACATAATGTAATCCTGTATACAATTCAGAAAGTGTTCATCATCGTCATTTAACGTCTGCTTTCCCTGCTAGCAGTACTGAAGTGGGGCAACTGACATCCCGGACAGGCTGAGGAGGTCTGTATCCACTTACATACTGTCATTATCAAGTGCAGAAATGTTGTCATGCCTTTTGACATAAACTGAAGGATACTCAAAATCCCTCCTTTAGCAAGCTTTCTACGGCTGGATGTCCTTCCTAACACCAACCACTTTACAGTGTGTACTGGGTGCTTTTATTGGGTTGATCACCAGATCATCATACATTAAAACCTTCCATAATAATTTTATTTAAGAAAAGGTTAATTATGTCATTAAATTCTTCAAATTTTAAAAATTAATTGACACACGTGTCATCATCATCATCATCATCATAAAATGATGATGATGATGATGGTGACACACATGCAGTTTATTTTTTCAGAAATAAAGGTAAGGAAAGTGTTTAAACTGGAGTTAAACAACTAAAGATCACAATAATCTGTAACCTAATGACATGTGCTTGTACCGGTGCTATGAGAAAAAAAGCACCCAGTCCACCCTGTAAGGTGACACAAAAAAGCTCCTAGTACATGTTCTTGAGTGGTTGGTATCAGGAAGGGCATCCAGCCATAAAAAAGACAAGCCCCAAACAGAATATATGAGCAAGAGGTGGTCACCTGGTCTGTCTAGCCTTAGAGTGTGACAGCCCATCTAACCCATGCAAGTATGGAAATTAGATGTTAAACAGTGATGATGGTGAATGTTTATGATGAATATATTAAAATATCGTCAATTTCCAGTATCAGCCTAAAACATTTCTCTATTTCACCCTTAAATTTCAAGACAAATAATTTTGGGAGAACATTTTAAGAATGAAGATATCTATGATTTGAAAATTGGGATTATCACTCCCAATTGCCTAGGTGCTTTCCAGAGATCCAGGCCATGAGTCAGCCAGAGAATACCTTCTCAATTTAATCTTTTAACATCTCAGGTCAGATTCCTTCTTCCCCAGCAGACATGCCACATTTGAGTTATTTAACTGCTCTTGTGACCTCAGCCTCTGAGAGATTACTCACCACTCCCAGATGCACCTCGTGTACATCAGAAGATGCTGTTGTGATTGGGCTTAGGAGATCAGCAAAGTATTCACTCCACCTTGTGAGAGTTAACTTCCCTGCTCAAGATTATTACTATACTATTACTAAAACCAATGGACTATTAATACACAACACATGATCAGATTAACATAATTTTTTTTGGAAGACGATTCATGTCAGAAAAGTGTATATTAGTTTAATTGCAATGAAGATAGGTTTAAAAATATATTGTACTTGTTGGAATGCCTGTTGGCTGGAATTGGCAGTATTTGTTGGTGTCTGTCCAGTTGACTGGTTTTGAGTAGCACTTATAGGAGCAGCAGAGACTGCATTTGCTGCAGGAGCTCCACTGCTTCCAAGGAAGTCATCTAATAGATTCGCATTGTTTGCAGATTCTCCAGGAGAGCCTGTTACAAAAGAAAAATAACCAAATAAATAACCAAAGAAAAAAATGGCACCTTTAATAAAGAAATAAAACTTTTTATTTTGGTAACAAAATTAACTGTAGTACAATATCATCTCTTGGTGGAGAGGTAAAATTGTTAGAGTATTGGACAAAATAACTTGCAGTACTTAGTGACAGCCATTTGTATTTCGAGTTCAAATCCCACCATGGTTAGCTATCCCTTTCATCCTTACAGGGTTGATAAAATAAAAAACCAGTAATGCACTGGGGTTGATTTAATCAACTTTCCCCTCCCCACAAAATTGTTGGTTATGTGCCTAAATACGTCCCTTTATGATCTGAGTTCAAATTCTGCTGAGGTTAACTTTGCCTTTCATCCTTACGGGGTCGATAAAATAAAGTACCAGTAATGTACTGGGTAATTGCTGGCCTTGTGCCTAAAGTAGAAACAATTATTATATTATTGTTGCTGTAAACATCCATTTCTAAAACATTGACATCTCTGCACTAAAACATTCACACTAAGTTTTTCACTTGTTTTATTAGTAGGTAAGTGAATTAGAGAGATAAAGTCATCATCATTTTTACATCTGTTTTTCCATGGTTGGATGGGTCCTTCTCAGCACACCATCTCTCCACTCACCATGTTCCTTTGTTATCTCCTCTTTGAGTCAGTGATTTGAAGTTAGATCTCACGACCTCTGCCCAGGTCTTTCTTGGTCTACCTCTACTGTGGCTTCCCTCCTCTGGCATTTCCTGGCACTTTGTCACCCATCAATCATCATCTATGCGCATCACATGCCATACTTACCTATGTATATTATTTTGGCTTCATATATGATGGGACGCTATATAATGTCTTTTTACATCAGATTTTGTGAATAATGTCACTGGGAATGGTAAAGAAGCATTTGAAATCAGAGTGAAACAATTACTATAAGGTGTTTTTGTTTGAGAACACTGGATTATCAGTTTCCTTGCCAATACACATACATATGACAGGCTTTAGCATAGTTTACTTCTACCAAATGCTACTCAAAATGTATTAGTCAATCTGATGCTATGGTAGAAATCCCTCTGCCAAGATGGTGTATAGTGGGACTGAACCCAAACCATATGACTGCAAAGTGAACTCCTCAATCATACAGCTATGCCTGCACCCATAACATGATTAAATAAAAAAACAACCAAAAAGAAATAATTTTGAATAAAATTTACATACTCAAGTTGAGTAGATCATCAGCATGAGAACTCTTCTTAGTTTCTTTAGCAATCTCCTTTAATGGCTGAGAGGTTTCTGTTACTTCTTTTGCCTCAACCTTTTGAGAAGGCTGCAAAATACAAAAATAAAAAGCTCTTAATAATAAAGTATACACTTTTAAAATGATGAAACAATCAGCAGAAAATCCCCAATTTTAGAGTGAAACAACCATTGCTAGCAAAGACAGTGAACTGATGATGATGATATGTATGTATTTTTTCATATGTTTTATGACCAATAATGTTATTGGTACATGTTTCCAATGGGCCAGAGAATTACAAGGACAAAGAAGCATTTAAAGTCAGGGTGGGACAATGAGGTCCACCCTCAAATATTTTCTCTAAGCCTATCTGTCTACTCCACGATAAAGATGAGAACTGAAAAGGTTCTAAAAAATACCCCAAATAACTAATTTTGACATTATTAAGCTGATGTTGAGTGCATAAGCTAACAAAGGTTATTACATAAAATTATGATAGAAGGTTTTCAGATAAATATAAACAATTTAAAATAAGGTGTACTGTACCAGGCAATCATGGGCAGTTTTATATGAGTTGGTATCAAAAGGGTTGTCACATCTAATAAATATAAGCTAGACCACCCCCAAGGTAATAGGGGCTCATCAGATATCTCGTGTAATAAATAAATGATGTTAATATTGAAGTAAACACAATTGTAAACATTTTACTGCAGCTAATAGTATAATGTAGGTTGATGGTCCTTTATTTCAAGACTGAAAACCTAACATAAGTTTTAAGTTTTTTTCAGTAAGCGAAGCACAACAAGTGGAAAATTCTTGACAATTTTTGGAAAAATCCCAACTAAGTTGGAACTAGTTTATTGTCAGTAGCCATAATAGTCACATCTTCAGACCTGCGTTACTTACCATGAGTTTTGTGCATTACTCTATGTTGGAAATATCCAAAAGCAATGGTGATAGCCCTATGAGTAATAATAATGAAAAGAAAAGAGGAACTGTTTATGTTTATTGATATTACAGAGAGTCAAGTTAAAGGAAAAACTTGACAGTAGTGAGAAGCACCTGACTGAAGAATTTCAAGTTAGAACAACCAATATATGTGGCCTTAAGAAACAGGACAAACTGCTGAAGTTCTATGGTGAAAGTAACAGAAGTTAAAGAAAAATAAAAAATAAATAAAAAAAATGAAGATCTTGATAATGTGTTGATGGGGTGGATACATCAGTGGTGGAGTGAACATATGATTGTTAATGGACTGATTATCATACAGTGAACATATGATGGTTAATGAACTGGTGATCATAGAGTAAACATATGATGGTTAATGGACTGATGAACATGGAGTGAACACGAAGGTTAACGGAATGATGAACATGGAGTGAACACGAAGGTTAATGGACTGATTATCATAGAGTGAACATGATGGTTAATAGACTGATGATCATAGAGTGAACATGATGGTTAATGGACTGATGATCATAGAGTGAACATGATGGTTAATAGACTGATGATCATAGAGTGAACATGATGGTTAATAGACTGATGATCATAGAGTGAACATGATGGTTAATGGACTGATGATCATAGAGTGAACATGATGGTTAATAGACTGATGATCATAGAGTGAACATGATGGTTAATAGACTGATGATCATAGAGTGAACATGATGGTTAATGGACTGATGATCATAGAGTGAACATGATGGTTAATAGACTGATGATCATAGAGTGAACATGATGGTTAATAGACTGATGATCATAGAGTGAACATGATGGTTAATAGACTGATGATCATAGAGTGAACATGATGGTTAATAGACTGATGAACATAGAGTGAACATGATGGTTAATAGACTGATGATCATAGAGTGAACATGATGGTTAATAGACTGATGATCATAGAGTGAACATGATGGTTAATAGACTGATGAACATAGAGTGAACATGATGGTTAATAGACTGATGATCATAGAGTGAACATGATGGTTAATAGACTGATGATCAGAGAGTGAACATGATGGTTAATAGACTGATGATCATAGAGTGAACATGATGGTTAATGGACTGATGATCAGAGAGTGAACATGATGGTTAATAGACTGATTATCATAGAGTGAACATGATGGTTAATGGACTGATGATCATAGAGTGAACATGATGGTTAATGGACTGATGATCATAGAGTGAACATGATGGTTAATAGACTGATTATCATAAAACAAGTAAAACATCTATTGTAACAAAGTGAAGATTGAAAGTAACAGTTTTAAAAAATTAAGAAATGGTGCAGAATCAAATATTTAAAGATTTGTGGTAATCTTGCTGTGGTAGGCAAAAGACTAGATCTTCCCTGTTTTAAAAGTATATGTTGTTAGAGCTTTATTAAGCTCACAAAAAAAGCATGGATTCCCAGGGACATTTTTTCCTGGATTCATTTAACCCTTTTGTTACCAACCCAGCCAAAACTGGCTCTCATCATCATCATCATTTTACATCCGCTTTTCCCTGCTTGCAAGGGTGGGACGGGAACTATTCTGGCTTGACTTCTACAGCTGGATGCCCTTCCTAACACCAACCTCATTTACAGTGAGTGCTGGGTGCTTTTTTGCCATGGCACCTCCACGACCACTTTGCAGTGGAATGATAGGGACCCCAGTCCTATCATCTCATTTCTACAGCTTAGTAAACTGGAGCAACGTGAAATAAAGGGTCTTGCTCAAGGAAACAACACATCACCTGGTCTGAGAATTGAACTCACAACCTTTCGATTGCAAGGCCAATGGTTCTATAAAATAAAGCCACCCATTTTAAATTAAAATCTTCCAAAGTAATTTTATATAAGAACATTAAGTTACTATCTTAGTAATGAAATAATTAATGATTTTAATAAATCCCTCAAAGTTCTTCATTAATTAATTGAAAGAGTGTATTTCATTAGAAATGTGGTCATGAAAGGGTTAACAAACATTTATACTAGTAGTTTGTGATCACTGCTGAGAACTAAGATTTGGATGCCAAATGCAAGATTTTGATATTCCCAGATAATCGTTCTACTGCAGTTGAAATTCTGATAAAAAATAAAATTTATGCAATGTATTTTCCCCTGCAAATGTGAGGTAATTAATTCAGGCTCTATGACCAGGTATGATGGAAGTATTTAATAGAGGCATGGATGAGGAAGATTTTCAAAAGGAGATTTCAGTGAAGGATGTCATATATAAAGTTACCAGTGCATTGGTATCAATAAACTAAAGACACTCTTGTGCATGTTTGGCATTATTTGAAGGTATATAGTGAATGCTTGTTAATAAATCTTTTCTTCAACATAGTCATGAAGATATTTTTTTTTTCTCTACCAATTTAGCCCTTTCATGACCATATTTCTAACAAAAGACACTACCTATTACTATTCAATAATTTTGAAAATAATCAAGAATTTAGCAACATAACTAACTTTCTCCTCATCAAGATTGTGTTTGTAACGCAACAAAAGTTCTTACATAAAAATTATGATAGAAGAGTTTTAGATAATATAAACACTTTAAAACAAACAGTTTTGTATCAATATATCATAGTTGGTTTCAAACAGGTTGGTATCAAATGGTGAAAGATAAGTTTTTCTTTCATACTAAGATATAAATTCTTAATTTCTATTTCAAGGTTTTAGCCACCCCCACAGGTAATAGAGCAACATCTTATCCAGAAAACAGTTCAACTTTAATTTACTTATTACTGTTGAAACATCAACACTAGAGATCCTTGTGATTTGGAAGAGGATTAGATTAGCTGATGTATGTATCCAGAATAGCCACTGCCAATGAACTAATTTGAAGAGAGACAGCATAAAAATAAAGGAAATGTTTACTCTCATGCAATTTTGTAGCCAATTATTCAGGACCTGAAAGGAGATGCATATGTAGAGTTAAAATCTTTACTTAATGTTTTTGTACAATGGCAGTATCGGCAAAGCATCAGACACCATACTTTGCAGCATAGAGTTATTGCCTTTTACATTCTGAGTTCAAATCCCACTGAGGTTAGCTTTGCCTCTCATCCTTACGGGGGTTGATAAAATAAAGTACCAGTCATGCACTGGGGTCGATTTAATTGACTTCCCCCTCCCCAAAATTGCTGGCCTTGTTCCTATAGTATCAATATTATACCATTTGTTCAATCTACTGATAAAGCTTTCTCACAGAAATATAAACCACCTTCTACAACAAACCAACTATAAATCAATAATAGTGCTTGATTTCCAATTAGGCAAGCTGAAAGGAGCAGAGTAATACACCTTGACCAGGGACATGCCCTAAGCTGCAGTAATGTTTGAATTCATGTACATGTTAGTACTTCAGCACCTTAACCATTTCACTTATTTTACTTGATAAATTCACTAAAATTCTAAAATGTCTAAGAAATTGATACATAGCTTATCTAAATATTGTTATCTCACACTAAATCATGTTGCCTTTCTGTGAATTTCCTATCTTCACTGCTCCATACCAGATGTTGCAGTGAGCAGGAAGTTTTCTCATTAATCACTGTATCAACAGGTTGACTGATATTACCATCACTGTAGAGGATAATTCCAGTCTGTTGCAATTTTTGTCTGTGTTAGGGGTGCTTTAGTTCAGCACTTGAAGCTTACAAAATACTCATTAATTCCTTCTTTGTATCTGTCAAAGTACAGTGCAATGACTGGGGTCAAATATAAAACCAACTCTTTGTCACCCCATTCATGATAGAAATTAACACATAAAAATATTTATGGTTAACCACACAACACTTATTTTGCAAAATAGAAAAGCAAAAATAATACCTAATTAAACACAGCAAACACATTTAGTTTAACTTTATTGTTTATCAAACAGAACTGCTTACAGTTTGAATTGTAATTAAAATTACTGAGGATGAAAGGTAAACATATAATCCTGAGATAAATAACTTTTCTCTTATCTTAATTTCCTTTAATAGTTAAGGAGAATTGGTATTATGTTTTTTTTTTATGTTGTTAACAGTTTAGCATTTAAACCAGCTGTATCCAGTCATAATTCTTTCCCCTTTTTGAAACCAGTCGTAACCAGCAGCTAACATCAACGTTAAGATATCGTTCTTAAAATAAACAACATCATCAAAATTTCATAGACTCAAGATTATGTGAGATAAAGCCTTGACCATGAATATATAATAGAGTAATGTAAATGCTAAAGAGTTAACAGCTGGATTCCTTTTTTACCAATAACGACAAAAGTTAAGTATGAAGTAGAGAAGGCATTCTAAGACAAGATGAGAAATGAACTTTGCTTCAAAACATGATTTAATGACTGCAGCAAGTTTTTCAACTTTTGATATTCGTCATTTCAAAACCATTTGTCAATTCCACCATAAGTTAGATAGTTCTACAATTTGAGATATTTATATGTATGTTTTCAATCAGTTCGAGTTGTGCCTCAGCTGTGCCCTGCGGACAAAATGGCTATTATGTATGAATAATCCATGCTAGCGTGGAAGATAGACGTTAAACGATGAACTATGATTTGTGAAAGCTAAAATGAAATACTTAGGTTATGGGGTGGATATTGTAAGGTAGGGAAAAGTGTCACAATCATACAATTATTGAAATATCAGAAGAGAAATACATGCAATAAATTGTAATTGTTTCTCATTATCCATCTCCTCTTTGGCCTTTTCATCATCATCATCACCATTTTATCAGTTTCTTCCATGTTGGCATGGATTAGAGGTGTCTTGTCACTGAGCTTAATCCATAACTTCTGGCACACACAGTAACTGATAAAACTGTCCAACTTTGTTGCTGTGTCTTACAGCGCAGACTGGGTGTTTCTATCATATCATTGGTTGGTCTCCTTTACTATGTACCAGGTTTCTATTACTAGATACCCTTCCTATGTACCAGGTTTCTATTACTGGATACCCTTCCTATGTACTAGGTTTCTATTACTGGATACCCTTCCTATTATCAACTAAATTATAAACTAAATTTTGTTCACATAGAATACTCACAGCATTCAACTGAATCATTGAAGATGGCCGACCTCGGGTTTTCTTTTTCTCGGGTTTTTCATCATCAAGTAACTAAAACCAAAGAAAAAAAGAGAAAAATAAAACAACAAAGAATATTACCATTGAGTCCATTGGATGTTTAATAAGTTTTATTGAAACTAAAGAACTATAGATATCTGAATATATTAACAAAAGCATTCAGTCTGTGATGCATTTTTCACATAGGTAGCCCGTACCAAAATATTAATATACCAATATCACAAAAATACACATCAGTAGATATTGATATACTTACAGACATGTATGTACACACATACAAATATATTTGATTAAAACAATATATATATATATATATAGTAGTAATATATACAAAGACCAACATCCAAAGAGGACTTGATAAGGGTTATATATATATATAAGTATATATAACCCCGCAGAGCAAATATTTATTATTAGTACAGATTAAAAGTTTAAGCAATGAATTTATGCTTTCACCCTAAGTGGGATCATCTGAAACTGAGAAAAATCAATTTGTACACGAAGAAGTAAATATTTCTTAAAATGTTATGACCAAATATTGCTTTTAGAAAACTAAAAAGAATATTAGTCTCCTGATTTTTTCATAGTAAGAATTTGTTCTTCCTATTCCACATAATAACATAATTCTCCTTGCATACATTTCACTCATCTCAAGAGAACGTCCTCATGCACTGCTGTTATGTCTGTCTGTTTTCTAAAGACAATATTTGGTCATGAAATTTTTTTTTATATTTACTTCTGCGTCTACAGATTGATTTTTCTCAGTTTCAGATGATCCTGCTTTAGGTGAAATTCCTTGCTTAAACTTTTAATCTGTACTAATAATATATGTGTGTGCGCATATACATGGAATTTTGCCTTTAGTAAAATTAAAAATGAAATAATGGTTTCTTGATTAGAATGTCAAAAGTTATAGAAGTATCTCAGTTGGGTGTTAACAGAATTATTTATTTTGTTGTCTTCACATGTTCTTGGTTAATTTCATTCACAAATTTACTTCTCTAAGCCACACACACATACAGACAGACACACACACCATAATTTTCAGAAAGCAAATCTCTGCAGGAACTAATTATCAGATCCATTTTTCAAGTTTAATATCAACAATGAAATTAAGACTCCTGACCAGATGGAATCCAACTTTTAGCAATTTTCTCTCTGGTTGTACCAATAACATATTGAAACAGACATATTTTTTATATCACTGAAATGATTTCCCATACCTACATTGAAAATATTTCAATATCAATGACACCTCAGTTTTAATTTCTGTAGTTTTTTAGGGTATGTGTGTGTAGCTGTAAAGAAAGCATTAATGCATTTATTTGGGTTTAAAAAAAAATCTTAGTTGAGCTTAAAAAACAAACCATTACAGTACACAACAGAAAAGAAATTCTGAGTTGGCAACACAGTAGGTTGAAAGTAATTGACCTAAAGGTGGCACCATCCACAACACTTCACTTGGGTGATTTCTATTTTTCAGTACAAAATATACTGTGGTAATTAGTATCACTTAAAAATTATATGCTTAGTTATAATAGAAAATTACAGCTAAAACAGAAGAATAAATGTTAGAATAACTTTGCAACAAGGAGAATTATTAAGTAATTGCAGAGATAATGATGAGATCAAATGGCTTTAGCAATTATTTCTATGTGTCAGAGAGTAGATACTCGAAATAAAAACTGATACAGGGTGGAGAGGACTCTTAAGTCTGGTAAGACAACCTCTCTATTGTTGGTGGCACGAACAATGTGCCCAGTCCAAGTTGTAAAATGGTTGGTGATAGGAAAGGCATCCAGCCAGTAAAACCCAGCCAAAATTATGAAAAGCACGACCAATATGATGTATATATATATATATATACACACACACACACACACACATATACACCAAGCTGTACCTTGAGATAAAACGGACAGACCCTGAACACTATAGATCTTTCCTACAATCAGACTTGGATACAATGCAGCAATGGATTATGGACTGGCAATTCAAAGCTGGCTGTGGACCATGTACCACCATGCATCTTGGGAGGAAAAACCTAGCATCCACATACTCCCTCCACAACACTAATATTAAGAAGTCTTCTTGTGAACGTGATCTGGACATTACTCTCAGCAGCAATTTGCGTTGGACAAAGCTCATCTCTAAAATTGTCAAGAAGGCCAAAGGTGTCTTGGCATCACTCAGCAAGACCTTTGTTAGCCGCTCTCCAGCTATCTATTTAAACCTGTATATAGCTATGGTGCGGTCACACTTAGAATTTGCATCACCAGTCTGGAACCCCTATCTTGCTCAGAACATTGACCTCCTGGAAACTGTTCAGAGACGTGCAACCAAGCAAATACCCTTGCTTCCCTGGGCATGGATACATTGAAGCTCCGATGTCTGGCAACTGACTTGGTAAACACCCACAAAATTATTAACCATCTTGCCAACAACAACCCTGAGCACCTTTTTGAATACCATGTGTCTAACACATGTGGGCAGAAAACAGCACAGCTCCCATGACTTTCAGAAACATTTTTTCACGCTCAGAGTTGCTGAAGGATGGAACAAACTACCTGCATCAGTTGTTAGCTGCCGAGACACTGCATCCTTTAAAACCTCCATGCTTCCCGAAATTCGCCAACACTACACCTGATATCCCCCTTCCATACACACGCACACATGTATATCATGACTCATACACTGTTCACTTTCCTGATGTTTGTACCTTATTCTATGTACTAAACATGCACCTTTGACGAGTTGTAGTGCACCTAAGCTCTGGACACAATTTCATTATATTATGGGCGGTGGACTGGCAGTATCGGTAGAGGGTCGGACGCCATGCTTTGACGTATAGAGTTACGGCCCTTGCCATTCTGAGTTCAAATCCCGCCGAGGTTAACTTTGCCTTTCATCCTTACGGGGTCGATAAAATAAAGTACCAGTAATGCACTGGGTAATTGCTGGCCTTGTGCCAAAAGTAGAAACAATTATATTATAAATGAAAAAAAAAATAGATTTAAAATTGAAATTAAATCATTTAATTGATTGATGAATATTCATTCTTGTTATTTTAATCGAAACATTTGTCAATCAATTAAATGATTTAGTTGAAATTTGGTAATTTTTTTTATCCATTTATATATATACTCTGTGATATTGTAACACTACAAAATCACATTGAGCTTTGAAATATTCTTTGCCTTTATATGGTTGTATTATCAACTCATCTAAACTTTATATATATATATATATATATATTATATATATATATATATATTTATATTTAGTTACATAATAAACAACACAATATAATTATTCCATTACCAATGTCTAGCTCAGTCGTCAGACAAGACAATTGGAAACGACTGAGCTAGACGTTTCTGTAAGAATCGTCTAGTTTCTTGAAATCTTCGGTAATGGAATAGTTATATTGTGTTGTTTATTATGTAATTAAATAGCTCTGTACAATACATAGAGCACTCTTCTTTCCTATACCTTTTCTATGGAAATACTCAAAACATATATATATATATGTCAATGCATTTCTTATATAATAAGTAATACCATTGATGTCAGTTGAAAAAGGGCAAACTAGTTAGAAAGCTAATTACAATAACCTTTTTGACATAATTTGTTAGCAGATAAGACAACCAGTTTTTCAGGATTCAAATGACCTGTTATATTGTAAGGTTTCTGTTTTGCATGTCTGTCTACATTGCAAAAGTAAAAACTGAATAAACATGCTAAAAACCTTTTAGTCTACCATTTGTAAATAAAAAGTTGTTACAAAATAATAACAATGTTTGGTATATTCATTTCCAAAGAAAATAATATCACACTATGAGAATAATTCACATCAACTGAACATATGGTGATAGTCATCTTGTCTATGATACTAAAGTACACAGAAATTGAAATAGAGAATAAGAAACAGTAAGGAATTACAAATATTTGGAAGATATAGCTAGATGTTTACTGCCAATGGGCTAGTGTAGGAAATTACCAAACCATATGAAAGTGTACATTAATGTTAGTGTTTATTTATTGGGGCAAGAAATTTATAGAAAAAAAAAAAAAAATAAATAAAAAAAAAAATCTACAGAATGAAAAAAATTAAATGTAGAGAAAACATTCTCAATGCTTCAGAACGTATTAGAAATCCAAAGAATGGTGGCAATGCCCGATAGTTGAAATCAGTACAAAAGAGATTAAATATTGTGTTGGTATGTAGCTGGCTAGTGGCTATGTAGGAAATAGAGAAATGTTCCTAGCAGAGGAGGACAACATTCCCCAATATTATAAGAAATTTTATTTTTAGAAATTATTATATCTGCGTTATTTATAGCAACTATGGTCACCAAGAATAGCTCATTAGAACTATTAGAGAAGTTCCGCTAAAGTAATAATAGATCAAAGAAATCATCTTCTGTAAAGTAAACAAAATATTTATAAAGATCTCTTATTTAAACTATTAAACTTAAGAGACAACTAAAGCAGTTCTAAACTGTAGGTATAGAGAGTGGGAGGACAGAGGACAGAACTATTAGGCAGTCTTATATGTTAAATGTTTACGGTAATTCTAGGGATTAGTTGAACTTTAGTGATCATTGAAGATAAATAAAGGACAAACATGAACAAAGGAGTGGGTATGGGTATACAATAAGATTGAATAAGATTTTTAGCTAGTAATAATCAATGTTAAACATTTGATAATATGAAAATGACTAGGGAGGACAAATAGAAAATAATTGATCTAGAAAATCTAATATGTATGACTCCAAACACAAATAGATGGTGAGTGGGGTGGAGGTGGCATAGTTACAGCTGGAACATGTTTGATCATAGGTTTGGATTATAACCACTGACCTAGGGTTAAACAACAATGATGATAATAATAATGAAGAGGAGAAAAAGATACAAAACAGATGAAATAAAATATTGAATCCTTAATAAAATAGAAATTCAGAAAAATGAACAGTGAAATAATAGAGTGAAATGTAAAATTTAATGATACTACTTTAGCATAGGGATGGAACCAATGATATACATACTTGAGAGAAGTGCTCCAGCATGGCTACAACCCAGTGACTGGATTCAGTAAAAGAATATATGTATATATACACACACAGCCCAGTGGCTGGAGCCAGTAAAAGAATATATATATGTATATAAATGCCAACTTACATCAAATTCATCTTTATCATCAAAGGATTCTAAAGCTTTATAGCTAAAAGCCATGGTAATGATAGTGAGCTGGTAGTGTGAATTGATAACATTACTGAGACTTAATGTCAGCTCTTGACTAGAATGTTGAAGAATATCCTTAACAGGAAAGAAGGTTATTAATTAGTAAATGAAATTATATTTAAATAAGAGAGCAATATTCATTGGCTAGATTGTGTATCCTCAGAAGACAGTACCACTTAGCACTTCTGTCACCACAAAGCCACATTGAGGAGGATAGATTAAACAAAGAGTGTATCTTCTCAGAATGTTCATTAAGGATCAAATTTCATTCAATTAGTAGTGGAAGCTTCCTATCTAATGAAGACATACATTGGCAACCTCCCCCATCCCCTCTAATGAATACAAACAGCAACCTCCCCATCCCCTCATTTAACATTTACGTTTCATTTTACCTACTGATATCTCACTTAATTAGACTTCCTTCAAATGTTATTAATAAAGAATGAACTGAAGACAACTATGATGAGAACAATGACAAAAACGGGGATCAACATTATCATGATCAGCATCATAACTTCCTATCATTATCGCATCCATTGTTTTACATTTGATGTCCCTGATAGCATTTCCTAATTCTAATGACCTGCTGGTTGTTGTTCTCTCCATTTTCTGGCATACCCCAATCTCATATAACCACCACTTCATATATATACATATATAGGTTGTTTTCCACGGTTATGTCACTATTTAAAAACAAATTTTGTATTTTATCTGATGAAAGCGCACCAAGATTGCCTTGGTTGCCCTTGAAATATATATAATAAAATAATTATGGTTTTATAAATATAATTTCCATTTATTAATATATTGTATACCCTTCTACCACCTGTTTTACCCCATTTTAATTTTATTTTGATCATGCTTTTATTTTTAATTTCATTTGCACCGTTTCCTCCCACCCCCTTTTTGCTATATGTCACTCCACCACTCCCCTACACACCCTTTGAACTCTCTTCCCACACACTTTTCACCTGAAGAAGGGCTTATGCCCGAAACGTCATTCCCCACCACCACCCCACCCTCAAGAGCGTGAAATTAATAAACATTCGTTGTACTGCCTCTCTGTTTTGTTCCTGTTCAAATTTTCCATTATATATATATATATACATATATATATATAACAGTGGAGGCACGTGGCCTTGTGGTAAGGGTGTTGGACATACGACCATAACACCGTGGGTTTGATTTCTGGACTGGGTTGTGTGTTGTGTTCTTGAGCAAATCACTCCATTTCACGTTGCTCCAATGTACTCAACTGAAAATGAGTACCAGCAATAGCTGGGAGTTTAACCTGCGATGGACTGGCATCCTGTCCAGTCGAGAGTATTGCACCCTCAGTCAATGCCATTGGAACCGAGATAAACACCGGCCTGATGAGCCTCCGGGCTTGAGACAGACTTTAGACACACACACACACACACACACATATATATATATATATATATCAACTGACAAGATTCCTGACCTCATTTACTTACTGAGTGGGGTGGAACAATGTTTCTATTGGTCTTTTTGACACAACACTGGTTTTACACTGGTAAATATAAACAGTCACAGTATTCAAACAAATACTACACACACCTAAAACAGACTTTTACACAGTTTCTGTCAACCAGATTTCACTTACAAGATATCAATCAACTCAAAGAAGACATCTGCCCCAAATCTTGCATAGTGACATCCAGCTACAGAAAACATGCCAAACCAAGAGTCAGGGAGACTCTTCAGTTGTGCCAAATATATGACAACCTCCTTTGTGCTGGTGCCATGATAAAATGCATTTAGTAGAGCCTGGGATCACCTGTGAGATGTAGGCCCCCAGCTCATTGGAGCAATCAATTGAGTATGGGAATAAATGTAAATGAGATGAGGCGCCACAGCCCATCTAAGAGGTCAGTAGCATTGCTTGAATACTGACTTGTCTGTGACAACATATCCAACACTTGGTAGCAAGGAAAGCAGATGTTAAATGATGATGAATCAAATGGTTCTGAAGCAAGCTTTTTAACTACACAGAAATTCCTGCACATATAAAATGATACTGTCAACACAATTTGAACTTATGCAGAACTTATGGATTTCTTGTCCATCATTAGAACCACTCAGCCAGGAAATTAATTATCAGGTTTAAAGTGCTGAAGATACACTGTGTGTCACAGCAGCACCCCTACAATTCCATCACGAGTTATGGGTCTATATATATACATACATACACACTAATACATATTATATAGACTGCAAGCAAATAGGGTTGTTTTAGTGTTGGAAATGTAAAACTGATACCCAGCTTTAGTTCACAATATGTCTAGTATTGAGACAAATACTTAACCATAAGACTAAAACATTAATAAAGTTGTGTGTGTGTGTATGTACGTATGTGTGCGTGTGTGTGTATATATATAAATATACATATATATATATATATAAATAAATATAGACGGGTGTATATGATTGTGTATAGAAGATTATATTAATAAAAGGAATTCCAACTTTGTCTCATTTACTCGTTTTATTTACAATGCTTTAAAATTATAATGATATTATAATGAAATAATATGGTAGAATATCAAATGTTAAGTGTTAATTGAACAAGTACTTTCATGCTTTCGCAATCTTCAGGTTTCATATTCTGTGGTGACAGTCAAGTTTGCAATTTTTGAAAATTGCAAACTTGACTGTCACCACAGAATATGAAACCTGAAGATTGCGAAAGCATGAAAGTACTTGTTCAATTAACACTTAACATTTGATATTCTACCATATTATTTCATTATAATATCATTATAATTTTAAAGGATTGTAAATAAAACGAGTAAATGAGACAAAGTTGGAATTCCTTTTATTAATATATATAAATATATATGGTTTATTGATAATATTCTCTATAAACATACAGAAGCTAGATATAAAAACTAACAGTGACTTTGATATGATTAATGAATATAGACTAATTATGAGATACATTGATTTATGTTTATGTTCTTCAATATAATCAATTGAATAAACACAAGTAATATATTGACATTGCTTTCATCAAATCAGGAGAGATCAAAAGTAAAAATTTAATTTCAAGCTCGAGATACAAAAGTAAGCATAGTAAATCTTCAGTATCCAAATCAACAAATTATTTGTTAGTAGTTTCTATAAAAACTAGCAAGATAGATGTATGTACGTGTGCATGTATGTATGTATTCAGCACTACTGGTAACATGTAACCTAATACAACCTGTGTATGGTCAGGTCGTCGGCGATTAAATCAGCAACCCTACCAAGCTTGCTTGGAGAGGAGGGTGAGTTTGGACACTGCAGGATGAAAAACAAAATCCGTAGTACAAAATACTAAATAAAACACTATGACTGCATCACATTAAAATTGAAGTCTATAGTTCACTACAAATTTTCACAATCTAATCTCTAGCGCATGGTTTAATGGTTAGAGCGTCAGATTCACAATCCTGAGGTTGTGAGTTTGATTTCTGAACCGGGTGATGCATTGTGTCCTTGAACAAGACACTTTATTTCACGTTGCTCCAGTTTACTCAGCTGGAGAAAGGAGTTACGATATCACTGATGCCAAGCTGTATCAGCCATTGCCTTCCCTTGGACAACATCGGTGCTGTGAAGAGGGGAGACTGGTATGCATGGGCGACTACTGGTCTCCGACAAACAACCTTGCTTGGACTTGTGCTTCATAGGGGAAACTTTCTCGGTGAAAATCCCATGATCCTTCATGACCAAAGGGGAAGGGGGTGTCATTACCCTTTACCCTCACTAGTAAAGACAACAAACATTTGACTTATGAAAACCTATTTTTAGATATTTTCTGCTAAATAATTACAGGTTGTGAAGATCTAAATAGATTTAAAACAATTGTAACAAAGGGGATATGTTGTTATTTTTTTTTTGTTTGCAGCTACAAATGTTGGAATTAAATAATTGCAATTTATCATTTTGCTTTATGTGTCTAAATTGGAAAAAGAAAGTTGCACCAACTTATAAACAAAACAATTTCAATGAAAATAAAATTAATAAAACAATGAAATAAAACTAATAAAAACAAGACAACTACAACAACAATGATAATGGTTTCTGATTTAGGCACAAGGCCAGCAATTTGACAGGGAGGGGTAATTCAGTTACTTCAACCCTAGTAGTCAACTGGTACTTTATTTTATCAACCGTAAAAGGATGAAAGGCAAAGTTGACCTTAGTAAGTTTAGAATGCAAAACAAATACTGCAAAGCATTTTGTCTGATGCTCTAACAATAATAATAATAATACATTGAGGATTTTAAGGAAAGTCTTGTCTATGTAAGACACAGTAGAGAATGCAGTGAGTGATCTTTGTCAACTTGTTGTTCCCTAACTGAAATATCTAGATCATTTGACATCTAAGTGTCTGAGATTTACAAAAATGAACCATAATAATGATTTCTGATTTAGGCACAAGGCCAACAATGGGGGGGAGGGGGAGGGGGAGAGAGTTGATTAAATCGACTCCAGTACATTACTGGTGCTTTATTTTATCGACCCCGTATGGCTGAAAGGCAAAGCTAACCTTGGCGGGATTTGAACCCAGAACATAAAGGACCATAACTCTATGCTGCAAAGCATGGTGTCTGATGCTCTACTGCTTTTGCCAATCCATTGCCCTATAATAGTAATAATAATAACAATAATAAATAAATAAATAAAATTAAAAAAATAAAAACTTGGAAATTTAAGATAATGTTGAAACAAATATTGTTTTATGCAAATTGAAGTGACAATTACAAAGTAGATTAAAATAAAATTACAAACAATAACAAGAAAACAGGGTACTTATTGGAAAGACACCCTCATTTACTAAGTATCATAAAAACCTGTTTGATGGTATATAGTATACAGTAAGACAGACAATATTTATAAGCACAATCACTTTGGTACACTAAATTCTTAACATGTACGATAGTATAGACTGAAAGGAGTGAATGGCAAGCGAAGAAGTTACACAAGTTGAAAAACAAATAAATGGGGAAGGGTGGATATTATGTATGTGTGTGTGTATATATATATATATACACACACACACACATACATATACATCCATAAACACAGACGTGTGTGGTGTGTGTGTATATATCCACACACACACACATATATATATTAGTTGTATTTTCAAGGAACTATTAGTTTCAAAGTCTTTGTTGAAACCAATCAGTTCCTTGATATTTCAATTAATACCACATATATATTAAAATATATGTATATATTAATATATATAAATTATCTCTATATTTACATATCAAGAGTTCATTCTTTCATAATACAAAATCATATTTGAGTAAGCATACACAAACACACAGAGACATATACATATATACACATCATCACCATTGTTTTTACATCTACTTTTCCATGCTTGCATGGGTTGGACGAGGCCTTCTCAGCATGGCATCTCTCCACTTGTCACGTTCCCTCATCATCTCCTTTGCCAGTCTTAGGCGATTTGATGTCAGCTTTCACAACCTCTGCCCAGGTCTTTCTTGGTAATCCTCTACTGCGGCTTCCTTCCACTGGGATTTCCTGGCATTTCTTCACCCATCGGTCATTGTCCATATCAATGCAATTGTCACTACCCTGCAGCATCGCACACAGCCTTCCTTTCATATGTAGGTAGAAACCTTTTGTTGTCAACAGTGGGAGTAGTTCTCTAAACTTCTTCCCTCCTATCTTTATTCTAGCTATCATACTCTCAGCACACCCTCCTCTGTTGCTAATTAGGTCACCTAGATAGCAGAAGTTATCGACCATGTCTATGGATCTTTCCTGTGACTCAATTTCTCCTGTGCATCTTCTACAAGCAAAGTTCTCCCTGCCTGTTAATCTATTCATCATCCCACTATATCTTTTGTGTAGCCAAGATTTACATTGTGTACATTGTATGGAGTTTATGCCTACTCATTTTCTACATAATGAGCATGGCCACTTCCCTGGGGGAATCTGGATCCTATCTTCTCTCCTACTCACTAGCACTTGAGTTTTGACTAAGTTTACTCTCAGACCTTTTGATTCCAAATAAGGACCAAATCATCTGATAGAGAAGCTCCCATGGGTAGCCTGTTTTAAAATACATATACACATACATTCACATTATATATATATATATATATATTAGTTTTATCATAAAAAATAATAATAATTAAGAAAAGAATCATCTGGATGTTTGTATGTGGTTTATTATAACTTAGACAACTTTCAGAATGATATTGTTCGCTCATACTACAACATAGAAAGATTGGTAGGCAAAATAGTCTGAATGGATTTAATGTTTTCAGTTTGGGATTGGGAAGTAGTCGGATACAAAACAAAAAAAATATATTTAATGAAGCCCCAAGAACCATGCACCATTTACCAGTAGTACATACAATAACCAATTAATAGTAAGAAGATGGAACAACATGCACCAACCACCAAGTTTTTATTATTATTATATCCTGGCTAAGTGTGTAATAGTTTATACTATGAAAAACTCAACAAAATTCTGTTTCACAATGTTAGTAATGTGTTTCAAATTGCTCTCCTCATTCTTAATAATAATGGATTCTAATTTAGGCACAAGTCAACAATTCTATGAAGGGGAATCATTTAAATTGACTGTAGTGCATTAATAGTACTTTATTTTATTTACCTAATAAGGATGAAAGGCAAAGCTAATCTCGGCGGGATTTCATCTCAGAACGTAAAGGGCTGTAACTCTATGCCACAAAGCTGGTTGAATTCTTAATATTAATAATTATTTCTACTTTTGGCACAAGGCCAGCTATTACCCCAGTGCATTACTGGTACTTTATTTTATCGATCCCCATAAAGATGAAAGGCAAAGTAAACCTCGGCGAGATTTGAACTCAGAATGGCAAGGGCCGTAACTATGCGTTAAAGCATGGCATCCGACCCTCTACCGATACTGCCAATCCACCACCCTAGCATGGCGTCCGACCCTCTACTGATACTGCCAATCCACCACCCTAGCATGGCGTCCGACCCTCTACCGATACTGCCAATCCACCACCCTAGCATGGCGTCCGACCCTCTACCGATACTGCCAATCCACCGCCCTTGTGCCTATACTAGAAATCATTCTTAATATTAATAATGATTTCTAGTATAGGCACAAGGCTAGTAATTTGGGGGGAGTGGAAAGTCGATTAAATCGACCCCAGTACGTTACTGGTACTTTATTTTATCGACCCTGTAAGGATGAAAGGCAAAGTTAACCTTGGCGGGATTTGAACTCAGACTGTAAAGGGCCGTAACTATGCTGTAAATCAGGTTGCATTCTTAATATTAAAGTTTCTAATTTAGGCACAAGGCAATTTTGGTGAGGAGGATAAGTTGGTTTTATCAACCCCAGTACTTAATTGGTATTTATCTTATTTTATTAACCATAGAATGATGAAAAGCAAAATTGACCTTGGTGGGATAAAAGCTGGAACAAATATTGATTTCTAATTTGGCTACAAGGTCATCAAATGTAGGGGAAGAGCAAAGCTGATTAAATGAACACCAGGATTTAACTGGTACCTTTTTTTATTGATCCCAAAAGGATGAAAGCAAGGTTGACCTTGGTGGGATTTGAACTAGAACAAATATAACTCAGTATTTTGTCCAATACTCTATAATAGATACTTCTGACTTAGGCTCAAGGGCAGCAATTTTTGAAGGAGAATACAATCTCGTATACAAACGGTCGAAATGGGGTTCCTCCAAAAGGTCTTTAGAATAACATTACTAGATAGAGTGTAGCTCGGAGATAAGACAGCCACTCCAGGTAGAGATGCTACTTCTCTGAATTGAGAGATCACAGCTCTGAGACTATGGGCATGTGGCTAGAATGTCTGAACCATTGGACAGATTTTATGGACAAAACCAACCAGCAGGAGACCCAGGGGTAGATCCTGAGGAAGATGGTTGGATAACATCCATGAGCTTGAGTGGTCTCACTTGGGGATCCAGCCAAATCAGTTGGAGTGTTTGAGGACTCTGCTCTCACGACCCTTTCAGGAAAAGAAGAAAAAGAAGGAAAAGAAAAAGAAAAAGAAGGAAAAGAAAAAGAAGAAGAGAAAGCTGATTATATTGATCCCAGTACTTACTTGGGTGGAAATTTATGGAAGACAAAAGTTGACCTTAGTGGGATTTGAACTCACTAAATAAAGAGTCAGAAAAAATACCACAAAGCATTTTATCTAATGCTTCAGTTTTTCTAGGGAGGATATAGTTGAGTATATTAACCTCCAGTATATGACAGGTACTAACATTATCAACCATGGAAAGATAAAAAACAAAGACAACCCTGGTGAGATTTGAAGTCAAAACATATTGTGATTTTTGTGTCAATCCTTTGATGAGTTCTACCACCCACTGCCCTTTTTATTAATATTATCAAGGGCAGTGGATTGGCAAATTGTTTAGAGCACCAGAGAAAATGCATTGCAGTATTTGTGTTGGCTCTTTACCTCCTGAGTTCAAATCCTGTTGAGATCAACTTTGCCTTTCTGGGGGTTAATAAAATAAAGTACCAGGGCCTTGTATCTACATTAGAATTTATTATTAATATAACAGTCCAACCCATGCCAGCATGGAAAATGGATGTAAAACGATGATGAATAGTAATGTCTGGAGTTAGAAATAATAAAGGTACTTGTGTATGTATGTACATATGTATGTAAGTTTGTATGTGTATCTAAACATACACATACATATACATGTATATACACATATATATATAATCACAGACACGCACACACACACACACATATATATATATATATATTAATGAGGTTGAGACCTCTACCTCATTAGTATTCCCACTCTGCATCTCACCATGCATCGAGTACTACTCTGATTTGTGGTCTTGATACTGCAAACACTCTTCATACTGCAAACACTCCATTTATTTATTTATTTATATATATATATATATATATATATATATATATATATATATATATATATATATATATATATATAAGTGGTTACACAACAGTTAGTTCACCAGACCGAGAACAATTGTTTCACCTTAGCGGATCTTCAGGCTCGGTGAAACAATTGTTTTTTTTTTCTGCTAAGGTGAAACAATTGTTCTCGGTATGGTGAACTAACTATTGTGTTACCACTTCTACCTAACTCGTCCCATGGACTGAGTGCTCTACCACTACGGATATTACCTTCCAGTGTTCTACCACTATATATATATATACACATATAAAGCATCAATTTCAGACAAAAACAAGGAAACCGATGTTACTAGAACCACGTATCTATCATAGGCACTCCTCTATAGTATAATCGGCAAAACTGTTGCCTGGCAACAATAGAGACATGATCTATGGGCCTATTCCTTTGTTTGCTTTTTTTATTAGATCATGTCAAATATTAGTCTGCCGTTAGGTTTTATTTCCCCACAGTAGACACCTCACATGTATTGATTGCTACACCTTTGGTAAAACCATAGAAGTGGCAACACTTTTAATAATTTTTCTAATAATGTTTTTCAATATGTTTGGTTTGTGTAAACAAATTATTATTATTATTATTGTTTGTGTTTTTCCACTTCCTTCAGTTTTGTTTCCATTTCTTGCCAAATGTCTTCCTGACACCTAGGGCAGAGAAACGCACTGCATACATAGATAAGTCACAAAATAAAAACATCAGGTCGTTCACATCTTGCACTTTGCAGTTACAAAGAATATCATTTCTCTGTTTAAAATCATATTTACAATCATATAAGAATGCTCAATTATTCACTATTATTATCATCATCATCATTATTTCTTTATAACGTTTTTTTCAGTATCAGCTAATGATTTGACATGATATATTTCATGTATTTTATAATGACTAGGTTTGTTAAAGATAAGGTTTAGCAATTAAACAAATATATTAAATGACTGAATAATTTTAATGTCTCATTCCAGAAACAAAAACAACAGAAATTGAGCAAAGACATTATTTCTTTTGTATATCTACTGAATGTATATCTTAATTAATGAAATTATCAAGAAATGTCAATTCTTGGAAAGTACTAATACTCAATTAGCCAGGATATAGCAACATGATATGAAAGAAAACAAGGATAACAACCACTTATAAACCAACAGTAGCAGCAGCAGCAGCAGTAAGGAAACAGTCTTACCTCCTTTTTCACCTGAAGTTGATAAAGTAGTAGAAAAAGTAAAAATAAATGAAAAAAAAAAGAGACTGAAAGTGAAAATTTAGGTGGAGACGGAGGGGGGGGGGGATAATCAATAGCAAGGCCTCCAGAAACCAGAGTTGGACAATTGTTGAGAGAGAGAGAGAGAGAGAAGGTGTTAGATATATGAAGTAAGACAGGCAACCAACCATAAAGGACAGATAAATATTAGAGCGGATAACTGTTTGAGAAAGGACTGATAGTGATAGAAAAAAGCAAGATGTGTGATAGTAATAGATGGAGGTTGCAAGAAAGATGTGTGATGAAAGCTGGCATAAGAAAAAAATAAAATTCACTTGGGATTTACTAGAAAAATAGTCTACCAAAGCTTAAAAAATATTCCCAGTATGACTGACAGAAGAAGAAGAAAATCAGATTTCGAAAAAAAGAATAGAATAAGACAGAAGTCAGAGGAGGAAGAAAAAGAAGAACGACACAGGAAAAGAAATATACAACAGTAAGGGGGAAAAAAAACAAAACAAAAAAAAAAACAGGTCTTGATACAATTTCACTTCATAACGTTATTTTTAAGGACTCAAAGATAAAGTTTTTGTAAATGAAACCTAACTTCATTAAAATTTGATCTGTCATAACATAAGATCTAATGAGTATGTAGCGGTTCCCTCAGGAACACATAAGGCTAGCACAGTTTATGATAACAGCTTATATAGATATTATATTATGTTCATACACGGAACAAAACCACTACCAGATTGAGATCTGTTTTACTTTTTACTTTTTCACACCACCGATATTTTACTTCACACACATGTATTGCTTACAAACAGTATTGCTGGGGTTTCCTCATTTCCATTTAATATTGTACCAGCGTTTAGTAGTTTATTTACTTTAGTTACTGTTTTAATGAGCGGTATGAAATAATTTGGTATAATTATTTGTTTGTACTTGAACAGACTTGTTTCTCTACCAGATCATTGCAGCTATTTGCTGACTGACCTTAGAAGTTTCAGGGGATGAGGTATAACTTTAACCATAGAATCAAAGTCTTGAAATTAATCTTTAAGTAACAAATGTTAATTTCAACACACTGATCTGTGTCAACTTAATTGCTCATATAATACCTGTTTAACACAATTGAAAATGTTCTACTAACAGGGCATAATAATTATGATTAGTAAATTATTTTAATAATTCTTTCTAACACTGGCACAAGACCAGCAATTTGGGGGATGGGGAAATCCATTATACAGACTCCAGTATTTACCCTGGAAGGACGAAAGTCAAAGTTGACCTTGGTGGAAAATGAACCGAGAACGTAAAAACTCAGAACAAATACTACAAAACATTTTGCTGGATACTTTAACGACACTCTCAATCCACTGCCCTAAATTATCTTAATAATAGAATAAGATTAATGTTATCATCTTAAAGAAATAAGATATTGGGTAAGGTTGTTTAATTTCAGGTCAACAATGATAAAAGATAAAAGCAGGTTTATGATTAAATGTCTTGCAGCCATGACCATCCTGTCTTTTTAGGTGTATGTGAAACTTCATTATTAAATGTATCCTTTCTATATGTAAGGCATTAAGGTACGATTTAATGGAGATTTGGTTGCTATTTCTAATAGGTTGAGTGACCACATAGAGGTTCTATCATCGGTTTGTCTTAGGTAAATTAACAGTGGTTGGACAATGTTTTTATTACTTCATATTAATCATGGTTTAATCAAGACGTCATCTGTATAATGTATAATAAGTGGAAGCTTATATTATCTGTAATATCATCTGTATAATATAAAATAAGCGAAAGCTTATATCATCTGTGTAAGATACAATAAGTGTAAGCTTATTATTATATCATCTGTATAAGGTACAATAAGTGAAGGTTTATATCAGCCTCCAAGGAGTTCAGTAGTGCAGTGATGTTTTCCTTCTTTTATAGGTAATGCTAGTATTTTCTAAGTTTTCTTCAAAACAAGATTTGATCTCGGGACTCTAGGTTAATAAACTAATCCTCAGTAATATGTACTGCTTAAGATCAGAAAACAGTAATTCTTATAAAGCTGATTTCGCATTGATGAACAGAACAGTCATTGAGAGTTAAATGTACTTTTAAAGAAGGTCTTGCTAATGGATACAGGGCTGTAAGAGTTAATAAATAACACACAAAAGGAAGAATTGAAACTTAACACTTTGACTATGGACAAACAATTTGTATACACTAAAAATCTAGTCAAGGAATTGGCTCATTTCCACAAGAGTAACTGGCCTTTTGTCTACAGAGAGGTCAGAAATGAATCATCATTGGTTGCAAGAATAAATAGATTCCTATAGTTTTGACCATTATTAGAACAACAAAATGTAATGATTTGCCAATAAGACATTAACTGACTAGGGATGTTAATGAAATATTTTGGTTACAAATATATAATGGAGTTGCTTTTTAATCATCATGTTATTTTGGGGGAAAGAAAACAAAGAAAAACCTAAGAAAATAAAAATCATTTCAAGGAAACAAGGAAAGAAAATCATTTAAAGAAAATAATTGAAATAAAGTCCTTCGAAAATATTCCAAACAAGATTATTGTTGTTATGATTAAAATAACCAATTTAATAAAATATTTGAAACAGGATTAAAATGGGCGGGGATTAAAAGAGGAATGTAATTAGGTTAAAAAATGAGCTTAAAGTGGTAAAATTATAAAAGGTTATGTGAGGACAGAATAAGATTTAGACTCATACAAATCGCACAGCTAAATCAAGAAAACTATGTTTAGTATTATATAAAGGAAACATTTAGAAGGCAAACTTATGAACAAGAATAAAGGGCACTTAAATCGTGTCACCCAATATGTCTTAAGCATTTTACACAAGGCAGAGTTCATCCCTCTCCAGGTGGGATGTAGCTGATGAGAGAGAGTTAATCCCAGTACTGGACTGGCACTTAAAAAGATAAAAGGCAAAGTTGACCTCAGTGGGATTTGAACTGGTGCATTGAGCTGGATCAAACCGGATACCATAGTGACTCTGCCAAATCTCTGCCTTGAGCAAGACTAAGAAAACAGCTGAACATTAAGTGTAACCCATTCATATGGATTTATACCTAAATATCACTAAAGAAAGAATATAATTACAATCAGGGTGTCTTCTACCAAATCCTTAGAATGACCAATGTTTTGTGAGTGAAACTGTACAGAAGCCCCTTATACATGTGCACAAACATGTATAAGCAAATCATGTGTATAGATAGGCAAAATATGTATATTGCACACATACAAGGAAATTGCCAATAAACTGGTGTGTCAAACAAAAGCACCTAGTATTTATTCCACCCGAGTGGCATAGACAATATTTTAGGACTCTTACCATCCTAAATGCAGTGAAGCACTGATTAACTTGTTGAAAAGCCATAACCAATGATTCTAGTGTTTAAAAATGGAAGATATATTAAATTAAAAAACAAAAATGAATGTAGAAACTGAAGCGAGAGATATTCCCCAAGACAACTAAAGGTTTGCAAATGAATATTTTAAATAAATATAACAACATCTGGAGGGGAAAAAACTGATTTTTTAGATCTGACTATCCCAAATTATAATCGGAAAGTAGATAAGATTTGCATGTATACACACACACATATATATATATATATATATATATATATATATACTTAATTGCAACAACACAGCTCGCCATTTTGATTTATATATATATATATATATATATATATATATATATATATATACACACACACACTTACATACATATACATAAATACACAAACACACATACATATGTATACATGTACATATATATAAATACATAAACACACATACATATGTATATATATGTATGTATGTATAAGAACATACACACACAGACATATGTATACATATACATACACATATATATATACATACATGACTGTATGTATATATATATATATATATATACACACATATATATATATATATATATATAGATGCACACATACATATACACATGCAAATCATATCCACCTTCCCATTATAATTTGGGATAGATACATATACATGCACACACACCATCATCATCAGTTAGCATCCTTTTTCCTCTGACACATACAAGCGATACATTATTTCTTTTACACAGAACTATACCACTGGAATCAATAATCTAACACCATATGTTGATTTAGCAAATAGATCTAAACCATGAAATATAAAGATGTTTTTCTCCCTTTACAGTCCTGAATTAAGGATAGAATAGATTTTCATCAGTTTAAAACCAATTGTGTCTTTGATTTTTGTTCAATTTACATATGTTTGTGTATTCACAATTTCAGGTTCAGACATTGATTGTATGTTATGTCATGCCATTTTCTGAGATATTTAATTTCATTTGACCTTCTTTAGAAAAGAATTCTAAACTTCAAAGATGATAATATTAATGAGGTTTTGATAATGAGTCACAAACTGCTGTTGCTGAATATATACATATCAAAATTTGAATGGTTCTTATAATTAGTCGATGTGAGAAATAATTATTTATCAATAATAAAAGTACTAAATGATGGATATCAAACAAATGCAAATGATAGCAGCCAATAGAAAGAAAGCTTTGTGAGATATCATTTCACTGAGAGGTAATATACAGGCATATATTGTTAGGAAGTTAGAGTGAACAAGTTGACAATACATGAAGTTTAACAACAGAACACCTTTGATCAGAGATCTGCTTGATCAAGGCTGACCTGAGGCTAAACAATAACAACATTTGACTGTTGCAGATGTTAGCAATAACTTTTATCACTGGCAGCTGCATATGTGTGTGTGTAGTATGAGGAAAGTGTATGAAGAAGAAAGACAAAACAAGCAACCTAAAAAAAGCTATTCTCCCAACAATCATGCCATATCTAGGTTTGGAAAAAAAGCTGGTAAGTACCGAAAGACATACCTTAAGACACCAATCATTGTAATAGTTCTTCAATAATATATAAAATGATTCACAAAATAAGTAGATGATTTCCATGGACATTTCAACAAGTATCATCAAATATAACTTCACATGTCAGTAGTACATTCTTAAAAATCTGACAGCCAGTGAATTAGCATAGGTTTTAGAGCATAGTGCAGAATAACTTGTATTTTTTCTCGTTCTCTGTACTTTGAGTTTAAATTGTGCCAAGGCTAACTTTGCCTTTCATCCTTTTAGTAGTTGATAAAATAAAGGCTGGCCAATGCCTGGTGGTATTTGTATAGGTCTTTTGTGTTCCCGAGTTCAAATCCTGCTGTTGTAGACTTAATCTGCCCTTGGGTGCCTTTAGCAAAATTCACTCTATTGCAAACATTAGAGTCAGGTCTCCAGTTTGAGAATACCTTTTTTTCATCTATCCATTGGTCTTGGAGTCCATGAAAAGGGTCATGAGTACTGCCCTTGCCTAACTGACTAAACATTAAAAAAAAAAAATGCTTGCATGGAAATATACTTATCACCTGGACAAGAAATTATTATTATTCATTCCGCAAATGTTTGTTGTTTTTTCCAACTAAATTTGTCAAACATATGTGATCCCTACAAATATAACTAGAATTTCCCCAATATCAACTGGCAGTTAACATTATTCTTCCTAATATAGACTTCATCAAAATATATAAAACTGCCACCTTGAAGCATGCTTGGAAAAACTGACATAAAATGATGGTTTATTTTGTTCATGAGACACTTGTCACAGATAACCTCAATAGATGATCTCATACTTACTATTCTACACAGTTACATGGACTGAGGCAATGTAGAATATAGTACTTTGCTTAGAAACACTGTAACAGCTTCAGAAAATTTTAACTCATGACCTATGAGTCAGTAGTCCAATACTTTAACTACTTCACTACCATCTCTAAATGTCAACCTACTTCAGAAGAGAGCAACTGTATAAGTAGAAGCTACAATTCCAGTGCCAAAGTTGTGTTAACCAATTTGAAGTTGAAGTTGCTCTTGATTCTATCATACAAAACTCTTTATTTTCAAATGCTTATAATCATCTAAAACTTTTCCATCATAATTTTATAATTCTAAGTATAAACTTCTGTTCTTATATGTTCCAAACTCCAGCTTAATAATGCAAAAGTTATTTTATAATTATTTTGGAAATTATTTGAAACACATAGGCAGTGTTTTTTTAATTTTTATTAGAAACATGGTAATGAAATGGTTAAGCTGTAAAACATCCCATGTTTGTATAGAGTAATTGTAACAGAAACAAGAAAGCAAATAAATCTGCTCGCTCTAATTAAATCCAACAGAACTTAACTTGGGTAAATAATTATCAATCTAAGAATGAACTACATTCTATTTTTAGCATCATAATCAACATTTTGTCAATCATCATCTACAAAAATTCACCATCACAGCAAATTATAGAGAGGTGTGGTTCTGTAGTATGTAAAAAAAAAAGCATCTGCCATATAATAATAGATATGGAGAAATTTAGATGCCAGCAACAAAAGTTAGAATCTACTAAGGAATTCTGACCAGACAAGCTATTAAACAATGAAGGCATCCATAGCTTGACCAGACTTGTTCTATAGATGATGAGTGTGTCTTAATATAGAAACAGAAAAGAGACTCTCAGAAATGGAAATGGAAAACTATCAACAGTGTTAAAGATTGAAAATTGAAATGAATATGATCAAATTGATGAAATATACTAAAAAATCTATTTTGCAGAATTTTCCATGCAAGATCTATATAACTTCTAGCTACTATAATGTCAACTAGATATCATTGAATGTTAAAATGTATATATTTTTCATGGCTATACAGACTATTTTATCATATTCTTCTCTGTAAAGGAAAAAGGCACCAGACTTGGTTTAATACTGACTTTTAAAACTTGGTGTAATAATGATGCTTTCAAAATAAATTTCAATATGTAAAATAAAACTTATTCAAAGCTAGTTTGCTGTGATGATAATCATTTTTACACAGCAAAACATTAAAACAGCCAATCAAAATTAAAACATTAAATCTAAAGAATTGAGTGAATTCTTGAATATCTACCAACAAGAGAATGAAAAAAGAAAAAAACTAGCAGAGAGATACAAAAGGATGTAAAGGTTAGTTTTTAAAATCAGAACACTTATCTAATAATAACACAACTATTATAAAGAATTATATTAAGATAACTTGGAATAAGACATTTTGAAAATTTTCAGTCATTTTTTAAATAGTTATTGAATTTTAAAAGCATAAATAATATTCCCACCATCCAGAAATTAATAGATTTTTTTTTGTATTTATGCTTAAAAAAAAACATGAAATTGCAAATGTAACAAAAATAAAAGTTTCAACATTGTAAGAATGAGATTTTGTTGCAATTCAATTTTAGTCAAAGAGAACTACTTGTAAGTTCTTTAGTCAGCTTTGAATTATGTTCTTTTATCAAGATTCATTTTCAGTTATAGAAATTAGTTTTGTTTTGTGTTAAGATTCTATAAATAGATTAGATAGTAGTAAAGCCAGCCATAAATTAACACTTGAAATTTGTATCTAAACAATCTGTGAATTTATAAAGAACAAAATAAGGTAATAAACTTTACCCAAATCACTTAAAGTTCCTGCTTGAAAACTAAGGTTCATGCTATTCAGTAGATTTCTATGTTTTTTTCATGTCTTTAAACAACCCCTGTTTTGTTAACAGGATACCTTAAAAGGAACTAAACCAGAATACAACTAATGAATGCTACTAACAACATCAAATATATAAACATAAACAAACATAAAATTCTTTTAAGAATTACCATGATATATTTTGGATGAAAATGTAAATAATAAAGGAAGTTAAATTTCAAAACAGAAAATGATAAAAGTTTATCAGATTGTTTAAGCAGAAATTGGAAAACATCTCTTCTTTGGCTCACCTCTCTATCTTAGTACTGCTCCCATCAAAGAGTCAATACCTGATTCTTAATGGATAATAATCTAGGAAAGTATTTTCATTTCTATAATCAATACCTGACAGGTGTGTAAATTGAGATAATAGTTGGAAAATGGAATGGAACCAATTCCTTAATCTCTATAGTCTGAACTACATGTCATATCAGTAGCTTAAAAGTTCAGTGGTAAGGTGTTTAAAGTCCACAGCAAGCACAAGGCTGAAGTGCTATAATAAACACTATACTTTAAATACTAGTTAAAGCTGTGGAAGCAATAATCTTCAGATACCATGGAGATCAATTATAGTGTTTGGCTCAGATGGTTAGAGTTGTAGTCTGCTTTCCAATTCAAAGAATAATCATACTACCAGGGCTTGTAGAACAAATTTTATGTGTAAAGTAAAGGTGTGAATTAGTGAAAAAAAAATAATCACAGGCTGCAACAAAACAAATATTTATAATCCTCACAATGTTGTATGAGATAGTCTATCAGAACTTTAGTATGCTTCATCTCCCTAAAAATTAACAAATACTGCAAACAAAAAGAAGTTTTAATGTACAAAAAGTGAAACACCAGTAATAATGTTCCATTTTAAAGCTTCTGTTATCACATGTTATACTGGCAAGACATTATTACTGGCTTCCTGTTATATGCTACCAACAGACCTATGCTGGCTTCCTGTTACATACTGTTAACATACTCCTGTTTGCTTCCTGATAAGAATTGGAAAACTAAACAGAATTGCTTCCAGCTGAATGCTTGAATGCTATCACTTTGTTTTTTTAAATAATGTACTTAAAATAAAACAGTAATTACATTTAAGAGGCTTCATAATTTGTTCTCTTAACTAAAATACAGAAGTTAACTTGTTTTCATTTTGTTTTACATACCAGTATTGTCTTACAAATTTGGACATCTAAGCATAATTTGTTGGAGCAATGCCTATCACATCAAACTGAAACATGGAAAATCAGGCACTCCATAAAAAGGCCACATAAGTGTGTAACCATCAAGCAAGATAAACTTGTAGAATATTATTAAATCAGCCATTTCACATTTATTAATTCTAAAACTGCCAATTTTATTGCAAGAATTAGATATATTCCATAAAGAAATACTAAAATTAAAAGCAAATTATGTTTGAAAGTATCTTTCTTTCAAGTAGATTACAAAGAATAAAGAGAAAACTGAGAAAATGGTGAAATTACCTGTTTTGGTACTGTTGGCTTCGGCTGAACCCACTCACGAGCTATGTAACGCTTGTGTTCATATTTAGCCCTGATAAAGGCTTCCAAAGCACGACAAAATAGTCAAAGAATAATAATCAGTTGGAAGTTAATCATTTAACACTTTTCATACAAAACTACCCGACATCAACAATTGTTCTCTAATACAAAAGATTTTTATATTTATATATTGGCCATGTATATCTAGTTAAGAATAGGTACACATTAGTCTTAGAGGCCTTGAAAAGGGTTATGGGTCTGCCCTTCCTTTTCAAACTAAACAGTAAAAAAGAATTATCTGGATAACAAGTTATACATAATATTTTGCATGGCTGGATGCCCTACCTATCACCAACCACATATGGTTGGTGATAGGAAGGGCATCCAGCCATAGAAAACCTGCCAAACAAGGGCTGAGAGGGCTTTTCAATAAGGCCAAAGACATGACAACTTCTCTGTGCATTCTGTAGAGTGCAGGGAATGTATGTAAGCAAGATATGCCACCTCATCCCCAGCCTGTTTATGTGGTTATTAACTCTGATAAGTGCTGACTTGGTCTGAGATGACCTGCCCAATACATGCTAGCTCGGAAAGCAAATCTTAAATGATGATGATGTCATAATGTACTCCATATGGCTAAACATTTGCATATAGGAATATAGCATTTAGAAATAATTCTATACAAAATTCAAAGAATATTAACAATAGTAACTAACAAATGTTTTCAATTTAAAACTCATTGATCCTGTTCATTTACTGAACAGGCTCTCATATATTTTATTGTATGCAAAGAATCTGGCGTTTATAAATATGACCCAAATGATCAAACAACCGAAGCAAACAGTTTACTTGAATATTGACAAAAAGTATATTCATATTATAATGCATGAAATCTGTGTGACAAAATGACAAAGAATGACAATTGAGATATGAAGAGGCAAACACACACACGATTGTCACTAACCATATGAAAAGTCAATTTGAAACATACTTGGCAAATATCAGTCCATCAGGCTATGCATGTGTGTGTGTATGTGTGTAAACACATCCAGTACACTTTGTAAAGTGATTCGTGACAGGAATGGCATCCATAGAAAATCTGCCAAATAAAAGGTTGGACAGATTCTTCAACTGTTTCAATGACATGATAACCTCCCAAGTGTTGGTGCCATGATAAAATGCACTTGGTAGAGTGTGGAAACGTATGCAAGCAAGATGTGGGCCCCCTAGCATATCTGAGCCCTTGGTAGATTGCAGTAAGCAAGATGCAAGTACCTGGCCCATCTGAGAGGTAAATAGTTTCACATGAGTAGTGATTTAGTTTGTGATGACCCATCAAACTCTTGCTATCAGGGATAAAGTCACTCACAAACACATTTGAAACTCTGACCCACAAACATGCAGTCTCCTCTTTGTCTTTGCTACAACTACTACAATGGCCTCTGCACTTCAGAGAAAGTAGTCACATGTCACCCCTATGTAGGCATTCTTAATTCACTCATCTATCTCCTCTCATCACCCATATTGAGTCTAACCTTGTAAACCTGCACTAACAGCCATGACCAATTTTCTTCTCCAGAACATCACCCCTGAAAATCCCACCTTACACGTATCTATCATTCCTGCAGGTATTGGTTTACAATAGTTTCAGAAGAATGTTTATGCCATCAATCTTACTGGAGCTGGAGTGCCTGAAAAGTTCATAAATACAGCTAATCTAGACCAGCTTTCGTATAGCTAATTAAATGACTGTATTACAAACTAAATGAATATATTGCTAACTAAATGAATATATTGCTAACTAAATGAATATATTGCTAACTAAATGACTATTGCTAACTAAACAAATGTACAGCTTAATGAAATAAAAGACTACTCCTTGAGGCAATATTCTACTCACGAAAGTCTAGGAAAATTATTTTTGCATGGCAACACATCAGAAATGGTCATGCTAAAAGATACAACAAAACACCTGTAGTGGTGCATAAACTCAACATCCAGTAGGCTAATATATTATTCACTTTGTTAGTTTGCATTATTGAAAATTTGTATCAGTCGTAGTTGACTTGATTTGAAATATTGTCTGAGAAATGCATTTTCAGTTTGAGTATCTCCAAAGAAAATAAAAGGATACGAGTCTGTCTGTGGTCTTCGGAAATTATCGGGAACGTTAGCTTCATAAACAGCTCTTGCACGACTGTTTCCCATTTCCATTAACATCTGAAATATAGAGAGAAACAATATTAAGACAAATGGGAAAAAAAATTAAACTAAATCACAACAATATAAATTGCTGGCATTGCAGGAATATTAAAGTACTCTATAGGGATAATACAATAACATTTCATAAAGTTGCTATTGTTAAGCAGCTTCCATTGAATAGATTTTGGTATGGAAGCAGTTAGTCAAATCTTGGTGCATTTGTATTGTGTGCTAAAACATGTCTATACTATTTTTATCCAGTTAACATTTTCTACACAATTTATAAATACAATAAATTTGAAAGTATAACATTTAAAAATATAACATTTGTAAAACAATGTTAAGTTTATCTGTTTTTTTCCATAAATGTCTGGCAATCATCTTCCACTCCTCACAGTATAGCCCAGCTCTCTAGCTAAGCAATAGTCCCCTTATCTATAGTGGGTAGTCACAACACTCAAGATTTGATACCCAAAGCTACAAAAGCAATCTCATTAATGACTAACTACTGACTGAACCATTTCAATACCAAAATGCCTGAAACTGCCCTGAACTTTTGATAGAAAACTGCTCATTTAAAAATGTTTACCCATTAACTAAAATCTTTCCTCTAGTGCTGCAGGTGATAACGAAGGACTGAGACGAATGGAGAGATGCAACCATGGAAAAGTGGATATAATATGTTGATGATCATCATCATATACACATACAAGCAAAAAAAAGCACCTACACAGCCACTCAGTCTGCTAGTAATAGCAGTCAAATTTCCTCCAAATTACACCATACCATCATGAAAAAGAGAGGACATATTTGATAATAAAGTTTTAGATAAACAATTGCAGAAAAAAAAGACGACCAGCCGGATATTGCTAAAATAACACTGATCGCAGATCTTTCTAATTATGACTGACATGGCTTTTAACAACACTAACAACAAGCTATTTTAGCCATCAAGAATTAAGTAACTTTGCCATAGACAGTAGAATAATGGTGTGATAAAATACAAAATGGAACCTTAGCCAGCAGGTTAGTATCTTTAACTCTTAATGATCTGCGTTAACTAGACATTCTTGAAAAATAGAAAACAGCACTATGACGGCATCACATTAAAAACTAAAGTCTTAACTCTAATACTGTGCAAAATTTCACTACAACCTCTGACCACAAGTAAAGATACCATATACATTTGAATTAAGAAGGCCATTTTTAGGTATTTTCTGCTAAATCATTCAGGATGTTAAGATTTAAAGACTCAGCCATTTGTGGCTTTCAACAATCTTGGTAGATTTACATATAGACTTTCTGGTCTATATATTTGCTTCTGGTGATGCTGACACTAATATAAGTACACTTGCTACTAAAACTTTCATAGTGGCGTTAGCTTTCTAGATTTTTACAGAAACTTTATATTTATTATGTTTGATTGAATGAAGGATAAGAGATTGGTAAACATTGAAAAATATCAGTGAAAGTAAGAACATCAGTGAAATAAACTTTTTCCAATCCCAGGAAAGCTCCATAAAAGTAGTTGATAGCTTCTACTACCTTATGTGACCTAATTAGCAGTGGCTGGAACAAGCACAGAATGGAAAAGGTTCAGAGAGCTACTACCTCTGTTAACAACAAAAGGTTTTCCTCTATAAATGAAAGGCTGGCTGTATGCATGGTAGTGAGATGTGGGCTCTGAATGCAGAGGATATGTGAAGGCTGGAGAGAAAAACTGTGTACAAGAGGAATTAGATGTAGTGTACAGGAGAGAAGACTGCACTAACAAAGACATGTGATGAGTATGGATGATGATCATTGGGTAAAGCAGTGCTAGGGCATACCAGTGGACAGTAGTGGCAGTAAAGGAAGACCAAGGAAGACCTGGGCAGAAATTGTGAGAGCTAATCTCAAATTGTTGAGGCTCACAGTGGTGATGATAAAGGAATGCAACAAATGGAGGGATGATATGTTGGAGAGGACCAATCCAACATGCAAGAATGGAAAAGTTGACATAAAATGTTGATGATGATGATAATGAAAGCATTAATATGAGTTATATTGTAAACTAAATATGTCTGGCATAAATTAACATTAATCTGGAACAGGAGGGCAGAGAGAATTATATAGAAAGTATTTTATATTGAATGGGGGAATAACAATAACAAAAATATATAAAAAACAACAATAAACAATTTCATTTATTTGCTACCAGAGGGTGGGTAAGGCATACATTACAGAGACATCATCGTTTAGTATCTATTTTCCATGCTTGCATTATTTTATTTAGATTGTCACATACTGAGGTTAGACAAGTTAGATGACCATGCCTTGCTTCTATGCTCAGCTTTTGGCTTGGTTTCTATGGCTGGATGCCCTTCCTTAACCACTTTATAGCATGTACTGAGAGCATTTTATTGTGACTCCAGCACTACCATCTTACAGGGTGAACTGGGTGGTTTTCATTGTGGTACCAGCACTACCACCTTACAGGGTGGACTGGGTGTTTTTCATTGTGGCACCAGCACTACCACCTTACAGGGTGGACTGAGTGTTTTTCATTGTGGCACCAACACTACCAGCTACAGAGTTGACTGGGTGTTTTTTGTTGTGGCACCAACACTACCACCTTACAGGGTGGGCTGGCTGTTTTTCATTGTGGCACCAACACTACCACCTTACAGGGTGGACTGGGTGTTTTACATTGTGGCACCAACACTACCACCTTACAGGGTGGACTGGCTGTTTTTCATTGTGGTACCAACACTACCACCTTACAGGGTGGACTGGCTGTTTTTCATTGTGGCACCAACACTACCACCTTACAGGGTGGACTGGCTGTTTTTCATTGTGGCACCAACACTACCACCTTACAGGGTTGACTGGGTGTTTTTCATTGTGGCACCAACACTACCACCTTACAGGGTGGACTGGCTGTTTTTCATTGTGGTACCAACACTACCACCTTACAGGGTGGACGGTGTTTTTCATTGTGGCACCAACACTACCAGCTACAGAGTTGACTGGGTGTTTTTCGTTGTGGCACCAACACTACCACCTTACAGGGTGGACTGGCTGTTTTTCATTGTGGCACCAACACTACCACCTTACAGGGTGGACTGGGTGTTTTACATTGTGGCACCAACACTACCAGCTACAGAGTTGACTGGGTGTTTTTCGTTGTGGAACCAACACTACCACCTTACAGGGTGGACTGGGGGTTTTTCATTGTGGTACCAACACTACCACCTTACAGGGTGGACTGGGTCTTTTACATTGTGGCACCAACACTACCACCTTACAGGGTGGACTGGCTGTTTTTCATTGTGGTACCAACACTACCACCTTACAGGGTGGACTGGCTGTTTTTCCTTGTGGCACCAACACTACCACCTTACAGGGTGGACTGGCTGTTTTTCATTGTGGCACCAACACTACCACCTTACAGGGTTGACTGGCTGTTTTTCATTGTGGTACCAACACTACCACCTTACAGGGTGGACTGTGTGTTTTACATTGTGGGACCAACACTACCACCTTACAGGGTGGACTGGCTGTTTTTCATTGTGGCACCAACACTACCACCTTACAGGGTTGACTGGGTGTTTTTCATTGTGGCACCAACACTACCACCTTACAGGGTGGACTGGCTGTTTTTCATTGTGGTACCAACACTACCACCTTACAGGGTGGACTGGGTGTTTTTCATTGTGGCACCAACACTACCAGCTACAGAGTTGACTGGCTGTTTTTCGTTGTGGCACCAACACTACCACCTTACAGGGTGGACTGGCTGTTTTTCATTGTGGCACCAACACTACCACCTTACAGGGTTGACTGGCTGTTTTTCATTGTGGTACCAACACTACCACCTTACAGGGTGGACTGGGTGTTTTACATTGTGGCACCAACACTACCAGCTACAGAGTTGACTGGGTGTTTTTCGCTGTGGCACCAACACTACCACCTTACAGGGTGGACTGGGGGTTTTTCATTGTGGTACCAACACTACCACCTTACAGGGTGGACTGGCTGTTTTTCATTGTGGCACCAACACTACCACCTTACAGGGTTGACTGGCTGTTTTTCATTGTGGTACCAGCACTACCACCTTACAGGGTGGACTGGGGGTTTTTCATTGTGGTACCAACACTACCACCTTACAGGGTGGACTGGCTGTTTTTCATTGTGGTACCAACACTACCACCTTACAGGGTGGACTGGCTGTTTTTCATTGTGGCACCAACACTACCACCTTACAGGGTTGACTGGGTGTTTTTCATTGTGGCACCAATACTACCACCTTACAGGGTGGACTGGCTGTTTTTCATTGTGGTACCAACACTACCACCTTACAGGGTGGACTGGGTGTTTTTCATTGTGGCACCAACACTCCCAGCTACAGAGTTGACTGGGTGTTTTTCGTTGTGGCACCAACACTACCACCTTACAGGGTGGACTGGGGGTTTTTCATTGTAGTACCAACACTACCACCTTACAGGGTGGGCTGGCTGTTTTTCATTGTGGCACCAACACTACCACCTTACAGGGTTGACTGGCTGTTTTTCATTGTGGTACCAACACTACCACCTTACAGGGTTGACTGGGTGTTTTTCATTGTGGCACCAACACTACCACCTTACAGGGTGGACTGGCTGTTTTTCATTGTGGGACCAACACTACCACCTTACAGGGTTGACTGGCTGTTTTTCATTGTGGTACCAGCACTACCACCTTACAGGGTGGACTGGGGGTTTTTCATTGTGGTACCAACACTACCACCTTACAGGGTGGACTGACTGTTTTTCATTGTGGCACCAACACTACCACCTTACAGGGTGGACTGGCTGTTTTTCATTGTGGTACCAACACTACCACCTTACAGGGTGGACTGAGTGTTTTTCATTGTGGCACCAACACTACCACCTTACAGGGTGGACAGTGTCTTTCATTGTGGTACCAACACTACCACCTTACAGGGTGGACTGGGGGTTTTTCATTGTGGCACCAACACTACCACCTTACAGGGTGGACTGAGTGTTTTTCATTGTGGTACCAACACTACCACCTTACAGGGTGGACTGGCTGTTTTTCATTGTGGCACCAACACTACCACCTTACAGGGTTGACTGGCTGTTTTTCATTGTGGTACCAACACTACCACCTTACAGGGTGGACTGGGTGTTTTACATTGTGGCACCAACACTACCAGCTACAGAGTTGACTGGGTGTTTTTCGTTGTGGAACCAACACTACCACCTTACAGGGTGGACTGGGGGTTTTTCATTGTGGTACCAACACTACCACCTTACAGGGTGGACTGGGTGTTTTACATTGTGGTACCAACACTACCACCTTACAGGGTGGACTGGCTGTTTTTCATTGTGGCACCAACACTACCACCTTACAGGGTGGACTGGCTGTTTTTCATTGTGGCACCAACACTACCACCTTACAGGGTTGACTGGCTGTTTTTCATTGTGGTACCAACACTACCACCTTACAGGGTGGACTGTGTGTTTTACATTGTGGCACCAACACTACCACCTTACAGGGTGGACTGGCTGTTTTTCATTGTGGTACCAACACTACCACCTTACAGGGTGGACTGGGGGTTTTTCATTGTGGTACCAACACTACCACCTTACAGGGTGGACTGGGTGTTTTACATTGTGGCACCAACACTACCACCTTACAGGGTGGACTGGCTGTTTTTCATTGTGGTACCAACACTACCACCTGACTGGGTGTTTTTCATTGTGGCACCAACACTACCACCTTACAGGGTGGACTGGCTGTTTTTCATTGTGGAACCAACACTACCACCTTACAGGGTTGACTGGCTGTTTTTCATTGTGGTACCAACACTACCACCTTACAGGGTGGACTGTGTGTTTTACATTGTGGCACCAACACTACCACCTTACAGGGTGAACTGGGGGTTTTTCATTGTGGCACCAACACTACCACCTTACAAGGGGGACTGGCTGTTTTTCATTGTGGCACCAACACTACCACCTTACAGGGTTGACTGGCTGTTTTTCATTGTGGTACCAACACTACCACCTTACAGGGTGGACTGGGTGTTTTACATTGTGGCACCAACACTACCAGCTACAGAGTTGACTGGGTGTTTTTCGTTGTGGCACCAACACTACCACCTTACAGGGTGGACTGGCTGTTTTTCATTGTGGTACCAACACTACCACCTTACAGGGTGGACTGGGGGTTGTTCATTGTGGTACCAACACTACCACCTTACAGGGTGGACTGGGGGTTTTTCATTGTGGCACCAACACTACCACCTTACAGGGTGGACTGAGTGTTTTTCATTGTGGTACCAACACTACCACCTTACAGGGTGGACTGGGGGTTTTTCATTGTGGCACCAACACTACCACCTTACAGGGTGGACTGGGGGTTTTTCATTGTGGCACCAACACTACCACCTTACAGGGTGGACTGGGTGTTTTACATTGTGGCACTAACACTACCAGCTACAGAGTTGACTGGGGTTTTTTCGTTGTGGCACCAACACTACCACCTTACAGGGTGGACTGGGGGTTTTTCATTGTGGCACCAACACTACCACCTTACAGGGTGGACTGGGGGTTTTTCATTGTGGCACCAACACTACCACCTTACAGGGTGGACTGGGGGTTTTACATTGTGGCACCAACACTACCACCTTACAGGGTGGACTGGCTGTTTTTCATTGTGGTACCAACACTACCACCTTACAGGGTGGACTGGCTGTTTTTCATTGTGGCACCAACACTACCACCTTACAGGGTGGACTGGCTGTTTTTCATTGTGGCACCAACACTACCACCTTACAGGGTTGACTGGCTGTTTTTCATTGTGGTACCAACACTACCACCTTACAGGGTGGACTGGGTGTTTTACATTGTGGCACCAACACTACCACCTTACAGGGTGGACTGGCTGTTTTTCATTGTGGCACCAACACTACCACCTTACAGGGTGGACTGGGGGTTTTTCATTGTGGCACCAACACTACCACCTTACAGGGTTGACTGGCTGTTTTTCATTGTGGTACCAACACTACCACCTTACAGGGTGGACTGGGTGTTTTACATTGTGGCACCAACACTACCACCTTACAGGGTGGACTGGCTGTTTTTCATTGTGGTACCAACACTACCACCTTACAGGGTGGACTGGCTGTTTTTCATTGTGGCACCAACACTACCACCTTACAGGGTGAACTGGCTGTTTTTCATTGCGGCACCAACACTACCACCTTACAGGGTTGACTGGGTGTTTTTCATTGTGGCACCAATACTACCACCTTACAGGGTGGACTGGCTGTTTTTCATTGTGGTACCAACACTACCACCTTACAGGGTGGACTGGGTGTTTTTCATTGTGGCACCAACACTACCAGCTACAGAGTTGACTGGGTGTTTTTCGTTGTGGCACCAACACTACCACCTTACAGGGTGGACTGGCTGTTTTTCATTGTGGCACCAACACTACCACCTTACAGGGTTGACTGGCTGTTTTTCATTGTGGTACCAACACTACCACCTTACAGGGTGGACTGGGTGTTTTACATTGTGGCACCAACACTACCAGCTACAGAGTTGACTGGGTGTTTTTCGCTGTGGCACCAACACTACCACCTTACAGGGTGGACTGGGGGTTTTTCATTGTGGTACCAACACTACCACCTTACAGGGTGGGCTGGCTGTTTTTCATTGTGGCACCAACACTACCACCTTACAGGGTTGACTGGCTGTTTTTCATTGTGGTACCAACACTACCACCTTACAGGGTGGACTGGGTGTTTTACATTGTGGCACCAACACTACCACCTTACAGGGTGGACTGGCTGTTTTTCATTGTGGCACCAACACTACCACCTTACAGGGTGGACTGGCTGTTTTTCATTGTGGCACCAACACTACCACCTTACAGGGTTGACTGGCTGTTTTTCATTGTGGTACCAGCACAACCACCTTACAGGGTGGACTGGGGGTTTTTCATTGTGGTACCAACACTACCACCTTACAGGGTGGACTGGGGGTTTTTCATTGTGGTACCAACACTACCACCTTACAGGGTGGACTGGCTGTTTTTCATTGTGGCACCAACACTACCACCTTACAGGGTTGACTGGCTGTTTTTCATTGTGGCACCAACACTACCACCTTACAGGGTTGACTGGCTGTTTTTCATTGTGGTACCAACACTACCACCTTACAGGGTGGACTGGGTGTTTTACATTGTGGCACCAACACTACCACCTTACAGGGTGGACTGGCTGTTTTTCATTGTGGTACCAACACTACCACCTTACAGGGTTGACTGGGTGTTTTTCATTGTGGCACCAACACTACCACCTTACAGGGTGGACTGGCTGTTTTTCATTGTGGCACCAACACTACCACCTTACAGGGTTGACTGGCTGTTTTTCATTGTGGTACCAGCACTACCACCTTACAGGGTGGACTGGGGGTTTTTCATTGTGGTACCAACACTACCACCTTACAGGGTGGACTGGGGGTTTTTCATTGTGGTACCAACACTACCACCTTACAGGGTGGACTGGCTGTTTTTCATTGTGGCACCAACACTACCACCTTACAGGGTGGACTGGCTGTTTTTCATTGTGGCACCAACACTACCACCTTACAGGGTGGACTGGCTGTTTTTCATTGTGGCACCAACACTACCACCTTACAGGGTGGACTGGGGGTTTTTCATTGTGGCACCAACACTACCACCTTACAGGGTGGACTGACTGTTTTTCATTGTGGCACCAACACTACCACCTTACAGGGTGGACTGGCTGTTTTTCATTGTGGTACCAACACTACCACCTTACAGGGTGGACTGAGTGTTTTTCATTGTGGCACCAACACTACCACCTTACAGGGTGGACAGTGTTTTTCATTGTGGTACCAACACTACCACCTTACAGGGTGGACTGGGGGTTTTTCATTGTGGCACCAACACTACCACCTTACAGGCTGGACTGAGTGTTTTTCATTGTGGTACCAACACTACCACCTTACAGGGTGGACTGGCTGTTTTTCATTGTGGCACCAACACTACCACCTTACAGGGTTGACTGGCTGTTTTTCATTGTGGTACCAACACTACCACCTTACAGGGTGGACTGGGTGTTTTACATTGTGGCACCAACACTACCAGCTACAGAGTTGACTGGGTGTTTTTCGTTGTGGAACCAACACTACCACCTTACAGGGTGGACTGGGGGTTTTTCATTGTGGTACCAACACTACCACCTTACAGGGTGGACTGGGTGTTTTACATTGTGGTACCAACACTACCACCTTACAGGGTGGACTGGCTGTTTTTCATTGTGGCACCAACACTACCACCTTACAGGGTGGACTGGCTGTTTTTCATTGTGGCACCAACACTACCACCTTACAGGGTTGACTGGCTGTTTTTCATTGTGGTACCAACACTACCACCTTACAGGGTGGACTGTGTGTTTTACATTGTGGCACCAACACTACCACCTTACAGGGTGGACTGGCTGTTTTTCATTGTGGTACCAACACTACCACCTTACAGGGTGGACTGGGTGTTTTACATTGTGGCACCAACACTACCACCTTACAGGGTGGACTGGCTGTTTTTCATTGTGGTACCAACACTACCACCTGACTGGGTGTTTTTCATTGTGGCACCAACACTACCACCTTACAGGGTGGACTGGCTGTTTTTCATTGTGGAACCAACACTACCACCTTACAGGGTTGACTGGCTGTTTTTCATTGTGGTACCAACACTACCACCTTACAGGGTGGACTGTGTGTTTTACATTGTGGCACCAACACTACCACCTTACAGGGTGAACTGGCTGTTTTTCATTGTGGTACCAACACTACCACCTTACAGGGTGGACTGGCTGTTTTTCATTGTGGCACCAACACTACCACCTTACAAGGGGGACTGGCTGTTTTTCATTGTGGCACCAACACTACCACCTTACAGGGTTGACTGGCTGTTTTTCATTGTGGTACCAACACTACCACCTTACAGGGTGGACTGGGTGTTTTACATTGTGGCACCAACACTACCAGCTACAGAGTTGACTGGGTGTTTTTCGTTGTGGCACCAACACTACCACCTTACAGGGTGGACTGGCTGTTTTTCATTGTGGTACCAACACTACCACCTTACAGGGTGGACTGGGGGTTTTTCATTGTGGTACCAACACTACCACCTTACAGGGTGGACTGGGGGTTTTTCATTGTGGAACCAACACTACCACCTTACAGGGTGGACTGAGTGTTTTTCATTGTGGTACCAACACTACCACCTTACAGGGTGGACTGGGGGTTTTTCATTGTGGCACCAACACTACCACCTTACAGGGTGGACTGGGGGTTTTTCATTGTGGCACCAACACTACCACCTTACAGGGTGGACTGGGTGTTTTACATTGTGGCACTAACACTACCAGCTACAGAGTTGACTGGGGTTTTTTCGTTGTGGCACCAACACTACCACCTTACAGGGTGGACTGGGGGTTTTTCATTGTGGCACCAACACTACCACCTTACAGGGTGGACTGGGGGTTTTTCATTGTGGCACCAACACTACCACCTTACAGGGTGGACTGGGGGTTTTACATTGTGGCACCAACACTACCACCTTACAGGGTGGACTGGCTGTTTTTCATTGTGGTACCAACACTACCACCTTACAGGGTGGACTGGCTGTTTTTCATTGTGGCACCAACACTACCACCTTACAGGGTGGACTGGGTGTTTTACATTGTGGCACTAACACTACCAGCTACAGAGTTGACTGGGGTTTTTTCGTTGTGGCACCAACACTACCACCTTACAGGGTGGACTGGGGGTTTTTCATTGTGGCACCAACACTACCACCTTACAGGGTGGACTGGGGGTTTTTCATTGTGGCACCAACACTACCACCTTACAGGGTGGACTGGGGGTTTTACATTGTGGCACCAACACTACCACCTTACAGGGTGGACTGGCTGTTTTTCATTGTGGTACCAACACTACCACCTTACAGGGTGGACTGGCTGTTTTTCATTGTGGCACCAACACTACCACCTTACAGGGTGGACTGGCTGTTTTTCATTGTGGCACCAACACTACCACCTTACAGGGTTGACTGGCTGTTTTTCATTGTGGTACCAACACTACCACCTTACAGGGTGGACTGGGTGTTTTACATTGTGGCACCAACACTACCACCTTACAGGGTGGACTGGCTGTTTTTCATTGTGGCACCAACACTACCACCTTACAGGGTGGACTGGGGGTTTTTCATTGTGGCACCAACACTACCACCTTACAGGGTTGACTGGCTGTTTTTCATTGTGGTACCAACACTACCACCTTACAGGGTGGACTGGGTGTTTTACATTGTGGCACCAACACTACCACCTTACAGGGTGGACTGGCTGTTTTTCATTGTGGTACCAACACTACCACCTTACAGGGTGGACTGGCTGTTTTTCATTGTGGCACCAACACTACCACCTTACAGGGTGAACTGGCTGTTTTTCATTGCGGCACCAACACTACCACCTTACAGGGTTGACTGGGTGTTTTTCATTGTGGCACCAATACTACCACCTTACAGGGTGGACTGGCTGTTTTTCATTGTGGTACCAACACTACCACCTTACAGGGTGGACTGGGTGTTTTTCATTGTGGCACCAACACTACCAGCTACAGAGTTGACTGGGTGTTTTTCGTTGTGGCACCAACACTACCACCTTACAGGGTGGACTGGCTGTTTTTCATTGTGGCACCAACACTACCACCTTACAGGGTTGACTGGCTGTTTTTCATTGTGGTACCAACACTACCACCTTACAGGGTGGACTGGGTGTTTTACATTGTGGCACCAACACTACCAGCTACAGAGTTGACTGGGTGTTTTTCGCTGTGGCACCAACACTACCACCTTACAGGGTGGACTGGGGGTTTTTCATTGTGGTACCAACACTACCACCTTACAGGGTGGGCTGGCTGTTTTTCATTGTGGCACCAACACTACCACCTTACAGGGTTGACTGGCTGTTTTTCATTGTGGTACCAACACTACCACCTTACAGGGTGGACTGGGTGTTTTACATTGTGGCACCAACACTACCACCTTACAGGGTGGACTGGCTGTTTTTCATTGTGGCACCAACACTACCACCTTACAGGGTGGACTGGCTGTTTTTCATTGTGGCACCAACACTACCACCTTACAGGGTTGACTGGCTGTTTTTCATTGTGGTACCAGCACAACCACCTTACAGGGTGGACTGGGGGTTTTTCATTGTGGTACCAACACTACCACCTTACAGGGTGGACTGGGGGTTTTTCATTGTGGTACCAACACTACCACCTTACAGGGTGGACTGGCTGTTTTTCATTGTGGCACCAACACTACCACCTTACAGGGTTGACTGGCTGTTTTTCATTGTGGCACCAACACTACCACCTTACAGGGTTGACTGGCTGTTTTTCATTGTGGTACCAACACTACCACCTTACAGGGTGGACTGGGTGTTTTACATTGTGGCACCAACACTACCACCTTACAGGGTGGACTGGCTGTTTTTCATTGTGGTACCAACACTACCACCTTACAGGGTTGACTGGGTGTTTTTCATTGTGGCACCAACACTACCACCTTACAGGGTGGACTGGCTGTTTTTCATTGTGGCACCAACACTACCACCTTACAGGGTTGACTGGCTGTTTTTCATTGTGGTACCAGCACTACCACCTTACAGGGTGGACTGGGGGTTTTTCATTGTGGTACCAACACTACCACCTTACAGGGTGGACTGGGGGTTTTTCATTGTGGTACCAACACTACCACCTTACAGGGTGGACTGGCTGTTTTTCATTGTGGCACCAACACTACCACCTTACAGGGTGGACTGGCTGTTTTTCATTGTGGCACCAACACTACCACCTTACAGGGTGGACTGGCTGTTTTTCATTGTGGCACCAACACTACCACCTTACAGGGTGGACTGGGGGTTTTTCATTGTGGCACCAACACTACCACCTTACAGGGTGGACTGACTGTTTTTCATTGTGGCACCAACACTACCACCTTACAGGGTGGACTGGCTGTTTTTCATTGTGGTACCAACACTACCACCTTACAGGGTGGACTGAGTGTTTTTCATTGTGGCACCAACACTACCACCTTACAGGGTGGACAGTGTTTTTCATTGTGGTACCAACACTACCACCTTACAGGGTGGACTGGGGGTTTTTCATTGTGGCACCAACACTACCACCTTACAGGCTGGACTGAGTGTTTTTCATTGTGGTACCAACACTACCACCTTACAGGGTGGACTGGCTGTTTTTCATTGTGGCACCAACACTACCACCTTACAGGGTTGACTGGCTGTTTTTCATTGTGGTACCAACACTACCACCTTACAGGGTGGACTGGGTGTTTTACATTGTGGCACCAACACTACCAGCTACAGAGTTGACTGGGTGTTTTTCGTTGTGGAACCAACACTACCACCTTACAGGGTGGACTGGGGGTTTTTCATTGTGGTACCAACACTACCACCTTACAGGGTGGACTGGGTGTTTTACATTGTGGTACCAACACTACCACCTTACAGGGTGGACTGGCTGTTTTTCATTGTGGCACCAACACTACCACCTTACAGGGTGGACTGGCTGTTTTTCATTGTGGCACCAACACTACCACCTTACAGGGTTGACTGGCTGTTTTTCATTGTGGTACCAACACTACCACCTTACAGGGTGGACTGTGTGTTTTACATTGTGGCACCAACACTACCACCTTACAGGGTGGACTGGCTGTTTTTCATTGTGGTACCAACACTACCACCTTACAGGGTGGACTGGGTGTTTTACATTGTGGCACCAACACTACCACCTTACAGGGTGGACTGGCTGTTTTTCATTGTGGTACCAACACTACCACCTGACTGGGTGTTTTTCATTGTGGCACCAACACTACCACCTTACAGGGTGGACTGGCTGTTTTTCATTGTGGAACCAACACTACCACCTTACAGGGTTGACTGGCTGTTTTTCATTGTGGTACCAACACTACCACCTTACAGGGTGGACTGTGTGTTTTACATTGTGGCACCAACACTACCACCTTACAGGGTGAACTGGCTGTTTTTCATTGTGGTACCAACACTACCACCTTACAGGGTGGACTGGCTGTTTTTCATTGTGGCACCAACACTACCACCTTACAAGGGGGACTGGCTGTTTTTCATTGTGGCACCAACACTACCACCTTACAGGGTTGACTGGCTGTTTTTCATTGTGGTACCAACACTACCACCTTACAGGGTGGACTGGGTGTTTTACATTGTGGCACCAACACTACCAGCTACAGAGTTGACTGGGTGTTTTTCGTTGTGGCACCAACACTACCACCTTACAGGGTGGACTGGCTGTTTTTCATTGTGGTACCAACACTACCACCTTACAGGGTGGACTGGGGGTTTTTCATTGTGGTACCAACACTACCACCTTACAGGGTGGACTGGGGGTTTTTCATTGTGGAACCAACACTACCACCTTACAGGGTGGACTGAGTGTTTTTCATTGTGGTACCAACACTACCACCTTACAGGGTGGACTGGGGGTTTTTCATTGTGGCACCAACACTACCACCTTACAGGGTGGACTGGGGGTTTTTCATTGTGGCACCAACACTACCACCTTACAGGGTGGACTGGGTGTTTTACATTGTGGCACTAACACTACCAGCTACAGAGTTGACTGGGGTTTTTTCGTTGTGGCACCAACACTACCACCTTACAGGGTGGACTGGGGGTTTTTCATTGTGGCACCAACACTACCACCTTACAGGGTGGACTGGGGGTTTTTCATTGTGGCACCAACACTACCACCTTACAGGGTGGACTGGGGGTTTTACATTGTGGCACCAACACTACCACCTTACAGGGTGGACTGGCTGTTTTTCATTGTGGTACCAACACTACCACCTTACAGGGTGGACTGGCTGTTTTTCATTGTGGCACCAACACTACCACCTTACAGGGTGGACTGGCTGTTTTTCATTGTGGCACCAACACTACCACCTTACAGGGTTGACTGGCTGTTTTTCATTGTGGTACCAACACTACCACCTTACAGGGTGGACTGGGTGTTTTACATTGTGGCACCAACACTACCACCTTACAGGGTGGACTGGCTGTTTTTCATTGTGGCACCAACACTACCACCTTACAGGGTTGACTGGCTGTTTTTCATTGTGGTACCAACACTACCACCTTACAGGGTGGACTGGGTGTTTTACATTGTGGCACCAACACTACCACCTTACAGGGTGGACTGGCTGTTTTTCATTGTGGTACCAACACTACCACCTTACAGGGTGGACTGGGTGTTTTTCATTGTGGCACCAACACTACCAGCTACAGAGTTGACTGGGTGTTTTTCGTTGTGGCACCAACACTACCACCTTACAGGGTGGACTGGCTGTTTTTCATTGTGGCACCAACACTACCACCTTACAGGGTTGACTGGCTGTTTTTCATTGTGGTACCAACACTACCACCTTACAGGGTGGACTGGGTGTTTTACATTGTGGCACCAACACTACCAGCTACAGAGTTGACTGGGTGTTTTTCGCTGTGGCACCAACACTACCACCTTACAGGGTGGACTGGGGGTTTTTCATTGTGGTACCAACACTACCACCTTACAGGGTGGGCTGGCTGTTTTTCATTGTGGCACCAACACTACCACCTTACAGGGTTGACTGGCTGTTTTTCATTGTGGTACCAACACTACCACCTTACAGGGTGGACTGGGTGTTTTACATTGTGGCACCAACACTACCACCTTACAGGGTGGACTGGCTGTTTTTCATTGTGGCACCAACACTACCACCTTACAGGGTGGACTGGCTGTTTTTCATTGTGGCACCAACACTACCACCTTACAGGGTTGACTGGCTGTTTTTCATTGTGGTACCAGCACAACCACCTTACAGGGTGGACTGGGGGTTTTTCATTGTGGTACCAACACTACCACCTTACAGGGTGGACTGGCTGTTTTTCATTGTGGCACCAACACTACCACCTTACAGGGTTGACTGGCTGTTTTTAATTGTGGCACCAACACTACCACCTTACAGGGTGGACTGGCTGTTTTTCATTGTGGCACCAACACTACCACCTTACAGGGTGGACTGGCTGTTTTTCATTGTGGCACCAACACTACCACCTTACAGGGTGGACTGGGGGTTTTTCATTGTGGCACCAACACTACCACCTTACAGGGTGGACTGGCTGTTTTTCATTGTGGTACCAACACTACCACCTTACAGGGTGGACTGGCTGTTTTTCATTGTGGCACCAACACTACCACCTTACAGGGTTGACTGGGTGTTTTTCATTGTGGCACCAATACTACCACCTTACAGGGTGGACTGGCTGTTTTTCATTGTGGTACCAACACTACCACCTTACAGGGTGGACTGGGTGTTTTTCATTGTGGCACCAACACTACCAGCTACAGAGTTGACTGGGTGTTTTTCGTTGTGGCACCAACACTACCACCTTACAGGGTGGACTGGCTGTTTTTCATTGTGGCACCAACACTACCACCTTACAGGGTTGACTGGCTGTTTTTCATTGTGGTACCAACACTACCACCTTACAGGGTGGACTGGGTGTTTTACATTGTGGCACCAACACTACCAGCTACAGAGTTGACTGGGTGTTTTTCGCTGTGGCACCAACACTACCACCTTACAGGGTGGACTGGGGGTTTTTCATTGTGGTACCAACACTACCACCTTACAGGGTGGGCTGGCTGTTTTTCATTGTGGCACCAACACTACCACCTTACAGGGTTGACTGGCTGTTTTTCATTGTGGTACCAACACTACCACCTTACAGGGTGGACTGGGTGTTTTACATTGTGGCACCAACACTACCACCTTACAGGGTGGACTGGCTGTTTTTCATTGTGGCACCAACACTACCACCTTACAGGGTGGACTGGCTGTTTTTCATTGTGGCACCAACACTACCACCTTACAGGGTTGACTGGCTGTTTTTCATTGTGGTACCAGCACAACCACCTTACAGGGTGGACTGGGGGTTTTTCATTGTGGTACCAACACTACCACCTTACAGGGTGGACTGGGGGTTTTTCATTGTGGTACCAACACTACCACCTTACAGGGTGGACTGGCTGTTTTTCATTGTGGCACCAACACTACCACCTTACAGGGTTGACTGGCTGTTTTTAATTGTGGCACCAACACTACCACCTTACAGGGTGGACTGGCTGTTTTTCATTGTGGCACCAACACTACCACCTTACAGGGTGGACTGGCTGTTTTTCATTGTGGCACCAACACTACCACCTTACAGGGTGGACTGGGGGTTTTTCATTGTGGCACCAACACTACCACCTTACAGGGTGGACTGGCTGTTTTTCATTGTGGTACCAACACTACCACCTTACAGGGTGGACTGGCTGTTTTTCATTGTGGCACCAACACTACCACCTTACAGGGTGGACTGGCTGTTTTTCATTGTGGCACCAACACTACCACCTTACAGGGTTGACTGGGTGTTTTTCATTGTGGCACCAATACTACCACCTTACAGGGTGGACTGGCTGTTTTTCATTGTGGTACCAACACTACCACCTTACAGGGTGGACTGGGTGTTTTTCATTGTGGCACCAACACTACCAGCTACAGAGTTGACTGGGTGTTTTTCGTTGTGGCACCAACACTACCACCTTACAGGGTGGACTGGCTGTTTTTCATTGTGGCACCAACACTACCACCTTACAGGGTTGACTGGCTGTTTTTCATTGTGGTACCAACACTACCACCTTACAGGGTGGACTGGGTGTTTTACATTGTGGCACCAACACTACCAGCTACAGAGTTGACTGGGTGTTTTTCGCTGTGGCACCAACACTACCACCTTACAGGGTGGACTGGGGGTTTTTCATTGTGGTACCAACACTACCACCTTACAGGGTGGGCTGGCTGTTTTTCATTGTGGTACCAACACTACCACCTTACAGGGTGGACTGGGTGTTTTACATTGTGGCACCAACACTACAACCTTACAGGGTGGACTGGCTGTTTTTCATTGTGGCACCAACACTACCACCTTACAGGGTGGACTGGCTGTTTTTCATTGTGGCACCAACACTACCACCTTACAGGGTTGACTGGCTGTTTTTCATTGTGGTACCAGCACAACCACCTTACAGGGTGGACTGGGGGTTTTTCATTGTGGTACCAACACTACCACCTTACAGGGTGGACTGGGGGTTTTTCATTGTGGTACCAACACTACCACCTTACAGGGTGGACTGGCTGTTTTTCATTGTGGCACCAACACTACCACCTTACAGGGTTGACTGGCTGTTTTTAATTGTGTCACCAACACTACCACCTTACAGGGTGGACTGGCTGTTTTTCATTGTGGCACCAACACTACCACCTTACAGGGTTGACTGGGTGTTTTTCATTGTGGCACCAACACTACCACCTTACAGGGTGGACTGGGGGTTTTTCATTGTGGCACCAACACTACCACCTTACAGGGTGGACTGAGTGTTTTTCATTGTGGCACCAACACTACCACCTTACAGGGTGGACTGGGGGTTTTTCATTGTGGCACCAACACTACCACCTTACAGGGTGGACTGGCTGTTTTTCATTGTGGCACCAACACTACCACCTTACAGGGTGGACTGGGGGTTTTTCATTGTGGCACCAACACTACCACCTTACAGGGTGGACTGAGTGTTTTTCATTGTGGCACCAACACTACCACCTTACAGGGTGGACTGGCTGTTTTTCATTGTGGTACCAACACTACCACCTTACAGGGTGGACTGAGTGTTTTTCATTGTGGCACCAACACTACCACCTTACAGGGTGGACAGTGATTTTCATTGTGGTACCAACACTACCACCTTACAGGGTGGACTGGGGGTTTTTCATTGTGGCACCAACACTACCACCTTACAGGGTGGACTGAGTGTTTTTCATTGTGGTACCAACACTACCACCTTACAGGGTGGACTGAGTGTTTTTCATTGTGGTACCAACACTACCACCTTACAGGGTGGACTGGGGGTTTTTCATTGTGGCACCAACACTACCACCTTACAGGGTGGACTGGGGGGTTTTCATTGTGGCACCAACACTACCACCTTACAGGGTGGACTGAGTGTTTTTCATTGTGGTACCAACACTACCACCTTACAGGGTGGACTGGGGGTTTTTCATTGTGGCACCAACACTACCACCTTACAGGGTGGAATGGGGGTTTTTCATTGTGGCACCAACACTACCACCTTACAGGGTGGACTGGGTGTTTTACATTGTGGCACTAACACTACCAGCTACAGAGTTGACTGGGGTTTTTTTGTTGTGGCACCAACACTACCACCTTACAGGGTGGACTGGGGGTTTTTCATTGTGGCACCAACACTACCACCTTACAGGGTGGACTGGGTGTTTTACATTGTGGCACCAACACTACCACCTTACAGGGTGGACTGGCTGTTTTTCATTGTGGTACCAACACTACCACCTTACAGGGTGGACTGGCTGTTTTTAATTGTGGCACCAACACTACCACCTTACAGGGTTGACTGGCTGTTTTTCATTGTGGCACCAACACTACCACCTTACAGGTTGGACTGGGGGTTTTTCATTGTGGCACCAACACTACCACCTTACAGGGTGGACTGGGTGTTTTACATCGTGGCACTAACACTACCAGCTACAGAGTTGACTGGGGTTTTTTCGTTGTGGCACCAACACTACCACCTTACAGGGTGGACTGGGGGTTTTTCATTGTGGCACCAACACTACCACCTTACAGGGTGGACTGGGGGTTTTTCATTGTGGCACCAACACTACCACCTTACAGGGTGGACTGGGTGTTTTACATTGTGGCACCAACACTACCACCTTACAGGGTGGACTGGCTGTTTTTCATTGTGGTACCAACACTACCACCTTACAGGGTGGACTGGCTGTTTTTCATTGTGGCACCAACACTACCACCTTACAGGGTGGACTGGCTGTTTTTCATTGTGGCACCAACACTACCACCTTACAGGGTGGACTGGGGGTTTTTCATTGTGGCACCAACACTACCACCTTACAGGGTGGACTGGCTGTTTTTCATTGTGGTACCAACACTACCACCTTACAGGGTGGACTGGCTGTTTTTCATTGTGGCACCAACACTACCACCTTACAGGGTGGACTGGCTGTTTTTCATTGTGGCACCAACACTACCACCTTACAGGGTTGACTGGGTGTTTTTCATTGTGGCACCAATACTACCACCTTACAGGGTGGACTGGCTGTTTTTCATTGTGGTACCAACACTACCACCTTACAGGGTGGACTGGGTGTTTTTCATTGTGGCACCAACACTACCAGCTACAGAGTTGACTGGGTGTTTTTCGTTGTGGCACCAACACTACCACCTTACAGGGTGGACTGGCTGTTTTTCATTGTGGCACCAACACTACCACCTTACAGGGTTGACTGGCTGTTTTTCATTGTGGTACCAACACTACCACCTTACAGGGTGGACTGGGTGTTTTACATTGTGGCACCAACACTACCAGCTACAGAGTTGACTGGGTGTTTTTCGCTGTGGCACCAACACTACCACCTTACAGGGTGGACTGGGGGTTTTTCATTGTGGTACCAACACTACCACCTTACAGGGTGGGCTGGCTGTTTTTCATTGTGGCACCAACACTACCACCTTACAGGGTTGACTGGCTGTTTTTCATTGTGGTACCAACACTACCACCTTACAGGGTGGACTGGGTGTTTTACATTGTGGCACCAACACTACCACCTTACAGGGTGGACTGGCTGTTTTTCATTGTGGCACCAACACTACCACCTTACAGGGTGAACTGGCTGTTTTTCATTGTGGCACCAACACTACCACCTTACAGGGTTGACTGGCTGTTTTTCATTGTGGTACCAGCACAACCACCTTACAGGGTGGACTGGGGGTTTTTCATTGTGGTACCAACACTACCACCTTACAGGGTGGACTGGGGGTTTTTCATTGTGGTACCAACACTACCACCTTACAGGGTGGACTGGCTGTTTTTCATTGTGGCACCAACACTACCACCTTACAGGGTTGACTGGCTGTTTTTAATTGTGGCACCAACACTACCACCTTACAGGGTGGACTGGCTGTTTTTCATTGTGGCACCAACACTACCACCTTACAGGGTGGACTGGCTGTTTTTCATTGTGGCACCAACACTACCACCTTACAGGGTGGACTGGGGGTTTTTCATTGTGGCACCAACACTACCACCTTACAGGGTGGACTGGCTGTTTTTCATTGTGGTACCAACACTACCACCTTACAGGGTGGACTGGCTGTTTTTCATTGTGGCACCAACACTACCACCTTACAGGGTGGACTGGCTGTTTTTCATTGTGGCACCAACACTACCACCTTACAGGGTTGACTGGGTGTTTTTCATTGTGGCACCAATACTACCACCTTACAGGGTGGACTGGCTGTTTTTCATTGTGGTACCAACACTACCACCTTACAGGGTGGACTGGGTGTTTTTCATTGTGGCACCAACACTACCAGCTACAGAGTTGACTGGGTGTTTTTCGCTGTGGCACCAACACTACCACCTTACAGGGTGGACTGGGGGTTTTTCATTGTGGTACCAACACTACCACCTTACAGGGTGGGCTGGCTGTTTTTCATTGTGGCACCAACACTACCACCTTACAGGGTTGACTGGCTGTTTTTCATTGTGGTACCAACACTACCACCTTACAGGGTGGACTGGGTGTTTTACATTGTGGCACCAACACTACCACCTTACAGGGTGGACTGGCTGTTTTTCATTGTGGCACCAACACTACCACCTTACAGGGTGGACTGGCTGTTTTTCATTGTGGCACCAACACTACCACCTTACAGGGTTGACTGGCTGTTTTTCATTGTGGTACCAGCACAACCACCTTACAGGGTGGACTGGGGGTTTTTCATTGTGGTACCAACACTACCACCTTACAGGGTGGACTGGCTGTTTTTCATTGTGGCACCAACACTACCACCTTACAGGGTGGACTGGCTGTTTTTCATTGTGGCACCAACACTACCACCTTACAGGGTGGACTGGGGGTTTTTCATTGTGGCACCAACACTACCACCTTACAGGGTGGACTGGCTGTTTTTCATTGTGGTACCAACACTACCACCTTACAGGGTGGACTGGCTGTTTTTCATTGTGGCACCAACACTACCACCTTACAGGGTGGACTGGCTGTTTTTGATTGTGGCACCAACACTACCACCTTACAGGGTTGACTGGGTGTTTTTCATTGTGGCACCAATACTACCACCTTACAGGGTGGACTGGCTGTTTTTCATTGTGGTACCAACACTACCACCTTACAGGGTGGACTGGGTGTTTTTCATTGTGGCACCAACACTACCAGCTACAGAGTTGACTGGGTGTTTTTCGTTGTGGCACCAACACTACCACCTTACAGGGTGGACTGGCTGTTTTTCATTGTGGCACCAACACTACCACCTTACAGGGTTGACTGGCTGTTTTTCATTGTGGTACCAACACTACCACCTTACAGGGTGGACTGGGTGTTTTACATTGTGGCACCAACACTACCAGCTACAGAGTTGACTGGGTGTTTTTCGCTGTGGCACCAACACTACCACCTTACAGGGTGGACTGGGGGTTTTTCATTGTGGTACCAACACTACCACCTTACAGGGTGGGCTGGCTGTTTTTCATTGTGGCACCAACACTACCACCTTACAGGGTTGACTGGCTGTTTTTCATTGTGGTACCAACACTACCACCTTACAGGGTGGACTGGGTGTTTTACATTGTGGCACCAACACTACCACCTTACAGGGTGGACTGGCTGTTTTTCATTGTGGCACCAACACTACCACCTTACAGGGTGGACTGGCTGTTTTTCATTGTGGCACCAACACTACCACCTTACAGGGTTGACTGGCTGTTTTTCATTGTGGTACCAGCACAACCACCTTACAGGGTGGACTGGGGGTTTTTCATTGTGGTACCAACACTACCACCTTACAGGGTGGACTGGGGGTTTTTCATTGTGGTACCAACACTACCACCTTACAGGGTGGACTGGCTGTTTTTCATTGTGGCACCAACACTACCACCTTACAGGGTTGACTGGCTGTTTTTAATTGTGGCACCAACACTACCACCTTACAGGGTGGACTGGCTGTTTTTCATTGTGGCACCAACACTACCACCTTACAGGGTGGACTGGCTGTTTTTCATTGTGGCACCAACACTACCACCTTACAGGGTGGACTGGGGGTTTTTCATTGTGGCACCAACACTACCACCTTACAGGGTGGACTGGCTGTTTTTCATTGTGGTACCAACACTACCACCTTACAGGGTGGACTGGCTGTTTTTCATTGTGGCACCAACACTACCACCTTACAGGGTGGACTGGCTGTTTTTCATTGTGGCACCAACACTACCACCTTACAGGGTTGACTGGGTGTTTTTCATTGTGGCACCAATACTACCACCTTACAGGGTGGACTGGCTGTTTTTCATTGTGGTACCAACACTACCACCTTACAGGGTGGACTGGGTGTTTTTCATTGTGGCACCAACACTACCAGCTACAGAGTTGACTGGGTGTTTTTCGTTGTGGCACCAACACTACCACCTTACAGGGTGGACTGGCTGTTTTTCATTGTGGCACCAACACTACCACCTTACAGGGTTGACTGGCTGTTTTTCATTGTGGTACCAACACTACCACCTTACAGGGTGGACTGGGTGTTTTACATTGTGGCACCAACACTACCAGCTACAGAGTTGACTGGGTGTTTTTCGCTGTGGCACCAACACTACCACCTTACAGGGTGGACTGGGGGTTTTTCATTGTGGTACCAACACTACCACCTTACAGGGTGGGCTGGCTGTTTTTCATTGTGGCACCAACACTACCACCTTACAGGGTTGACTGGCTGTTTTTCATTGTGGTACCAACACTACCACCTTACAGGGTGGACTGGGTGTTTTACATTGTGGCACCAACACTACCACCTTACAGGGTGGACTGGCTGTTTTTCATTGTGGCACCAACACTACCACCTTACAGGGTGGACTGGCTGTTTTTCATTGTGGCACCAACACTACCACCTTACAGGGTTGACTGGCTGTTTTTCATTGTGGTACCAGCACAACCACCTTACAGGGTGGACTGGGGGTTTTTCATTGTGGTACCAACACTACCACCTTACAGGGTGGACTGGGGGTTTTTCATTGTGGTACCAACACTACCACCTTACAGGGTGGACTGGCTGTTTTTCATTGTGGCACCAACACTACCACCTTACAGGGTTGACTGGCTGTTTTTAATTGTGGCACCAACACTACCACCTTACAGGGTGGACTGGCTGTTTTTCATTGTGGCACCAACACTACCACCTTACAGGGTTGACTGGGTGTTTTTCATTGTGGCACCAACACTACCACCTTACAGGGTGGACTGGGGGTTTTTCATTGTGGCACCAACACTACCACCTTACAGGGTGGACTGAGTGTTTTTCATTGTGGCACCAACACTACCACCTTACAGGGTGGACTGGGGGTTTTTCATTGTGGCACCAACACTACCACCTTACAGGGTGGACTGGCTGTTTTTCATTGTGGCACCAACACTACCACCTTACAGGGTGGGCTGGGGGTTTTTCATTGTGGCACCAACACTACCACCTTACAGGGTGGACTGAGTGTTTTTCATTGTGGCACCAACACTACCACCTTACAGGGTGGACTGGCTGTTTTTCATTGTGGTACCAACACTACCACCTTACAGGGTGGACTGAGTGTTTTTCATTGTGGCACCAACACTACCACCTTACAGGGTGGACAGTGATTTTCATTGTGGTACCAACACTACCACCTTACAGGGTGGACTGGGGGTTTTTCATTGTGGCACCAACACTACCACTTTACAGGGTGGACTGAGTGTTTTTCATTGTGGTACCAACACTACCACCTTACAGGGTGGACTGAGTGTTTTTCATTGTGGTACCAACACTACCACCTTACAGGGTGGACTGGGGGTTTTTCATTGTGGCACCAACACTACCACCTTACAGGGTGGACTGGGTGTTTTACATTGTGGCACCAACACTACCACCTTACAGGGTGGACTGGCTGTTTTTCATTGTGGCACCAACACTACCACCTTACAGGGTGGACTGGGGGTTTTTCATTGTGGCACCAACACTACCACCTTACAGGGTGGACTGGCTGTTTTTCATTGTGGTACCAACACTACCACCTTACAGGGTGGACTGGCTGTTTTTCATTGTGGCACCAACACTACCACCTTACAGGGTGGACTGGCTGTTTTTCATTGTGGCACCAACACTACCACCTTACAGGGTTGACTGGGTGTTTTTCATTGTGGCACCAATACTACCACCTTACAGGGTGGACTGGCTGTTTTTCATTGTGGTACCAACACTACCACCTTACAGGGTGGACTGGGTGTTTTTCATTGTGGCACCAACACTACCAGCTACAGAGTTGACTGGGTGTTTTTCGTTGTGGCACCAACACTACCACCTTACAGGGTGGACTGGCTGTTTTTCATTGTGGCACCAACACTACCACCTTACAGGGTTGACTGGCTGTTTTTCATTGTGGTACCAACACTACCACCTTACAGGGTGGACTGGGTGTTTTACATTGTGGCACCAACACTACCAGCTACAGAGTTGACTGGGTGTTTTTCGCTGTGGCACCAACACTACCACCTTACAGGGTGGACTGGGGGTTTTTCATTGTGGTACCAACACTACCACCTTACAGGGTGGGCTGGCTGTTTTTCATTGTGGCACCAACACTACCACCTTACAGGGTTGACTGGCTGTTTTTCATTGTGGTACCAACACTACCACCTTACAGGGTGGACTGGGTGTTTTACATTGTGGCACCAACACTACCACCTTACAGGGTGGACTGGCTGTTTTTCATTGTGGCACCAACACTACCACCTTACAGGGTGGACTGGCTGTTTTTCATTGTGGCACCAACACTACCACCTTACAGGGTTGACTGGCTGTTTTTCATTGTGGTACCAGCACAACCACCTTACAGGGTGGACTGGGGGTTTTTCATTGTGGTACCAACACTACCACCTTACAGGGTGGACTGGGGGTTTTTCATTGTGGTACCAACACTACCACCTTACAGGGTGGACTGGCTGTTTTTCATTGTGGCACCAACACTACCACCTTACAGGGTTGACTGGCTGTTTTTAATTGTGGCACCAACACTACCACCTTACAGGGTGGACTGGCTGTTTTTCATTGTGGCACCAACACTACCACCTTACAGGGTGGACTGGCTGTTTTTCATTGTGGCACCAACACTACCACCTTACAGGGTGGACTGGGGGTTTTTCATTGTGGCACCAACACTACCACCTTACAGGGTGGACTGGCTGTTTTTCATTGTGGTACCAACACTACCACCTTACAGGGTGGACTGGCTGTTTTTCATTGTGGCACCAACACTACCACCTTACAGGGTGGACTGGCTGTTTTTCATTGTGGCACCAACACTACCACCTTACAGGGTTGACTGGGTGTTTTTCATTGTGGCACCAATACTACCACCTTACAGGGTGGACTGGCTGTTTTTCATTGTGGTACCAACACTACCACCTTACAGGGTGGACTGGGTGTTTTTCATTGTGGCACCAACACTACCAGCTACAGAGTTGACTGGGTGTTTTTCGCTGTGGCACCAACACTACCACCTTACAGGGTGGACTGGGGGTTTTTCATTGTGGTACCAACACTACCACCTTACAGGGTGGGCTGGCTGTTTTTCATTGTGGCACCAACACTACCACCTTACAGGGTTGACTGGCTGTTTTTCATTGTGGTACCAACACTACCACCTTACAGGGTGGACTGGGTGTTTTACATTGTGGCACCAACACTACCACCTTACAGGGTGGACTGGCTGTTTTTCATTGTGGCACCAACACTACCACCTTACAGGGTGGACTGGCTGTTTTTCATTGTGGCACCAACACTACCACCTTACAGGGTTGACTGGCTGTTTTTCATTGTGGTACCAGCACAACCACCTTACAGGGTGGACTGGGGGTTTTTCATTGTGGTACCAACACTACCACCTTACAGGGTGGACTGGCTGTTTTTCATTGTGGCACCAACACTACCACCTTACAGGGTTGACTGGCTGTTTTTAATTGTGGCACCAACACTACCACCTTACAGGGTGGACTGGCTGTTTTTCATTGTGGCACCAACACTACCACCTTACAGGGTGGACTGGCTGTTTTTCATTGTGGCACCAACACTACCACCTTACAGGGTGGACTGGGGGTTTTTCATTGTGGCACCAACACTACCACCTTACAGGGTGGACTGGCTGTTTTTCATTGTGGTACCAACACTACCACCTTACAGGGTGGACTGGCTGTTTTTCATTGTGGCACCAACACTACCACCTTACAGGGTGGACTGGCTGTTTTTCATTGTGGCACCAACACTACCACCTTACAGGGTTGACTGGGTGTTTTTCATTGTGGCACCAATACTACCACCTTACAGGGTGGACTGGCTGTTTTTCATTGTGGTACCAACACTACCACCTTACAGGGTGGACTGGGTGTTTTTCATTGTGGCACCAACACTACCAGCTACAGAGTTGACTGGGTGTTTTTCGTTGTGGCACCAACACTACCACCTTACAGGGTGGACTGGCTGTTTTTCATTGTGGCACCAACACTACCACCTTACAGGGTTGACTGGCTGTTTTTCATTGTGGTACCAACACTACCACCTTACAGGGTGGACTGGGTGTTTTACATTGTGGCACCAACACTACCAGCTACAGAGTTGACTGGGTGTTTTTCGCTGTGGCACCAACACTACCACCTTACAGGGTGGACTGGGGGTTTTTCATTGTGGTACCAACACTACCACCTTACAGGGTGGGCTGGCTGTTTTTCATTGTGGCACCAACACTACCACCTTACAGGGTTGACTGGCTGTTTTTCATTGTGGTACCAACACTACCACCTTACAGGGTGGACTGGGTGTTTTACATTGTGGCACCAACACTACCACCTTACAGGGTGGACTGGCTGTTTTTCATTGTGGCACCAACACTACCACCTTACAGGGTGGACTGGCTGTTTTTCATTGTGGCACCAACACTACCACCTTACAGGGTTGACTGGCTGTTTTTCATTGTGGTACCAGCACAACCACCTTACAGGGTGGACTGGGGGTTTTTCATTGTGGTACCAACACTACCACCTTACAGGGTGGACTGGGGGTTTTTCATTGTGGTACCAACACTACCACCTTACAGGGTGGACTGGCTGTTTTTCATTGTGGCACCAACACTACCACCTTACAGGGTTGACTGGCTGTTTTTAATTGTGGCACCAACACTACCACCTTACAGGGTGGACTGGCTGTTTTTCATTGTGGCACCAACACTACCACCTTACAGGGTGGACTGGCTGTTTTTCATTGTGGCACCAACACTACCACCTTACAGGGTGGACTGGGGGTTTTTCATTGTGGCACCAACACTACCACCTTACAGGGTGGACTGGCTGTTTTTCATTGTGGTACCAACACTACCACCTTACAGGGTGGACTGGCTGTTTTTCATTGTGGCACCAACACTACCACCTTACAGGGTGGACTGGCTGTTTTTCATTGTGGCACCAACACTACCACCTTACAGGGTTGACTGGGTGTTTTTCATTGTGGCACCAATACTACCACCTTACAGGGTGGACTGGCTGTTTTTCATTGTGGTACCAACACTACCACCTTACAGGGTGGACTGGGTGTTTTTCATTGTGGCACCAACACTACCAGCTACAGAGTTGACTGGGTGTTTTTCGTTGTGGCACCAACACTACCACCTTACAGGGTGGACTGGCTGTTTTTCATTGTGGCACCAACACTACCACCTTACAGGGTTGACTGGCTGTTTTTCATTGTGGTACCAACACTACCACCTTACAGGGTGGACTGGGTGTTTTACATTGTGGCACCAACACTACCACCTTACAGGGTTGACTGGCTGTTTTTAATTGTGGCACCAACACTACCACCTTACAGGGTGGACTGGCTGTTTTTCATTGTGGCACCAACACTACCACCTTACAGGGTTGACTGGGTGTTTTTCATTGTGGCACCAACACTACCACCTTACAGGGTGGACTGGGGGTTTTTCATTGTGGCACCAACACTACCACCTTACAGGGTGGACTGAGTGTTTTTCATTGTGGCACCAACACTACCACCTTACAGGGTGGACTGGGGGTTTTTCATTGTGGCACCAACACTACCACCTTACAGGGTGGACTGGCTGTTTTTCATTGTGGCACCAACACTACCACCTTACAGGGTGGACTGGGGGTTTTTCATTGTGGCACCAACACTACCACCTTACAGGGTGGACTGAGTGTTTTTCATTGTGGCACCAACACTACCACCTTACAGGGTGGACTGGCTGTTTTTCATTGTGGTACCAACACTACCACCTTACAGGGTGGACTGAGTGTTTTTCATTGTGGCACCAACACTACCACCTTACAGGGTGGACAGTGATTTTCATTGTGGTACCAACACTACCACCTTACAGGGTGGACTGGGGGTTTTTCATTGTGGCACCAACACTACCACCTTACAGGGTGGACTGAGTGTTTTTCATTGTGGTACCAACACTACCACCTTACAGGGTGGACTGAGTGTTTTTCATTGTGGTACCAACACTACCACCTTACAGGGTGGACTGGGGGTTTTTCATTGTGGCACCAACACTACCACCTTACAGGGTGGACTGGGGGGTTTTCATTGTGGCACCAACACTACCACCTTACAGGGTGGACTGAGTGTTTTTCATTGTGGTACCAACACTACCACCTTACAGGGTGGACTGGGGGTTTTTCATTGTGGCACCAACACTACCACCTTACAGGGTGGAATGGGGGTTTTTCATTGTGGCACCAACACTACCACCTTACAGGGTGGACTGGGTGTTTTACATTGTGGCACTAACACTACCAGCTACAGAGTTGACTGGGGTTTTTTTGTTGTGGCACCAACACTACCACCTTACAGGGTGGACTGGGGGTTTTTCATTGTGGCACCAACACTACCACCTTACAGGGTGGACTGGGGGTTTTTCATTGTGGCACCAACACTACCACCTTACAGGGTGGACTGGGTGTTTTACATTGTGGCACCAACACTACCACCTTACAGGGTGGACTGGCTGTTTTTCATTGTGGTACCAACACTACCACCTTACAGGGTGGACTGGCTGTTTTTCATTGTGGCACCAACACTACCACCTTACAGGGTGGACTGGCTGTTTTTCATTGTGGCACCAACACTACCACCTTACAGGGTTGACTGGCTGTTTTTCATTGTGGCACCAACACTACCACCTTACAGGTTGGACTGGGGGTTTTTCATTGTGGCACCAACACTACCACCTTACAGGGTGGACTGGGTGTTTTACATCGTGGCACTAACACTACCAGCTACAGAGTTGACTGGGGTTTTTTCGTTGTGGCACCAACACTACCACCTTACAGGGTGGACTGGGGGTTTTTCATTGTGGCACCAACACTACCACCTTACAGGGTGGACTGGGGGTTTTTCATTGTGGCACCAACACTACCACCTTACAGGGTGGACTGGGTGTTTTACATTGTGGCACCAACACTACCACCTTACAGGGTGGACTGGCTGTTTTTCATTGTGGTACCAACACTACCACCTTACAGGGTGGACTGGCTGTTTTTCATTGTGGCACCAACACTACCACCTTACAGGGTGGACTGGCTGTTTTTCATTGTGGCACCAACACTACCACCTTACAGGGTTGATTGGCTGTTTTTCATTGTGGTACCAACACTACCACCTTACAGGGTGGACTGGGTGTTTTACATTGTGGCACCAACACTACCACCTTACAGGGTGGACTGGCTGTTTTTCATTGTGGTACCAACACTACCACCTTACAGGGTGGACTGGCTGTTTTTCATTGTGGCACCAACACTACCACCTTACAGGGTTGACTGGCTGTTTTTCATTGTGGCACCAATACTACCACCTTACAGGGTTGACTGGGTGTTTTTCATTGTGGCACCAACATTACCACCTTACAGGGTGGACTGGCTGTTTTTCATTGTGGTACCAACACTACCACCTTACAGGGTGGACTGGGGGTTTTTCATTGTGGCACCAACACTACCACCTTACAGGGTGGACTGGGGGTTTTTCATTGTGGCACCAACACTACCACCTTACAGGGTGGACTGAGTGTTTTTCATTGTGGTACCAACACTACCACCTTACAGGGTGGACTGGGGGTTTTTCATTCTGGCACCAACACTACCACCTAACAGGGTGGACTGGGGGTTTTTCATTGTGGCACCAACACTACCACCTTACAGGGTGGACTGGGTGTTTTACATTGTGGCACTAACACTACCAGCTACAGAGTTGACTGGGTGTTTTTCGTTGTGGCACCAACACTACCACCTTACAGGGTGGACTGGCTGTTTTTCATTGTGGCACCAACACTACCACCTTACAGGGTTGACTGGCTGTTTTTCATTGTGGTACCAACACTACCACCTTACAGGGTGGACTGGGTGTTTTACATTGTGGCACCAACACTACCAGCTACAGAGTTGACTGGGTGTTTTTCGCTGTGGCACCAACACTACCACCTTACAGGGTGGACTGGGGGTTTTTCATTGTGGTACCAACACTACCACCTTACAGGGTGGGCTGGCTGTTTTTCATTGTGGCACCAACACTACCACCTTACAGGGTTGACTGGCTGTTTTTCATTGTGGTACCAACACTACCACCTTACAGGGTGGACTGGGTGTTTTACATTGTGGCACCAACACTACCACCTTACAGGGTGGACTGGCTGTTTTTCATTGTGGCACCAACACTACCACCTTACAGGGTGGACTGGCTGTTTTTCATTGTGGCACCAACACTACCACCTTACAGGGTTGACTGGCTGTTTTTCATTGTGGTACCAGCACAACCACCTTACAGGGTGGACTGGGGGTTTTTCATTGTGGTACCAACACTACCACCTTACAGGGTGGACTGGGGGTTTTTCATTGTGGTACCAACACTACCACCTTACAGGGTGGACTGGCTGTTTTTCATTGTGGCACCAACACTACCACCTTACAGGGTTGACTGGCTGTTTTTAATTGTGGCACCAACACTACCACCTTACAGGGTGGACTGGCTGTTTTTCATTGTGGCACCAACACTACCACCTTACAGGGTTGACTGGGTGTTTTTCATTGTGGCACCAACACTACCACCTTACAGGGTGGACTGGGGGTTTTTCATTGTGGCACAAACACTACCACCTTACAGGGTGGACTGAGTGTTTTTCATTGTGGCACCAACACTACCACCTTACAGGGTGGACTGGGGGTTTTTCATTGTGGCACCAACACTACCACCTTACAGGGTGGACTGGCTGTTTTTCATTGTGGCACCAACACTACCACCTTACAGGGTGGACTGGGGGTTTTTCATTGTGGCACCAACACTACCACCTTACAGGGTGGACTGAGTGTTTTTCATTGTGGCACCAACACTACCACCTTACAGGGTGGACTGGCTGTTTTTCATTGTGGTACCAACACTACCACCTTACAGGGTGGACTGAGTGTTTTTCATTGTGGCACCAACACTACCACCTTACAGGGTGGACAGTGATTTTCATTGTGGTACCAACACTACCACCTTACAGGGTGGACTGGGGGTTTTTCATTGTGGCACCAACACTACCACCTTACAGGGTGGACTGAGTGTTTTTCATTGTGGTACCAACACTACCACCTTACAGGGTGGACTGAGTGTTTTTCATTGTGGTACCAACACTACCACCTTACAGGGTGGACTGGGGGGTTTTCATTGTGGCACCAACACTACCACCTTACAGGGTGGACTGAGTGTTTTTCATTGTGGTACCAACACTACCACCTTACAGGGTGGACTGGGGGTTTTTCATTGTGGCACCAACACTACCACCTTACAGGGTGGAATGGGGGTTTTTCATTGTGGCACCAACACTACCACCTTACAGGGTGGACTGGGTGTTTTACATTGTGGCACTAACACTACCAGCTACAGAGTTGACTGGGGTTTTTTTGTTGTGGCACCAACACTACCACCTTACAGGGTGGACTGGGGGTTTTTCATTGTGGCACCAACACTACCACCTTACAGGGTGGTTGGGGGTTTTTCATTGTGGCACCAACACTACCACCTTACAGGGTGGACTGGGTGTTTTACATTGTGGCACCAACACTACCACCTTACAGGGTGGACTGGCTGTTTTTCATTGTGGTACCAACACTACCACCTTACAGGGTGGACTGGCTGTTTTTCATTGTGGCACCAACACTACCACCTTACAGGGTTGACTGGCTGTTTTTCATTGTGGCACCAACACTACCACCTTACAGGTTGGACTGGGGGTTTTTCATTGTGGCACCAACACTACCACCTTACAGGGTGGACTGGGTGTTTTACATAGTGGCACTAACACTACCCGCTACAGAGTTGACTGGGGTTTTTTCGTTGTGGCACCAACACTACCACCTTACAGGGTGGACTGGGGGTTTTTCATTGTGGCACCAACACTACCACCTTACAGGGTGGACTGGGGGTTTTTCATTGTGGGACCAACACTACCACCTTACAGGGTGGACTGGGTGTTTTACATTGTGGCACCAACACTACCACCTTACAGGGTGGGCTGGCTGTTTTTCATTGTGGCACCAACACTACCACCTTACAGGGTTGACTGGCTGTTTTTCATTGTGGTACCAACACTACCACCTTACAGGGTGGACTGGGTGTTTTACATTGTGGCACCAACACTACCACCTTACAGGGTGGACTGGGGGTTTTTCATTGTGGCACCAACACTACCACCTTACAGGGTGGACTGAGTGTTTTTCATTGTGGTACCAACACTACCACCTTACAGGGTGGACTGGGGGTTTTTCATTCTGGCACCAACACTACCACCTTACAGGGTGGACTGGGGGTTTTTCATTGTGGCACCAACACTACCACCTTACAGGGTGGACTGGGTGTTTTACATTGTGGCACTAACACTACCAGCTACAGAGTTGACTGGGTGTTTTTCGTTGTGGCACCAACACTACCACCTTACAGGGTGGACTGGCTGTTTTTCATTGTGGCACCAACACTACCACCTTACAGGGTTGACTGGCTGTTTTTCATTGTGGTACCAACACTACCACCTTACAGGGTGGACTGGGTGTTTTACATTGTGGCACCAACACTACCAGCTACAGAGTTGACTGGGTGTTTTTCGCTGTGGCACCAACACTACCACCTTACAGGGTGGACTGGGGGTTTTTCATTGTGGTACCAACACTACCACCTTACAGGGTGGGCTGGCTGTTTTTCATTGTGGCACCAACACTACCACCTTACAGGGTTGACTGGCTGTTTTTCATTGTGGTACCAACACTACCACCTTACAGGGTGGACTGGGTGTTTTACATTGTGGCACCAACACTACCACCTTACAGGGTGGACTGGCTGTTTTTCATTGTGGCACCAACACTACCACCTTACAGGGTGGACTGGCTGTTTTTCATTGTGGCACCAACACTACCACCTTACAGGGTTGACTGGCTGTTTTTCATTGTGGTACCAGCACAACCACCTTACAGGGTGGACTGGGGGTTTTTCATTGTGGTACCAACACTACCACCTTACAGGGTGGACTGGGGGTTTTTCATTGTGGTACCAACACTACCACCTTACAGGGTGGACTGGCTGTTTTTCATTGTGGCACCAACACTACCACCTTACAGGGTTGACTGGCTGTTTTTAATTGTGGCACCAACACTACCACCTTACAGGGTGGACTGGCTGTTTTTCATTGTGGCACCAACACTACCACCTTACAGGGTTGACTGGGTGTTTTTCATTGTGGCACCAACACTACCACCTTACAGGGTGGACTGGGGGTTTTTCATTGTGGCACAAACACTACCACCTTACAGGGTGGACTGAGTGTTTTTCATTGTGGCACCAACACTACCACCTTACAGGGTGGACTGGGGGTTTTTCATTGTGGCACCAACACTACCACCTTACAGGGTGGACTGGCTGTTTTTCATTGTGGCACCAACACTACCACCTTACAGGGTGGACTGGGGGTTTTTCATTGTGGCACCAACACTACCACCTTACAGGGTGGACTGAGTGTTTTTCATTGTGGCACCAACACTACCACCTTACAGGGTGGACTGGCTGTTTTTCATTGTGGTACCAACACTACCACCTTACAGGGTGGACTGAGTGTTTTTCATTGTGGCACCAACACTACCACCTTACAGGGTGGACAGTGATTTTCATTGTGGTACCAACACTACCACCTTACAGGGTGGACTGGGGGTTTTTCATTGTGGCACCAACACTACCACCTTACAGGGTGGACTGAGTGTTTTTCATTGTGGTACCAACACTACCACCTTACAGGGTGGACTGAGTGTTTTTCATTGTGGTACCAACACTACCACCTTACAGGGTGGACTGGGGGGTTTTCATTGTGGCACCAACACTACCACCTTACAGGGTGGACTGAGTGTTTTTCATTGTGGTACCAACACTACCACCTTACAGGGTGGACTGGGGGTTTTTCATTGTGGCACCAACACTACCACCTTACAGGGTGGAATGGGGGTTTTTCATTGTGGCACCAACACTACCACCTTACAGGGTGGACTGGGTGTTTTACATTGTGGCACTAACACTACCAGCTACAGAGTTGACTGGGGTTTTTTTGTTGTGGCACCAACACTACCACCTTACAGGGTGGACTGGGGGTTTTTCATTGTGGCACCAACACTACCACCTTACAGGGTGGTTGGGGGTTTTTCATTGTGGCACCAACACTACCACCTTACAGGGTGGACTGGGTGTTTTACATTGTGGCACCAACACTACCACCTTACAGGGTGGACTGGCTGTTTTTCATTGTGGTACCAACACTACCACCTTACAGGGTGGACTGGCTGTTTTTCATTGTGGCACCAACACTACCACCTTACAGGGTTGACTGGCTGTTTTTCATTGTGGCACCAACACTACCACCTTACAGGTTGGACTGGGGGTTTTTCATTGTGGCACCAACACTACCACCTTACAGGGTGGACTGGGTGTTTTACATAGTGGCACTAACACTACCCGCTACAGAGTTGACTGGGGTTTTTTCGTTGTGGCACCAACACTACCACCTTACAGGGTGGACTGGGGGTTTTTCATTGTGGCACCAACACTACCACCTTACAGGGTGGACTGGGGGTTTTTCATTGTGGCACCAACACTACCACCTTACAGGGTGGACTGGGTGTTTTACATTGTGGCACCAACACTACCACCTTACAGGGTGGACTGGCTGTTTTTCATTGTGGTACCAACACTACCACCTTACAGGGTGGACTGGCTGTTTTTCATTGTGGCACCAACACTACCACCTTACAGGGTGGACTGGCTGTTTTTCATTGTGGCACCAACACTACCACCTTACAGGGTTGATTGGCTGTTTTTCATTGTGGTACCAACACTACCACCTTACAGGGTGGACTGGGTGTTTTACATTGTGGCACCAACACTACCACCTTACAGGGTGGACTGGCTGTTTTTCATTGTGGTACCAACACTACCACCTTACAGGGTGGACTGGCTGTTTTTCATTGTGGCACCAACACTACCACCTTACAGGGTTGACTGGCTGTTTTTCATTGTGGCACCAATACTACCACCTTACAGGGTTGACTGGGTGTTTTTCATTGTGGCACCAACACTACCACCTTACAGGGTGGACTGGCTGTTTTTCATTGTGGTACCAACACTACCACCTTACAGGGTGGACTGGGGGTTTTTCATTGTGGCACCAACACTACCACCTTACAGGGTGGACTGGGGGTTTTTCATTGTGGCACCAACACTACCACCTTACAGGGTGGACTGAGTGTTTTTCATTGTGGTACCAACACTACCACCTTACAGGGTGGACTGGGGGTTTTTCATTGTGGCACCAATACTACCACCTTACAGGGTGGACTGGGTGTTTTACATTGTGGCACTAACACTACCAGCTACAGAGTTGACTGGGGTTTTTTTGTTGTGGCACCAACACTACCACCTTACAGGGTGGACTGGGGGTTTTTCATTGTGGCACCAACACTACCACCTTACAGGGTGGACTGGGGGTTTTTCATTGTGGCACCAACACTACCACCTTACAGGGTGGACTGGGTGTTTTACATTGTGGCACCAACACTACCACCTTACAGGGTGGACTGGCTGTTTTTCATTGTGGTACCAACACTACCACCTTACAGGGTGGACTGGCTGTTTTTCATTGTGGCACCAACACTACCACCTTACAGGGTTGACTGGCTGTTTTTCATTGTGGCACCAACACTACCACCTTACAGGTTGGACTTTGGGTTTTTCATTGTGGCACCAACACTACCACCTTACAGGGTGGACTGGGTGTTTTACATCGTGGCACTAACACTACCCGCTACAGAGTTGACTGGGGTTTTTTCGTTGTGGCACCAACACTACCACCTTACAGGGTGGACTGGGGGTTTTTCATTGTGGCACCAACACTACCACCTTACAGGGTGGACTGGGGGTTTTTCATTGTGGCACCAACACTACCACCTTACAGGGTGGACTGGGTGTTTTACATTGTGGCACCAACACTACCACCTTACAGGGTGGACTGGCTGTTTTTCATTGTGGTACCAACACTACCACCTTACAGGGTGGACTGGCTGTTTTTCATTGTGGCACCAACACTACCACCTTACAGGGTGGACTGGCTGTTTTTCATTGTGGCACCAACACTACCACCTTACAGGGTTGATTGGCTGTTTTTCATTGTGGTACCAACACTACCACCTTACAGGGTGGACTGGGTGTTTTACATTGTGGCACCAACACTACCACCTTACAGGGTGGACTGGCTGTTTTTCATTGTGGTACCAACACTACCACCTTACAGGGTGGACTGGCTGTTTTTCATTGTGGCACCAACACTACCACCTTACAGGGTTGACTGGCTGTTTTTCATTGTGGCACCAATACTACCACCTTACAGGGTTGACTGGGTGTTTTTCATTGTGGCACCAACACTACCACCTTACAGGGAGGACTGGCTGTTTTTCATTGTGGTACCAACACTACCACCTTACAGGGTGGACTGGGGGTTTTTCATTGTGGCACCAACACTACCACCTTACAGGGTGGACTGGGGGTTTTTCATTGTGGCACCAACACTACCACCTTACAGGGTGGACTGAGTGTTTTTCATTGTGGTACCAACACTACCACCTTACAGGGTGGACTGGGGGTTTTTCATTGTGGCACCAACACTACCACCTTACAGGGTGGACTGGGGGCTTTTCATTGTGGCACCAACACTACCACCTTACAGGGTGGACTGGGTGTTTTACATTGTGGCACTAACACTACCAGCTACAGAGTTGACTGGGGTTTTTTCGTTGTGGCACCAACACTACCACCTTACAGGGTGGACTGGGGGTTTTTCATTGTGGAACCAACACTACCACCTTACAGGGTGGACTGGGGGTTTTTCATTGTGGCACCAACACTACCACCTTACAGGGTGGACTGGGGGTTTTACATTGTGGCACCAACACTACCACCTTACAGGGTGGACTGGCTGTTTTTCATTGTGGTACCAACACTACCACCTTACAGGGTGGACTGGCTGTTTTTCATTGTGGCACCAACACTACCACCTTACAGGGTGGACTGGGGGTTTTACATTGTGGCACCAACACTACCACCTTACAGGGTGGACTGGCTGTTTTTCATTGTGGTACCAACACTACCACCTTACAGGGTGGACTGGCTGTTTTTCATTGTGGCACCAACACTACCACCTTACAGGGTGGACTGGCTGTTTTTCATTGTGGCACCAACACTACCACCTTACAGGGTTGACTGGCTGTTTTTCATTGTGGTACCAACACTACCACCTTACAGGGTGGACTGGGTGTTTTACATTGTGGCACCAACACTACCACCTTACAGGGTGGACTGGCTGTTTTTCATTGTGGCACCAACACTACCATCTTACAGGGTGGACTGGGGGTTTTTCATTGTGGCACCAACACTACCACCTTACAGGGTTGACTGGCTGTTTTTCATTGTGGTACCAACACTACCACCTTACAGGGTGGACTGGGTGTTTTACATTGTGGCACCAACACTACCACCTTACAGGGTGGACTGGCTGTTTTTCATTGTGGTACCAACACTACCACCTTACAGGGTGGACTGGCTGTTTTTCATTGTGGCACCAACACTACCACCTTACAGGGTGGACTGGCTGTTTTTCATTGTGGCACCAACACTACCACCTTACAGGGTTGACTGGGTGTTTTTCATTGTGGCACCAATACTACCACCTTACAGGGTGGACTGGCTGTTTTTCATTGTGGTACCAACACTACCACCTTACAGGGTGGACTGGGTGTTTTTCATTGTGGCACCAACACTACCAGCTACAGAGTTGACTGGGTGTTTTTCGTTGCGGCACCAACACTACCACCTTACAGGGTGGACTGGCTGTTTTTCATTGTGGCACCAACACTACCACCTTACAGGGTTGACTGGCTGTTTTTCATTGTGGTACCAACACTACCACCTTACAGGGTGGACTGGGTGTTTTACATTGTGGCACCAACACTACCAGCTACAGAGTTGACTGGGTGTTTTTCGTTGTGGCACCAACACTACCACCTTACAGGGTGGACTGGGGGTTTTTCATTGTGGTACCAACACTACCACCTTACAGGGTGGGCTGGCTGTTTTTCATTGTGGCACCAACACTACCACCTTACAGGGTTGACTGACTGTTTTTCATTGTGGTACCAACACTACCACCTTACAGGGTGGACTGGGTGTTTTACATTGTGGCACCAACACTACCACCTTACAGGGTGGACTGGCTGTTTTTCATTGTGGTACCAACACTACCACCTTACAGGGTGGACTGGCTGTTTTTCATTGTGGCACCAACACTACCACCTTACAGGGTGGAGTGGGGGTTTTTCATTGTGGCACCAACACTACCACCTTACAGGGTGGACTGGGTGTTTTACATTGTGGCACCAACACTACCACCTTACAGGGTGGACTGAGTGTTTTTCATTGTGGCACCAACACTACCACCTTACAGGGTGGACTGAGTGTTTTTCATTGTGGCACCAACACTACCACCTTACAGGGTGGACTGGCTGTTTTTCATTGTGGTACCAACACTACCACCTTACAGGGTGGACAGTGATTTTCATTGTGGTACCAACACTACCACCTTACAGGGTGGACTGAGGGTTTTTCATTGTGGCACCAACACTACCACCTTACAGGGTGGACTGAGTGTTTTTCATTGTGGTACCAACACTACCACCTTACAGGGTGGACTGGGGGTTTTTCATTGTGGCACCAACACTACCACCTTACAGGGTGGACTGGGGGTTTTTCATTGTGGCACCAACACTACCACCTTACAGGGTGGACTGGGTGTTTTACATTGTGGCACTAACACTACCAGCTACAGAGTTGACTGGGGTTTTTTTGTTGTGGCACCAACACTACCACCTTACAGGGTGGACTGGGGGTTTTTCATTGTGGCACCAACACTACCACCTTACAGGGTGGACTGGAGGTTTTTCATTGTGGCACCAACACTACCACCTTACAGGGCGGACTGGGTGTTTTACATTGTGGCACCAACACTACCACCTTACAGGGTGGACTGGCTGTTTTTCATTGTGGTACCAACACTACCACCTTACAGGGTGGACTGGCTGTTTTTCATTGTGGTACCAACACTACCACCTTACAGGGTGGACTGGGTGTTTTACATTGTGGCACCAACACTACCAGCTACAGAGTTGACTGGGTGTTTTTCGTTGTGGCACCAACACTACCACCTTACAGGGTGGACTGGGGGTTTTTCATTGTGGTACCAACACTACCACCTTACAGGGTGGGCTGGCTGTTTTTCATTGTGGCACCAACACTACCACCTTACAGGGTTGACTGGCTGTTTTTCATTGTGGTACCAACACTACCACCTTACAGGGTGGACTGGGTGTTTTACATTGTGGCACCAACACTACCACCTTACAGGGTGGACTGGCTGTTTTTCATTGTGGTACCAACACTACCACCTTACAGGGTGGACTGGCTGTTTTTCATTGTGGCACCAACACTACCACCTTACAGGGTGGACTGGCTGTTTTTCATTGTGGCACCAACACTACCACCTTACAGGGTTGACTGGCTGTTTTTCATTGTGGTACCAGCACTACCACCTTACAGGGTGGACTGAGTGTTTTTCATTGTGGCACCAACACTACCACCTAACAGGGTGGACTGGCTGTTTTTCATTGTGGTACCAACACTACCACCTTACAGGGTGGACTGAGTGTTTTTCATTGTGGCACCAACACTACCACTTTACAGGGTGGACTGGGGGTTTTTCATTGTGGTACCAACACTACCACCTTACAGGGTGGACTGGGGGTTTTTCATTGTGGCACCAACACTACCACCTTACAGGGTGGACTGGGGGTTTTTCATTGTGGCACCAACACTACCACCTTACAGGGTGGACTGGGTGTTTTACATTGTGGCACCAACACTACCACCTTACAGGGTGGACTGGCTGTTTTTCATTGTGGTACCAACACTACCACCTTACAGGGTGGACTGGCTGTTTTTCATTGTGGCACCAACACTACCACCTTACAGGGTTGACTGGCTGTTTTTCATTGTGGCACCAACACTACCACCTTACAGGGTGGACTGGGGGTTTTTCATTGTGGCACCAACACTACCACCTTACAGGGTGGACTGGGTGTTTTACATCGTGGCACTAACACTACCAGCTACAGAGTTGACTGGGGTTTTTTCGTTGTGGCACCAACACTACCACCTTACAGGGTGGACTGGGGGTTTTTCATTGTGGCACCAACACTACCACCTTACAGGGTGGACTGGGGGTTTTTCATTGTGGCACCAACACTACCACCTTACAGGGTGGACTGGGTGTTTTACATTGTGGCACCAACACTACCACCTTACAGGGTGGACTGGCTGTTTTTCATTGTGGTACCAACACTACCACCTTACAGGGTGGACTGGCTGTTTTTCATTGTGGCACCAACACTACCACCTTACAGGGTGGACTGGCTGTTTTTCATTGTGGCACCAACACTACCACCTTACAGGGTTGACTGGCTGTTTTTCATTGTGGTACCAACACTACCACCTTACAGGGTGGACTGGGTGTTTTACATTGTGGCACCAACACTACCACCTTACAGGGTGGACTGGCTGTTTTTCATTGTGGTACCAACACTACCACCTTACAGGGTGGACTGGCTGTTTTTCCTTGTGGCACCAACACTACCACCTTACAGGGTGGACTGGCTGTTTTTCATTGTGGCACCAATACTACCACCTTACAGGGTTGACTGGGTGTTTTTCATTGTGGCACCAACACTACCACCTTACAGGGTGGACTGGCTGTTTTTCATTGTGGTACCAACACTACCACCTTACAGGGTGGACTGGGGGTTTTTCATTGTGGCACCAACACTACCACCTTACAGGGTGGACTGGCTGTTTTTCATTGTGGCACCAACACTACCACCTTACAGGGTTGACTGGCTGTTTTTAATTGTGGCACCAACACTACCACCTTACAGGGTGGACTGGGGGTTTTTCATTGTGGCACCAACACTACCACCTTACAGGGTGGACTGGGGGTTTTACATTGTGGCACCAACACTACCACCTTACAGGGTGGACTGGCTGTTTTTCATTGTGGTACCAACACTACCACCTTACAGGGTGGACTGGCTGTTTTACATTGTGGCACCAACACTACCACCTTACAGGGTGGACTGGCTGTTTTTCATTGTGGTACCAACACTACCACCTTACAGGGTTGACTGGCTGTTTTTCATTGTGGCACCAACACTACCACCTTACAGGTTGGACTGGGGGTTTTTCATTGTGGCACCAACACTACCACCTTACAGGGTGGACTGGGTGTTTTACATAGTGGCACTAACACTACCCGCTACAGAGTTGACTGGGGTTTTTTCGTTGTGGCACCAACACTACCACCTTACAGGGTGGACTGGGGGTTTTTCATTGTGGCACCAACACTACCACCTTACAGGGTGGACTGGGGGTTTTTCATTGTGGCACCAACACTACCACCTTACAGGGTGGACTGGGTGTTTTACATTGTGGCACCAACACTACCACCTTACAGGGTGGACTGGCTGTTTTTCATTGTGGTACCAACACTACCACCTTACAGGGTGGACTGGCTGTTTTTCATTGTGGCACCAACACTACCACCTTACAGGGTGGACTGGCTGTTTTTCATTGTGGCACCAACACTACCACCTTACAGGGTTGATTGGCTGTTTTTCATTGTGGTACCAACACTACCACCTTACAGGGTGGACTGGGTGTTTTACATTGTGGCACCAACACTACCACCTTACAGGGTGGACTGGCTGTTTTTCATTGTGGTACCAACACTACCACCTTACAGGGTGGACTGGCTGTTTTTCATTGTGGCACCAACACTACCACCTTACAGGGTTGACTGGCTGTTTTTCATTGTGGCACCAATACTACCACCTTACAGGGTTGACTGGGTGTTTTTCATTGTGGCACCAACACTACCACCTTACAGGGTGGACTGGCTGTTTTTCATTGTGGTACCAACACTACCACCTTACAGGGTGGACTGGGGGTTTTTCATTGTGGCACCAACACTACCACCTTACAGGGTGGACTGGGGGTTTTTCATTGTGGCACCAACACTACCACCTTACAGGGTGGACTGGGGGTTTTTCATTGTGGCACCAACACTACCACCTTACAGGGTGGACTGAGTGTTTTTCATTGTGGTACCAACACTACCACCTTACAGGGTGGACTGGGGGTTTTTCATTGTGGCACCAATACTACCACCTTACAGGGTGGACTGGGTGTTTTACATTGTGGCACTAACACTACCAGCTACAGAGTTGACTGGGGTTTTTTTGTTGTGGCACCAACACTACCACCTTACAGGGTGGACTGGGTGTTTTACATTGTGGCACCAACACTACCACCTTACAGGGTGGACTGGCTGTTTTTCATTGTGGTACCAACACTACCACCTTACAGGGTGGACTGGCTGTTTTTCATTGTGGCACCAACACTACCACCTTACAGGGTGGACTGGCTGTTTTTCATTGTGGCACCAACACTACCACCTTACAGGGTTGACTGGGTGTTTTTCATTGTGGCACCAATACTACCACCCTACAGGGTGGACTGGCTGTTTTTCATTGTGGTACCAACACTACCACCTTACAGGGTGGACTGGGTGTTTTTCATTGTGGCACCAACACTACCAGCTACAGAGTTGACTAGGTGTTTTTCGTTGTGGCACCAACACTACCACCTTACAGGGTGGACTGGGGGTTTTTCATTGTGGTACCAACACTACCACCTTACAGGGTGGGCTGGCTGTTTTTCATTGTGGCACCAACACTACCACCTTACAGGGTTGACTGACTGTTTTTCATTGTGGCACCAACACTACCACCTTACAGGGTGGACTGGCTGTTTTTCATTGTGGCACCAACACTACCACCTTACAGGGTGGACTGGCTGTTTTTCATTGTGGCACCAACACTACCACCTTACAGGGTGGACTGGCTGTTTTTCATTGTGGCACCAACACTACCACCTTACAGGGTTGCCTGGCTGTTTTTCATTGTGGTACCAGCACTACCACCTTACAGGGTGGACTGGGGGTTTTTCATTGTGGTACCAACACTACCACCTTACAGGGTGGACTGGGGGTTTTTCATTGTGGTACCAACACTACCACCTTACAGGGTGGACTGGCTGTTTTTCATTGTGGCACCAACACTACCACCTTACAGGGTGGACTGGCTGTTTTTCATTGTGGCACCAACACTACCACCTTACAGGGTGGACTGGCTGTTTTTCATTGTGGCACCAACACTACCACCTTACAGGGTGGACTGGCTGTTTTTCATTGTGGCACCAACACTACCACCTTACAGGGTGGACTGGGAGTTTTTTATTGTGGCACCAACACTACCACCGTACAGGGTGGACTGAGTGTTTTTCATTGTGGCACCAACACTACCACCTTACAGGGTGGACTGGCTGTTTTTCATTGTGGTACCAACACTACCACCTTACAGGGTGGACAGTGATTTTCATTGTGGTACCAACACTACCACCTTACAAGGTGGACTGGGGGTTTTTCATTGTGGCACCAACACTACCACCTTACAGGGTGGACTGGCTGTTTTTCATTGTGGCACCAACACTACCACCTTACAGGGTGGACTGGCTGTTTTTCATTGTGGCACCAACACTACCACCTTACAGGGTGGACTGAGTCTTTTTCATTGTGGTACCAACACTACCACCTTACAGGGTGGACTGGGGGTTTTTCATTGTGGCACCAACACTACCACCTTACAGGGTGGACTGGGGGTTTTTCATTGTGGCACCAACACTACCACCTTACAGGGTGGACTGGGTGTTTTACATTGTGGCACTAACACTACCAGCTACAGAGTTGATTGGGGTTTTTTTGTTGTGGCACCAACACTACCACCTTACAGGGTGGACTGGGGGTTTTTCATTGTGGCACCAACACTACCACCTTACAGGGTGGACTGGAGGTTTTTCATTGTGGCACCAACACTACCACCTTACAGGGTGGACTGGGTGTTTTTCATTGTGGTACCAACACTACCACCTTACAGGGTGGACTGGGTGTTTTACATTGTGGCACCAACACTACCACCTTACAGGGTGGACTGGCTGTTTTTCATTGTGGTACCAACACTACCACCTTACAGGGTGGACTGGCTGTTTTTCATTGTGGCACCAACACTACCACCTTACAGGGTGGACTGGGTGTTTTACATTGTGGCCCCAACACTACCACCGTACAGGGTGGACTGGCTGTTTTTCATTGTGGTACCAACACTACCACCTTACAGGGTGGACTGGCTGTTTTTCATTGTGGCACCAACACTACCACCTTACAGGGTTGCCTGGCTGTTTTTCATTGTGGTACCAGCACTACCACCTTACAGGGTGGACTGGCTGTTTTTCATTGTGGTACCAACACTACCACCTTACAGGGTGGACAGTGATTTTCATTGTGGTACCAACACTACCACCTTACAGGGTGGACTGGGGGTTTTTCATTGTGGCACCAACACTACCACCGTACAGGGTGGACTGAGTGTTTTTCATTGTGGCACCAACACTACCACCTTACAGGGTGGACTGGCTGTTTTTCATTGTGGTACCAACACTACCACCTTACAGGGTGGACTGGCTGTTTTTCATTGTGGTACCAACACTACCACCTTACAGGGTGGACAGTGATTTTCATTGTGGTACCAACACTACCACCTTACAGGGTGGACTGGGGGTTTTTCATTGTGGCACCAACACTACCACCTTACAGGGTGGACTGGGGGTTTTTCATTGTGGCACCAACACTACCACCGTACAGGGTGGACTGAGTGTTTTTCATTGTGGCACCAACACTACCACCTTACAGGGTGGACTGGCTGTTTTTCATTGTGGTACCAACACTACCACCTTACAGGGTGGACAGTGATTTTCATTGTGGTACCAACACTACCACCTTACAGGGTGGACTGGGGGTTTTTCATTGTGGCACCAACACTACCACCTTACAGGGTGGACTGAGCGTTTTTCATTGTGGTACCAACACTACCACCTTACAGGGTGGACTGGGGGTTTTTCATTGTGGCACCAACACTACCACCTTACAGGGTGGACTGGAGGTTTTTCATTGTGGCACCAACACTAACACCTTACAGGGTGGACTGGGTGTTTTACATTGTGGCACCAACACTACCACCTTACAGGGTGGACTGGCTGTTTTTCATTGTGGTACCAACACTACCACCTTACAGGGTGGACTGGCTGTTTTTCATTGTGGCACCAACACTACCACCTTACAGGGTTGACTGGCTGTTTTTCATTGTGGTACCAACACTACCACCTTACAGGGTGGACTGGGTGTTTTACATTGTGGCACCAACACTACCAGCTACAGAGTTGACTGGGTGTTTTTCGTTGTGGCACCAACACTACCACCTTACAGGGTGGACTGGGGGTTTTTCATTGTGGTACCAACACTACCACCTTACAGGGTGGGCTGGCTGTTTTTCATTGTGGCACCAACACTACCACCTTACAGGGTTGATTGGCTGTTTTTCATTGTGGTACCAACACTACCACCTTACAGGGTGGACTGGGTGTTTTACATTGTGGCACCAACACTACCACCTTACAGGGTGGACTGGCTGTTTTTCATTGTGGTACCAACACTACCACCTTACAGGGTGGACTGGCTGTTTTTCATTGTGGCACCAACACTATCACCTTACAGGGTGGACTGGCTGTTTTTCATTGTGGCACCAACACTACCACCTTACAGGGTTGACTGGCTGTTTTTCATTGTGGTACCAGCACTACCACCTTACAGGGTGGACTGGGGGTTTTTCATTGTGGTACCAACACTACCACCTTACAGGGTGGACTGGCTGTTTTTCATTGTGGTACCAACACTACCACCTTACAGGGTGGACTGGCTGTTTTTCATTGTGGCACCAACACTACCACCTTACAGGGTGGACTGGCTGTTTTTCATTGTGGCACCAACACTACCACCTTACAGGGTGGACTGGATGTTTTTCATTGTGGAACCAACACTACCACCTTACAGGGTGGACTGGCCGTTTTTCATTGTGGCACCAACACTACCACCTTACAGGGTGGACTGGGGGTTTTTCATTGTGGAACCAACACTACCACCTTACAGGGTGGACTGAGTGTTTTTCATTGTGGCACCAACACTACCACCTAACAGGGTGGACTGGCTGTTTTTCATTGTGGTACCAACACTACCACCTTACAGGGTGGACTGAGTGTTTTTCATTGTGGCACCAACACTACCACTTTACAGGGTGGACAGTGTTTTTCATTGTGGTACCAACACTACCACCTTACAGGGTGGACTGCGGGTTTTTCATTGTGGCACCAACACTACCACCTTACAGGGTGGACTGAGTGTTTTTCATTGTGGTACCAACACTACCACCTTACAGGGTGGACTGAGTGTTTTTCATTGTGGTACCAACACTACCACCTTACAGGGTGGACTGGGGGTTTTTCATTGTGGCACCAACACTACCACCTTACAGGGTGGACTGAGTGTTTTTCATTGTGGTACCAACACTACCACCTTACAGGGTGGACTGGGGGTTTTTCATTGTGGCACCAACACTACCACCTTACAGGGTGGACTGTCTGTTTTTCATTGTGGCACCAACACTACCACCTTACAGGGTGGACTGGCTGTTTTTCATTGTGGCACCAACACTACCACCTTACAGGGTGGACTGGCTGTTTTTCATTGTGGCACCAACACTACCACCTTACAGGGTGGACTGGGGGTTTTTCATTGTGGCACCAACACTACCACCTTACAGGGTGGACTGAGTGTTTTTCATTGTGGCACCAACACTACCACCTTACAGGGTGGACTGGCTGTTTTTCATTGTGGTACCAACACTACCACCTTACAGGGTGGACAGTGATTTTCATTGTGGTACCAACACTACCACCTTACAGGGTGGACTGGGGGTTTTTCATTGTGGCACCAACACTACCACCTTACAGGGTGGACTGAGTGTTTTTCATTGTGGTACCAACACTACCACCTTACAGGGTGGACTGAGTGTTTTTCATTGTGGTACCAACACTACCACCTTACAGGGTGGACTGGGGGTTTTTCATTGTGGCACCAACACTACCACCTTACAGGGTGGACTGGGGGTTTTTCATTGTGGCACCAACACTACCACCTTACAGGGTGGACTGAGTGTTTTTCATTGTGGTACCAACACTACCACCTTACAGGGTGGACTGGGGGTTTTTCATTGTGGCACCAACACTACCACCTTACAGGGTGGACTGGGGGTTTTTCATTGTGGCACCAACACTACCACCTTACAGGGTGGACTGGGTGTTTTACATTGTGGCACTAACACTACCAGCTACAGAGTTGACTGGGGTTTTTTTGTTGTGGCACCAACACTACCACCTTACAGGGTGGACTGGGGGTTTTTCATTGTGGCACCAACACTACCACCTTACAGGGTGGACTGGGGGTTTTTCATTGTGGCACCAACACTACCACCTTACAGGGTGGACTGGGTGTTTTACATTGTGGCACCAACACTACCGCCTTACAGGGTGGACTGGCTGTTTTTCATTGAGGTACCAACCCTACCACCTTACAGGGTGTACTGGCTGTTTTTCATTGTGGCACCAACACTACCACCTTACAGGGTTGACTGGCTGTTTTTCATTGTGGTACCAACACTACCACCTTACAGGGTGGACTGGGTGTTTTACATTGTGGCACCAACACTACCAGCTACAGAGTTGACTGGGTGTTTTTCGTTGTGGCACCAACACTACCACCTTACAGGGTGGACTGGGGGTTTTTCATTGTGGTACCAACACTACCACCTTACAGGGTGGACTGGCTGTTTTTCATTGTGGTACCAACACTACCACCTTACAGGGTGGACTGGCTGTTTTTCATTGTGGCACCAACACTACCACCTTACAGGGTGGACTGGCTGTTTTTCATTGTGGCACCAACACTACCACCTTACAGGGTGGGCTGGCTGTTTTTCATTGTGGCACCAACACTACCACCTTACAGGGTGGACTGGCCGTTTTTCATTGTGGCACCAACACTACCACCTTACAGGGTGGACTGGGGGTTTTTCATTGTGGCACCAACACTACCACCTTACAGGGTGGACTGAGTGTTTTTCATTGTGGCACCAACACTACCACCTTACAGGGTGGACTGGCTGTTTTTCATTGTGGCACCAACACTACCACCTTACAGGGTGGACTGGGGGTTTTTCATTGTGGCACCAACACTACCACCTTACAGGGTGGACTGAGTGTTTTTCATTGTGGCACCAACACTACCACCTTACAGGGTGGACTGGCTGTTTTTCATTGTGGTACCAACACTACCACCTTACAGGGTGGACAGTGATTTTCATTGTGGTACCAACACTACGACCTTACAGGGTGGACTGGGGGTTTTTCATTGTGGCACCAACACTACCACCTTACAGGGTGGACTGAGTGTTTTTCATTGTGGTACCAACACTACCACCTTACAGGGTGGACTGAGTGTTTTTCATTGTGGTACCAACACTACCACCTTACAGGGTGGACTGGGGGTTTTTCATTGTGGCACCAACACTACCACCTTACAGGGTGGACTGGGGGTTTTTCATTGTGGCACCAACACTACCACCTTACAGGGTGGACTGAGTGTTTTTCATTGTGGTACCAACACTACCACCTTACAGGGTGGACTGGGGGTTTTTCATTGTGGCACCAACACTACCACCTTACAGGGTGGACTGGGGGTTTTTCATTGTGGCACCAACACTACCACCTTACAGGGTGGACTGGGTGTTTTACATTGTGGCACTAACACTACCAGCTACAGAGTTGACTGGGGTTTTTTTGTTGTGGCACCAACACTACCACCTTACAGGGTGGACTGGGGGTTTTTCATTGTGGCACCAACACTACCACCTTACAGGGTGGACTGGGGGTTTTTCATTGTGGCACCAACACTACCACCTTACAGGGTGGACTGGGTGTTTTACATTGTGGCACCAACACTACCACCTTACAGGGTGGACTGGCTGTTTTTCATTGAGGTACCAACCCTACCACCTTACAGGGTGTACTGGCTGTTTTTCATTGTGGCACCAACACTACCACCTTACAGGGTTGACTGGCTGTTTTTCATTGTGGTACCAACACTACCACCTTACAGGGTGGACTGGGTGTTTTACATTGTGGCACCAACACTACCAGCTACAGAGTTGACTGGGTGTTTTTCGTTGTGGCACCAACACTACCACCTTACAGGGTGGACTGGGGGTTTTTCATTGTGGTACCAACACTACCACCTTACAGGGTGGACTGGCTGTTTTTCATTGTGGTACCAACACTACCACCTTACAGGGTGGACTGGCTGTTTTTCATTGTGGCACCAACACTACCACCTTACAGGGTGGACTGGCTGTTTTTCATTGTGGCACCAACACTACCACCTTACAGGGTGGGCTGGCTGTTTTTCATTGTGGCACCAACACTACCACCTTACAGGGTGGACTGGCCGTTTTTCATTGTGGCACCAACACTACCACCTTACAGGGTGGACTGGGGGTTTTTCATTGTGGCACCAACACTACCACCTTACAGGGTGGACTGAGTGTTTTTCATTGTGGCACCAACACTACCACCTTACAGGGTGGACTGGCTGTTTTTCATTGTGGTACCAACACTACCACCTTACAGGGTGGACTGAGTGTTTTTCATTGTGGCACCAACACTACCACTTTACAGGGTGGACTGGCTGTTTTTCATTGTGGTACCAACACTACCACCTTACAGGGTGGACTGGGTGTTTTACATTGTGGCACCAACACTACCACCTTACAGGGTGGACTGGCTGTTTTTCATTGAGGTACCAACCCTACCACCTTACAGGGTGTACTGGCTGTTTTTCATTGTGGCACCAACACTACCACCTTACAGGGTTGACTGGCTGTTTTTCATTGTGGTACCAACACTACCACCTTACAGGGTGGACTGGGTGTTTTACATTGTGGCACCAACACTACCAGCTACAGAGTTGACTGGGTGTTTTTCGTTGTGGCACCAACACTACCACCTTACAGGGTGGACTGGGGGTTTTTCATTGTGGTACCAACACTACCACCTTACAGGGTGGGCTGGCTGTTTTTCATTGTGGCACTAACACTACCACCTTACAGGGTTGACTGGCTGTTTTTCATTGTGGTACCAACACTACCACCTTACAGGGTGGACTGGGTGTTTTACATTGTGGAACCAACACTACCACCTTACAGGGTGGACTGGCTGTTTTTCATTGTGGTACCAACACTACCACCTTACAGGGTGGACTGGCTGTTTTTCATTGTGGCACCAACACTACCACCTTACAGGGTGGACTGGCTGTTTTACATTGTGGCACCAACACTACCACCTTACAGGGTTGACTGGCTGTTTTTCATTGTGGTACCAGCACTACCACCTTACAGGGTGGACTGGGGGTTTTTCATTGTGGTACCAACACTACCACCTTACAGGGTGGACTGGCTGTTTTTCATTGTGGTACCAACACTACCACCTTACAGGGTGGACTGGCTGTTTTTCATTGTGGCACCAACACTACCACCTTACAGGGTGGACTGGCTGTTTTTCATTGTGGCACCAACACTACCACCTTACAGGGTGGACTGGCTGTTTTTCATTGTGGCACCAACACTACCACCTTACAGGGTGGACTGGCCGTTTTTCATTGTGGCACCAACACTACCACCTTACAGGGTGGACTGGGGGTTTTTCATTGTGGCACCAACACTACCACCTTACAGGGTGGACTGAGTGTTTTTCATTGTGGCACCAACACTACCACCTTACAGGGTGGACTGGCTGTTTTTCATTGTGGTACCAACACTACCACCTTACAGGGTGGACTGAGTGTTTTTCATTGTGGCACCAACACTACCACTTTACAGGGTGGACAGTGTTTTTCATTGTGGTACCAACACTACCACCTTACAGGGTGGACTGGGGGTTTTTCATTGTGGCACCAACACTACCACCTTACAGGGTGGACTGAGTGTTTTTCATTGTGGCACCAACACTACCACCTTACAGGGTGGACTGGCTGTTTTTCATTGTGGTACCAACACTACCACCTTACAGGGTGGACAGTGATTTTCATTGTGGTACCAACACTACGACCTTACAGGGTGGACTGGGGGTTTTTCATTGTGGCACCAACACTACCACCTTACAGGGTGGACTGAGTGTTTTTCATTGTGGTACCAACACTACCACCTTACAGGGTGGACTGAGTGTTTTTCATTGTGGTACCAACACTACCACCTTACAGGGTGGACTGGGGGTTTTTCATTGTGGCACCAACACTACCACCTTACAGGGTGGACTGGGGGTTTTTCATTGTGGCACCAACACTACCACCTTACAGGGTGGACTGAGTGTTTTTCATTGTGGTACCAACACTACCACCTTACAGGGTGGACTGGGGGTTTTTCATTGTGGCACCAACACTACCACCTTACAGGGTGGACTGGGGGTTTTTCATTGTGGCACCAACACTACCACCTTACAGGGTGGACTGGGTGTTTTACATTGTGGCACTAACACTACCAGCTACAGAGTTGACTGGGGTTTTTTTGTTGTGGCACCAACACTACCACCTTACAGGGTGGACTGGGGGTTTTTCATTGTGGCACCAACACTACCACCTTACAGGGTGGACTGGGGGTTTTTCATTGTGGCACCAACACTACCACCTTACAGGGTGGACTGGGTGTTTTACATTGTGGCACCAACACTACCACCTTACAGGGTGGACTGGCTGTTTTTCATTGAGGTACCAACCCTACCACCTTACAGGGTGTACTGGCTGTTTTTCATTGTGGCACCAACACTACCACCTTACAGGGTTGACTGGCTGTTTTTCATTGTGGTACCAACACTACCACCTTACAGGGTGGACTGGGTGTTTTACATTGTGGCACCAACACTACCAGCTACAGAGTTGACTGGGTGTTTTTCGTTGTGGCACCAACACTACCACCTTACAGGGTGGACTGGGGGTTTTTCATTGTGGTACCAACACTACCACCTTACAGGGTGGACTGGCTGTTTTTCATTGTGGTACCAACACTACCACCTTACAGGGTGGACTGGCTGTTTTTCATTGTGGCACCAACACTACCACCTTACAGGGTGGACTGGCTGTTTTTCATTGTGGCACCAACACTACCACCTTACAGGGTGGGCTGGCTGTTTTTCATTGTGGCACCAACACTACCACCTTACAGGGTGGACTGGCCGTTTTTCATTGTGGCACCAACACTACCACCTTACAGGGTGGACTGGGGGTTTTTCATTGTGGCACCAACACTACCACCTTACAGGGTGGACTGAGTGTTTTTCATTGTGGCACCAACACTACCACCTTACAGGGTGGACTGGCTGTTTTTCATTGTGGTACCAACACTACCACCTTACAGGGTGGACTGAGTGTTTTTCATTGTGGCACCAACACTACCACTTTACAGGGTGGACTGGCTGTTTTTCATTGTGGTACCAACACTACCACCTTACAGGGTGGACTGGGTGTTTTACATTGTGGCACCAACACTACCACCTTACAGGGTGGACTGGCTGTTTTTCATTGAGGTACCAACCCTACCACCTTACAGGGTGTACTGGCTGTTTTTCATTGTGGCACCAACACTACCACCTTACAGGGTTGACTGGCTGTTTTTCATTGTGGTACCAACACTACCACCTTACAGGGTGGACTGGGTGTTTTACATTGTGGCACCAACACTACCAGCTACAGAGTTGACTGGGTGTTTTTCGTTGTGGCACCAACACTACCACCTTACAGGGTGGACTGGGGGTTTTTCATTGTGGTACCAACACTACCACCTTACAGGGTGGGCTGGCTGTTTTTCATTGTGGCACTAACACTACCACCTTACAGGGTTGACTGGCTGTTTTTCATTGTGGTACCAACACTACCACCTTACAGGGTGGACTGGGTGTTTTACATTGTGGAACCAACACTACCACCTTACAGGGTGGACTGGCTGTTTTTCATTGTGGTACCAACACTACCACCTTACAGGGTGGACTGGCTGTTTTTCATTGTGGCACCAACACTACCACCTTACAGGGTGGACTGGCTGTTTTACATTGTGGCACCAACACTACCACCTTACAGGGTTGACTGGCTGTTTTTCATTGTGGTACCAGCACTACCACCTTACAGGGTGGACTGGGGGTTTTTCATTGTGGTACCAACACTACCACCTTACAGGGTGGACTGGCTGTTTTTCATTGTGGTACCAACACTACCACCTTACAGGGTGGACTGGCTGTTTTTCATTGTGGCACCAACACTACCACCTTACAGGGTGGACTGGCTGTTTTTCATTGTGGCACCAACACTACCACCTTACAGGGTGGACTGGCTGTTTTTCATTGTGGCACCAACACTACCACCTTACAGGGTGGACTGGCCGTTTTTCATTGTGGCACCAACACTACCACCTTACAGGGTGGACTGGGGGTTTTTCATTGTGGCACCAACACTACCACCTTACAGGGTGGACTGAGTGTTTTTCATTGTGGCACCAACACTACCACTTTACAGGGTGGACAGTGTTTTTCATTGTGGTACCAACACTACCACCTTACAGGGTGGACTGGGGGTTTTTCATTGTGGCACCAACACTACCACCTTACAGGGTGGACTGAGTGTTTTTCATTGTGGTACCAACACTACCACCTTACAGGGTGGACTGAGTGTTTTTCATTGTGGTACCAACACTACCACCTTACAGGGTGGACTGAGTGTTTTTCATTGTGGCACCAACACTACCACCTTACAGGGTGGACTGGGGGTTTTTCATTGTGGCACCAACACTACCACCTTACAGGGTGGACTGAGTGTTTTTCATTGTGGTACCAACACTACCACCTTACAGGGTGGACTGAGTGTTTTTCATTGTGGTACCAACACTACCACCTTACAGGGTGGACTGGGGGTTTTTCATTGTGGCACCAACACTACCACCTTACAGGGTGGACTGGGGGTTTTTCATTGTGGCACCAACACTACCACCTTACAGGGTGGACTGAGTGTTTTTCATTGTGGTACCAACACTACCACCTTACAGGGTGGACTGGGGGTTTTTCATTGTGGCACCAACACTACCACCTTACAGGGTGGACTGGGGGTTTTTCATTGTGGCACCAACACTACCACCTTACAGGGTGGACTGGGTGTTTTACATTGTGGCACTAACACTACCAGCTACAGAGTTGACTGGGTTTTTTTCGTTGTGGCACCAACACTACCACCTTACAGGGTGGACTGGGGGTTTTTCATTGTGGCACCAACACTACCACCTTACAGGGTGGACTGGGGGTTTTTCATTGTGGCACCAACACTACCACCTTACAGGGTGGACTGGGTGTTTTACATTGTGGCACCAACACTACCACCTTACAGGGTGGACTGGCTGTTTTTCATTGTGGTACCAACACTACCACCTTACAGGGTGGACTGGCTGTTCTTCATTGTGGCACCAACACTACCACCTTACAGGGTGGACTGAGTGTTTTTCATTGTGGTACCAACACTACCACCTTACAGGGTGGACTGAGTGTTTTTCATTGTGGTACCAACACTACCACCTTACAGGGTGGACTGGGGGTTTTTCATTGTGGCACCAACACTACCACCTTACAGGGTGGACTGGCTGTTTTTCATTGTGGTACCAACACTACCACCTTACAGGGTGGACTGGCTGTTTTTCGTTGTGGCACCAACACTACCACCTTACAGGGTGGACTGGCTGTTTTTCGTTGTGGCACCAACACTACCACCTTACAGGGTGGACTGGGTGTTTTTCATTGTGGCACCAACACTACCAGCTACAGAGTTGACTGGGTATTTTTCGTTGTGGCACCAACACTACCACCTTACAGGGTGGACTGGGGGTTTTTCATTGTGGCACCAACACTACCACCTTACAGGGTGGACTGGCTGTTTTTCGTTGTGGCACCAACACTACCACCTTACAGGGTGGACTGGGGGTTTTTCGTTGTGGCACCAACACTACCACCTTACAGGGTGGACTGGGTGTTTTTCGTTGTGGCACCAACACTACCACCTTACAGGGTGGACTGGGTGTTTTTCGTTGTGGCACCAACACTACCACCTTACAGGGTGGACTGGCTGTTTTTCATTGTGGCACCAACACTACCACCTTACAGGGTTGACTGGCTGTTTTTCATTGTGGTACCAGCACTACCACCTTACAGGGTGGACTGGGGGTTTTTCATTGTGGTACCAACACTACCACCTTACAGGGTGGACTGGGGGTTTTTCATTGTGGCACCAACACTACCACCTTAAAGGGTGGACTGGCTGTTTTTCATTGTGGCACCAACACTACCACCTTAAAGGGTGGACTGGCTGTTTTTCATTGTGGCACCAACACTACCACCTGACAGGGTGGACTGGCTGTTTTTCATTGTGGCACCAACACTACCACCTTACAGGGTGGACTGGCTGTTTTTCATTGTGGCACCAACACTACCACCTTACAGGGTGGACTGAGTGTTTTTCATTGTGGCACCAACACTACCACCTTACAGGGTGGACTGGCTGTTTTTCATTGTGGTACCAACACTACCACCTTACAGGGTGGACTGGCTGTTCTTCATTGTGGCACCAACACTACCTCCTTACAGGGTGGACTGAGTGTTTTTCATTGTGGTACCAACACTACCACCTTACAGGGTGGACTGAGTGTTTTTCATTGTGGTACCAACACTACCACCTTACAGGGTGGACTGGGGGTTTTTCATTGTGGCACCAACACTACCACCTTACAGGGTGGACTGGCTGTTTTTCATTGTGGTACCAACACTACCACCTTACAGGGTGGACTGGCTGTTTTTCGTTGTGGCACCAACACTACCACCTTACAGGGTGGACTGGCTGTTTTTCGTTGTGGCACCAACACTACCACCTTACAGGGTGGACTGGGTGTTTTTCATTGTGGCACCAACACTACCAGCTACAGAGTTGACTGGGTATTTTTCGTTGTGGCACCAACACTACCACCTTACAGGGTGGACTGGGGTTTTTTCATTGTGGCACCAACACTACCACCTTACAGGGTGGACTGGCTGTTTTTCGTTGTGGTACCAACACTACCACCTTACAGGGTGGACTGGGGGTTTTTCGTTGTGGCACCAACACTACCACCTTACAGGGTGGACTGGGTGTTTTTCGTTGTGGCACCAACACTACCACCTTACAGGGTGGACTGGGTGTTTTTCGTTGTGGCACCAACACTACCACCTTACAGGGTTGACTGGCTGTTTTTCATTGTGGTACCAGCACTACCACCTTACAGGGTGGACTGGGGGTTTTTCATTGTGGTACCAACACTACCACCTTACAGGGTGGACTGGGGGTTTTTCATTGTGGCACCAACACTACCACCTTAAAGGGTGGACTGGCTGTTTTTCATTGTGGCACCAACACTACCACCTTAAAGGGTGGACTGGCTGTTTTTCATTGTGGCACCAACACTACCACCTTAAAGGGTGGACTGGCTGTTTTTCATTGTGGCACCAACACTACCACCTTACAGGGTGGACTGGCTGTTTTTCATTGTGGCACCAACACTACCACCTTACAGGGTGGACTGGCTGTTTTTCATTGTGGCACCAACACTACCACCTTACAGGGTGGACTGGCTGTTTTTCATTGTGGTACCAACACTACCACCTTACAGGGTGGACTGAGTGTTTTTCATTGTGGCACCAACACTACCACCTTACAGGGTGGACTGGGGGTTTTTCATTGTGGCACTAACACTACCACCTTACAGGGTGGACTGAGTGTTTTTCATTGTGGCACCAACACTACCACCTTACAGGGTGGACTGAGTGTTTTTCATTGTGGTACCAACACTACCACCTTACAGGGTGGACTGGGGGTTTTTCATTGTGGCACCAACACTACCACCTTACAGGGTGGACTGGGGGTTTTTCATTGTGGTACCAACACTACCACCTTACAGGGTGGACTGGGGGTTTTTCATTGTGGCACCAACACTACCACCTTACAGGGTGGACTGGGGGTTTTTCATTGTGGCACCAACACTACCACCTCACAGGGTGGACTGGGTGTTTTACATTGTGGTACCAACACTACCAGCTACAGAGTTGACTGGGGTTTTTTCGTTGTGGCACCAACACTACCACCTTACAGGGTGGACTGGGGGTTTTTCATTGTGGCACCAACACTACCACCTTACAGGGTGGACTGGGGGTGTTTCATTGTGGCACCAACACTACCACCTTACAGGGTGGACTGGGTGTTTTACATTGTGGCACCAACACTACCAGCTACAGAGTTGACTGGGGGTTTTTCACTGTGGCACCAACACTACCACCTTACAGGGTGGACTGGGGGTTTTTCATTGTGGCACCAACACTACCACCTTACAGGGTGGACTGGGGGTTTTTCATTGTGGCACCAACACTACCACCTTACAGGGTGGACTGGGGGTTTTTCATTGTGGCACCAACACTACCACCTTACAGGGTGGACTGGGTGTTTTACATTGTGGCACTAACACTACCAGCTACAGAGTTGACTGGGGGTTTTTCGTTGTGGCACCAACACTACCACCTTATAGGGCGGACTGGGGTTTTTCATTGTGGCACCAACACTACCACCTTACAGGGTGGACTGGGTGTTTTTCATTGTGGCACCAACACTACCACTTTACAGAAACATGACCATATTTCTAATAAAATACACTATTTCAATTAATTAAAAAATGTGTGGGTGGTTTACATGTGTAGTGAATCATCCTTCTCTGTTTTCTCCAACTCATAAGATCTCTACACTCAATAATTGCAATGAATATACCGGCCTTCAATCATTTCATTTCTCACATTCTTCTCCAAGAAACGTTTTTGATTTTTCGGCCAAATCAACATCCTCTTCATTTGCAAACTATTATGATTGCTTTCCAGAAATCTAGAAGAGGACAACTCTAGCAAATGTTCCTGCTTCTCACCTTATTTTCACTTGTTGCCATATTTTCTATCTTCTCTGTAATTTCTCACAGTTTTGTACCCAAACCAACATAACTTTGCACTCTTTCAAAAACGACCACAGCCTATATAACTGCTGACAATACAAACTAACAGACAGTAGTAGAATAGCTTCCAAAGACAGAGAGTCAACCACAGCCTATATAACTGCTGACAATACAAACTAACAGACAGTAGTAGAATAGCTTCCAAAGACAGAGAGTCAACCACAGCCTATATAACTGCTGACAATACAAACTAACAGACAGTAGTAGAACAGCTTCCAAAGACAGAGAGTCAACCACAGCCTATATAACTACTGGCAATACAAACTAACAGACAGTAGTAGAACAGCTTCCAAAGACAGAGAGTCAACCACAGCCTATATAACTGCTGACAATACAAACTAACAGACAGTAGTAGAACAGCTTCCAAAGACAGAGAGTCAACCACAGCCTATATAACTGCTGACAATACAAACTAACAGACAGTAGTAGAACAGCTTCCAAAGACAGAGAGTCAACCATTTTGCTGGCTGTAGTAACTCCAGGTTTCCTCTTGAACTACAGCCACGATAGAGAGGAAAACTTCCTGTGCACTTTTTGATTTATGTTTTAGCATTTAAATCAGCCATATCCAGCCAGAATTCTCTCACCTCTTTCTGTTCAAACTGGCTGCTCATACTGATGTTAAGGTATTGTTCTCAAAATAAATATCAAAATCTCATAGATTTGATATTATCTGAGATAAAGCCTTTACCGTGAATATAGAATAATATAAATGCTAAAGAGTTAAATGAAACCAATAGTGATTTTCCCGAGGAACTCAGCTGACAGATGGATTTGTCTGATAATTGTTGAACAAAACTTCATGAGTCAGTATTACTAGGACACCAAACAGTTTAGCAAAGTCCTGCAACTATAGATATTATAGAAATGTATTTTCAAGCCCAAAATGACAGATTAACTGCTTTTTTTAGATCGTTATTCCTAACTCAATGACAATATACAGGGTGGCACAAAAGTCATGCACCAGTAAAATAATTTTGGGATAATGAATGTTATCTAAATAAAATAAAAGATTATCATCTCTCGTGATTAGGGTGGTGTGTGACTTTTGTGCCATCCTATATATATAACATCTGATGAACATTAAAATTTCAGCAGGTTGATCGAACACTATGTATATATATTTCACACATGGAAGTAGTTTTTGTTTTTGCAAGAGATGTCACCAACATATATTTGTGTGCGTGTGAGAGTGTCACCAACATATATTTGTGTGAGTGTGTGTGTCACCAACATATATGTGTGCGTGCGTGCTGTGAATTTCAAGCCTTGAGCAAAGTCCAATAGATAAATTGCACCTGATTTTCCAGCTTTTTTTTTAAATAAAAAAGTGCAATGTTACAAGTATATATAGTAGTTGTGTAGTGAGAAACTTAAATTAACAAATCTATTAAATAAAAAATAGAAGTGTTTAAATAATAAAAAACAAAACAAAAATAAAAACATTTTAGTTAATATAAAAATCCTCAACTTTATAGGCAGTTTACTAAATATTATATTTTACATTGTATCTTATAAAGAATAAATTATTTGTTAAACACCTGATAATTATCCCCCACCGTCTCTCTCTAGACACACACAAACATAAAGTACTATCAAGTTGAAAAATTAATTAATTGGTTAGTTGTTCATCTCTATAATTTTATTATTAAATAAAGCCATTTTTATTTATCTTCATCTGTCAATACTATCTTTTCAAAAGTAGATTTTAGTACATTCCTACCCAAACTGAAGAACTGACCTATTTATCTATCTAATCCCCCCTGCCCCACACATATAATTATTTTCCTCTACTAACATTGTATGAATTTTACCAACTAAGCTCATACATTATTGATTTGTAGCGATACAGTAACATGCTGAATTATATTTGCAGTATATCCATAAGGGTCAACATTGCCTTACAAAATTATACAAGTTTATCTTACATTTATTTCATTTAAAAAGATAATTTACTCAAGTCACTGACTGACCAATGGTCAATATTTCATAACTAAGGTAACCATTCAGGCAAAAATAAATAGATAAATAAAAGATACTATTTAGATATTGTTATTTGGGGATGGTCACGTTGCCAGTATTGCAAGTAAAAAACACACACCATATGATATTCACTTATTACTGGTTAGTTCATCAAAGTTCTTTTGTCACATTCTGTGACCTCAATAACTATCTGTTCTCTTTTGTGCCTCCTCATCTTTCTGGTTTTAATCTGTTACTCCATCTTGTCTTTTGTTTTGACAAAATGGAGTAACAGATAGTCATTGAGGAGGTCACAATATGTGTGATAAAAAAAAAAACTTTGAAAAACTAACTAATAACTAGTAATAAAGATAAAGTGAAAAGGTGAAAATCATATGGTGCATGCATTTTTTTATTGGCAAAACTGGTAACATGACCATCCTCAAATATAACATTATCAGTTTCAACACACGATTTCAAATCAAGAATCTTGCAAACAAAACAAACACATATATAAAATTAAAAAACTACTAATAGACGATAAGTTTTGTCAAACAGTTTTATGGTTTCAGGTTGAAACAAACAACACAACTGTTGCTGGGGTATAGTGTTTGTTTCTCCCCTTCTCCCTTTCTTTGGTTGCTTGATCCTTTTTTTCTTTTCCATTTTATTTTTTCTTCCTTTTAATAGTGTGTTTTGTGTTTATTCGATACTGCTAAATTATTTTTATGTATCCTAGAAATAATATCGTAACTGAAATATATATCCTACAGTATATGGATGTGGCAATGTCAAACATTATTTGCCATGAACTTATAATGTTTCTTTAAATATTAAACTGTTAAATGTTCTTATGACAATCTATTTATATTATCTCAGGAAAAGATTATTATATCGGACATGCTTTCCAGCATAGTTACGCCCCTTTATGATCCGAGTTAAAATCCCGCCGAGGTTAACTTTGCCTTTCATCCTTACGGGGTCGATAAAATAAAGTACCAGTAATGTACTGGGATAATTGCTGGCCTTGTGCCAAAAGTAGAAACAATTATTATATAAAATAAATAAATAAAAATAAATATACGTAATGAAAACATTATCTCCTCTATAATTAAACAATTTCTATCATTTGTTGATAAATCAACCAACAATCATAGAAAGTGATATGGAGTTGAAGCAATTAATGATAAGACTAATATTTAACCATTGAGCTATTGCTCAAGGGTTTCTCATCCAGGTAGTTCTATTATGTACTTAACCCGTTAGCATTTACATTACTACTCTATATATACTATTTGTGGGTTGTGAGTTCAATTGTCAGACTGGGTGATGTGTTGTTTCCTTGAACAAGACACTTTATTTCACATTGCTCCAGTTTACTCAGCTGTAGAAATGAGATGATAGGGACTGGGGTCCCTATCATTAAATCACCCTAGACACCTCCAATGAGATATACCTTGGAGGAGGCCAGCTGAACCTGCATAGGTGTGAGCTGTAACAACAACAACAACATATATACTATTATATTTTCACAGTAAAGGTTTTATCTCACATAATATCGAATCAATGAGATTTTGATGTCATTTATTTTGAGAACAATACCTTAACATCAGTATGAGCGGCCAGTTACAGCCAGTTTGAATGCTAAAGGGTTAAAATGGCAAGCATAATTTTGCCTTCTTATTTCATGTAAAACACTCAATACACTCCTCCATGAAACACACATATATCTAAGACAGGGCCCCTATCACACCTTGGTTCTCAACTGCTGAACTAAGTAAGTTGTGAGCTACCAACCTTTCTGAACACAGTGTGGGAATGTGTGTAAGGAAGACGCATACTCTTGGCCCATCTGAGGGGTTTGTAGTTCCACTTCAGCCCCGATTCAATGTATTGACAACCCGTCCAACCCTTGCTAGCAGGGAAAGGGGATGATGATGCCCTCTCGACAACTGACTTCTCAACATTTAAAACTGAACTATGTGAATCAATACAAGCAATATACATTGTATTTTAGCAATTCCATTTCTTCTGTCACAAAACCTTTGCAATCCTCAGGCTTTTGTTAACACCCTTTGCACAATCATTCTCCTTATAAATTTTAAGAAAGTTTTGTAGATTTTCATTGTCCCAAATATAGCGATCGTCTGTAGTGTGTAATTTATGGAACTACATTCTTTCTCCAAGAATCCAAGTTCAGCCATACGTTGATCCAGGTGGGTTGGTACATATACAGACTCAGGTTCATAAGCACACAATCAAATGAGGCAAATTTCTATGGCTAATGCAATTACTATAAGGTTTATAAAAAGAAAGCTGAACTCATTTACTCTAGACACAGAGACATCATTATCATTTGGTAATTATCATCATTCATTAGTACTGTTACAGTTTAATGTGTTAGAGTTAAGTCATTGCACTCAAATACCTGTAACTAATTGTTCACTACTATTTTGGAGATAATCACTAAGGACACAGCCAATGAACTTCTTTGCAAAAGTTATTTTACTTGTAAGCTCTCCATATCTATACTTACTTTTTTTTTAAAATTGCATTATTATTTCTAAATATTTAAATTAATAGTTTTTCTTTTTAGATATTTCAAGAATAAACAAAGTAAAAGGAAAACAACCAAGTAATTATAAGTTGTAATAACTTAATTCAGATTTATAGATTAAGCTATTTAATACCTCATAGCTGTAACAGTATTTATATATAATGAATAAGTGGAACTGCTCAGTCTGAAAATCCTGTTGACTTCTGAATAAAAGAAGAGATTGTAAAAAACAATCATCATCACCATCACCGTTTTATGTCCTTGGATAGGTATTTTTGCAGTACAGTATCCCTCCACTTGTTAGAGTCATTAATCATTTCCTCTGTGAGCTTTAGTGATTTTAGATCAGCTCTTAAATTGCTGAATCTCACAGAGCAGATGACGAAGAACTGCAGCAAGTGGAAAGATGCTGCATTAGAAAAGACCCATCCAACCCATAAAGACAATATATTTTCAGGTGATTTTGATGTAAAGCAAATTTTATGCTTGCAACAATCCAATAGAAGAAGGAATTGATTGACAAGATCCCGGACCTCATTCATTTACCGAGTGGGGTGGAGCTTATCAAATCAGACAAAGGAAAGAATGTTTCCATTGGTTTTTCCATTGCTGATACTATCTACCGGTCACAACTACTAGCAGAGGGAACAATGTGTAATAAAGTGCCTTCCTCAAAGACATAATGCATCACCAGGTTAGGGAATTGAACTCACAACTTCTATATTGCGAATCCACTAAGCCTTCAACCCTAAAAAAATACATGCATTTTTACCCGATAAAAGTGTTTACTTAATTATCTTTTTACTGTTTTACATCCATTTTACATTGCTAATGGGTGAGATAATTGAATGAATTTATACCTTTGTGTACTGATGAAACACATTTTATCTATTTCTTTTTTTCATCACTGCTAGAAGATATTTTCTTATTAGCTAAATGCCTAGTCTGAAGAATTAGAGCAATGGGTTGCCAGCATTTGACAAATTGAGTCAGGCTAACAGATTCATATGTTTTGCCAAAACTTTATCAGCCAGCAATGATTTAGCAGAAAATATTAAAAACAGGTTTGTTAATATAAATCTTTATAGTATCTTTACTTGTGGACAGATGGTTGTGAAAATTTGCAGTATTAGAGTAAATTATTTTTAATGGGATGTAGTCATTATTCCATTTTGTACTTTTAAAGAATATCTTGCTAATGTGGTTTCATGTGGTATAGGATGTTAATAGTTAAGATAATACAGTCAGCATTTAAACCCCTTAATGTATAATCAGGTTGAGGATAATGTTAGAAAGTGTTTTCAATTAATTTGCAACAATACCACAAGTACAAAGTAGAGAGAGAGATGATGACTAAGTTTCTTTTTCTTCTTCTTCACCCACTTATTCCTGGGGTCAGGTGGAGGAGGAAACAGTGGGGTCCTGTCAGAAGCAACTGTCTCCAATAGATCCAGCTGGATCCCCAAGCAATACCAGGCGAGCTCATGGATGTTAACCAACCCTCTTGCCTGTAAAATCTGTTAAACAATTCTTTCCATCAGACATTCTAACTACATGCCCATAATATTGGAGCTGTCATCACTCAATTCGAAGAAGTAGTGGCTCTACTTGGAGCAACTCTCTGATCTCCAATCAATGCACTCTATCAAGTAACATTAATCCATTTTGGCTGTTTGTATTCATGATCATATTCTTTTGGTCATTATCCAAAGCTCATGACCATAGGTAAAGGTTGGCATAAATATTGAACTGAAGGTAGCGAATCTAGCTTTTACATCTACCTCTCTTGTTCCGATGACCAAATGTTGAGAAAGGGTCGCAGGCGACAGATAGCAATATGGCCACCAGATATGATGGTTAGTTGAGATGTGCTCTTGCCAGACAAATAAACAACCCCGACCAACAGCAGTAAACTACTAGGGGAGATGGAACAATGGGTGACAGAATTAACACTCAAGAAAACTCTCACAACACAGTGATGAAGTTACAACAAGGCAAGTAAGGGTTACCTCTAAAAAAGTCTAGTCTTCATGGGAGAAAAGTACCAAATTAGTGACTGGCACAAATAAGACCACAAAAACACTGCAATATGGCCAGAAACAGATGACTAAGTAAAATTATTAATTTACAACTTTAAAAAATGCAACAATGCGCTTGATAGGTTTGATGCCGAGTGCCGCATGGTTGGAATGAAAATCAGTGCTGCAAAAACTGAGAAGGCAACAATAAAATTCTGTGGTAATTGATATCAATTTCAATTTTTTAAATTATAGTAGACTCAACTTATTTCAACATCTAAATATAAAATAATCATACTGTTATTGTTTTAATGTATACTAGCAGAATAGCCCGGTGTTGCTTGGGATTCTAAACATAGATTGGCATGTTTATCCCTCCTTTCTGAAACAGTTTCGTTGTATGTTCACCAATTGATGCAGAAGTCCTAATAAAAAGTGAAGTCGCCTTGGGTGAATAGGCAAATAATTTTCCATTAAGATTTTTCAAAAGCATGTAATTGCGTTCCCTCTCTTTTTTGTTGTTTTTGCTGCTGTCAAGCCTCGTGAAATAAATACATTTGTTTATATTTTGTTATTGTGTATGCAAAAATATCTGTAGATGAATATATAATTATATATATATATATTAAAATAACAGATTAAAGTTTAAGCAAAGAATCGCTGCTTTCACCCTTAGCGGGATCTTCTGAAACTAAAAAAAATCAATCTGCGAACGCAGAAGTAAATATTTTGAAAAACGTTACACACTATATATACACACACGCACAGATAGTGTCATAATGTCGTAATGCAGACAGCCAGATATTATAAGGGTGCGACGTTATATCTATGTATCTATCTAAAAAGACAGACTAAGAAAGATAGAGAGAGATCGATACCGGCGTCTAATGCGGGTATTGAAAATTTGAAATATTTTTTGCCCCAAAACACTCACACGACCATAAGTATTACATGTGTAAAGTTTGAAAAAAAATTGGTTGGGTTGTTCTCGAGTTTTAGACAGACAGACATTCTCTGTTTTAAATATATAGATTTTCCATGCTGGCATGGTTTAAATGAGTCAGTTGAATGAAATATCACCATTACTGTGTTAGCAATTTTTGTGCCAGATGTTACAGTATATTATAGGACAAACATCAGACAGTGTATTAAAAGACAAACCTTAGACATTTTATTATAGGACAAATATCAGCAAGTGTATTATATGACAAACATCACAGTGTATTATAGGACAAACCTTAGACATTTTATTATAGGACAAATATCAGCAAGTGTATTATATGACAAACATCACAGTGTATTATAGGACAAATATCAGCAAGTGTATTATATGACAAACATCACAGTGTATTAAAAGACAAACCTTAGACATTTTATTATAGGACAAATATCAGCAAGTGTATTATATGACAAACATCACAGTGTATTATAGGACAAACCTTAGACATTTTATTATAGGACAAATATCAGCAAGTGTATTATGTGACAAACATCACAGTGTATTATAGGACAAACCTTGGACAGTGTATTATAGACAAACCTTGGACAGTGTATTGTAGAACAAATATTGGACAGTCGTAAATGCTATCCCTTTGTTTATACAATTTCACTGGGAACAGAGAAGGGATTGGTTGGATTGTAATAACATTCTCATCAATAGCTACTTTCCCTACTTCTAACTGATAACTGTAAAATTGTATTTAGAGCCACTGTTAGTTTGCTTTATTAAATCAAGTACACTGATTTGAATATTTGACACATTCTTGGCAGTTAGTTTGTGAATATAACATTTGAAACTATATTCCAGCCAATTCCTCTTTTTTCTATTGTTCACAGTAAAATTGTACAAAAGGATAGCCTTTTAGAGCCCAGTGTATCTCTACATAATTTTACACCAGATTTTTCATGCTGGCTTGGGTTGGACAGGTGAGTACTTAATCGGTGTTACTCTCCTTCTAGACAGATGTTCCATTTTTGGCATGGTTTCTATGGCTGTCTGCTCTTCTTTATGCCTATCACTTTACAAAGTGAACTGGGTGCATTTTGTCATGGTATTTCTAAATATCCCTCCCTGACCCTGCTCTGAATCCATATGTTCTCTAAAGATTTTTCTATGTGCCTCTTGTGCCCTTTCCACTTCTTTTTTTGCAGCTTTCATGGCTGCCTCTTCTGCTACTATACTGTTTGCTCTCAACCATTCTCTGAATCTTTTCCTTTTACCACCAATCCACTTCTAACTTCCTTGTCCAAACATCATGCTTTGTGTATCAAGTTTAGAATAGAATAAGTACACTGTATCAGTGTGTGTGTAGGTGGCAACTAAAAGAGTTGGCACCAGGCCATAAAACACTGCATCAATAGCATATAATAGATGACACGATGCATATAATAGCTTGAAAATGGTAATGAAAAGATAAAAATTAGTGATATACTTACAGCTAGTTGTTCTGCAGTCCAAGTATCTAAATTTACTGACTTCACCTTGGATATATGTACACCAAGGTTGCGATGAATACCCGCACAGCGGATACATAGAAATATGCCTAGATTCCAGGAAGCCCATCGTGGCCCTAAATTAAAGAGAAAGAAAAGAAATGGTGGAATTCATTATATATTTGCTACAACATTCTTATGAGATTTAATTAAACAGAATAATCACAAATTACAAATAGTTTTCATAAATTTTATTAACTCTTGATACCAAACTGCCCCTGGTTCTACAATACAAAACTGTTTATTTTAAAATGTCTATACTTATCTAAAAGATTTCCCTCATTATTTTATCTAAGAATCTTTAAGTCATGTTCCAAACATCAGTTTAATGATAGAAAAGTTAGCTATACTTCAAAATCCCCATTAATGTGTGATTATTTGAAAACCATGTCTTTTTGGTGGTTTTGTTCCATAGAAGCAGGAGTGATTCTTTGGGGGTTGGTATCAAAACGGTTAAAGTATAGTGTTTGTAAGATTACATTATGCAACATGTCCTTTCCTTTTGTAAGACTGTAAAGGTTTGATTTGAGGGAAATCTGAGTCAGTACTCAAGTGGAGCTACTAATCTCTCATATAGGCTTGTGATACATCGTGCTTACATACATTCTCATACTGAGTGCATTTTATTATGGCATCAGCACTATGGAAGTTGTCATGTCTTTGAGAGTCCTCCTGACTTGTTTGGCAGATTTTCTATGGCTGGATGCTTTTCCTATCACCAAAACTTTAAAGAATGCACTGGTTGTATTTATCATGCAGATCACCAGCACCTGAGAGGTTGTCATTGTTAGTAAACCCTCTCGTTATCAAACCACCTAAACTGCCTCTGGTTCTATAATACTTAAATGTTTGTTTTAATGGATGTATATATACCTAAAAGCCTTCCATCATAGTTTTATTTAAGAACTTTTGTTAAATTATGTTCCAAATAGTAAGAAAGTTAGTTATATTTTCATATCTCTATATATATAAAAGCGAGGATGTGTGTGTGTGTGTGTGTGTGTGTGTGTATCTGTGGACAACTTTGGACAACTAAGGCTTTTACAATTCCCAACCGAATTTGACCAAATTTTCTGTGCACGTTGCACCTGTCAAATCGACCCACGTTGAGCAATAAAAAAATCGATATCGATAGCAAAATTATTTTTGTAAGGGAGATAACAATGAAGACAAAATCCTTATGGGATTTTCCATGCAAATTAAAAGTTGCAATTACTTTTACATTTTTCGAGCTTTTTTTACCAAATGTGAGGCAGGCATTGCCTATGCTGTCGAGGTAATACAAGAAGATTATTTTTTCTAAAGTGTATGCTGTAAGGGAGAAATCAATCTAAAAACAATCCTTATGA
>OZ024747.1:41579846-41614846 GCA_964016885.1 Eledone cirrhosa | reverse complement strand
TTGATCAAAATCCCTAGACATAGACAATCCAGATTGGAGTGAATCTGGTCATTAAGTTTTTTAATACTAAACTGCTTGAAACTACCTTGGTTTTAGGATACAAAACTCTCCATTTTAAAATATTTATATTAAAAAATTTTTTTGATAAGTAATGTTCCAAACACCAGCTTAATAATGAAAAGGTTAATTACTTTATTAACTTTCTCCAAATTGTTTATGATTTTCAAAATTAATTGAAAAACATTGGTCGTTTATTTCATTAGATGTACTGTAATGAAGGGGTCAAAATCAACTGGTGAAAGTAAAAGGACGTTTTGGTCTATGTATGTATGTGTATATATATATATATATACATACTAATTTAAAGTATCATAACATATATAATGATTATGTTTCTCAGCAGAAAAGCTCAATGAACATTTGTCCAGAGCGTCAATAATTCAAATTAAAAGATATATGTATATATATATATATATATAGAGAGAGAGAGAATGTCCAGCTAACCTCAGTCTCCTCTGTGTCACTTTTGAGCTGACTTTTGGGAGGCTCCCATACAGCTCTGAGTTTTTTATCCTCAGTGTATACTGATTAATGTTCAAAGCCATCCTCAGCATTCTCGTGTTGCACCCATCCACCATCTGAGTAAGTTTCTTGGTCAGTGTCCAAGTCTCAGACCCTTACAGCAGCACAGATTCCACTACAGCAATGAAGAGGCGGATTTTCAGGTCTTTACGAAGGTCCGACTTCCACACCGATCTCAAGCTGTGGCACACCGCCCAGGCCTTGCTCTTCCTCTCAACCACCACATCTTCCGTATTCCCAATCTTTGCTCCCAAATACAGGAAGTCCTCAACCAATTCTAGCGGCTTCCCGCTTACATTAGTGATCCCCTCTGGCTTCTCAACATTCTCTACCAGATATTTTGTTTTAGTCTCATTCATTCTCAGCCCCGCACTCATCGACACAGTCTCAACCTCCTGCATCAAATCCTCTGCCTCCTTCACTGTATTTGTCACCAAAACTATGTCGTCGGCAAATTCAGCATCCGATATCTTTTTCGCCTTAACTCTCCTGCTCTGAGCCGGTGCTACAGTAAAGCCAGAGTTGACATCCAGAGTTGACATTGCACTCAGTGCTCCTGCGGGAGCCCCTACAGGGACACTCTGGAAGAGGAAGACCAAGGTTAACGTATGTTGATGCCCTAAGGACAGACACTGGTCTGTTGGAGACACAGGACATGGCAGCGATAATGAGGGACAGAGACTGCTGGAGAGAACTCGTCCATGGATCTCGGGAATTTTACCTGCCCTAGAATAGAATATATATATAGAGAGAGAAAGAGTCAGTATTTTGTACATATATATATAAAGCATATAATATTTAGGAAGCAGTACATACTTTAAGGTGGAAAATTTTTTATTTTCCTTACGGTTACAGTTTCATTTCATAGGTTGTAAACCGTCGCAAAAATTGATTTAAGCAATCCATTATCTATTACGAATTATCGAGTGTGGTAGAACTATGGAAGGGGTGAAACTAATCATCAGAGGAAATCGTCTTCGGATAAGTTCCAATACAGTACAAAAGTACCTTTATATCTGCCATGTTCCGAGAAGTAGTCAAAACTAGACTTTGTGAAACTGGACTGGTGTGAAAAATGTTTTAACTGTAGCAGCAGATACAAATAGGACTGATTTTCATATCTGCTAGTCTGCTAGAAAGAGGTGTGAAGTATTAGTCACAGTATAAGAAGCTCAATAACTTAAGAATTTGGAGCACATATATATATATATATATATATATATATAAATAAATAAGAGGGTGTTGAAGTTTGCTTGGAACAGTGTGTTAGTGTATAAAGCAGTATGTTATTTTGTTATTTGAAGGCTACAACAATGCAAAATAGATAATAGATTTCAGAATAAATTGAAGGCAACAAAGATGCTTTTATATTTACCTGTCCTTATGACAGGTAAATAAAATAACAGATGACACACATCTTTGTTGCCTTCAATATATTCCAAAATCTATCGTCCATTTCTCATTGTTGGCACCTTCAATTAACAAAATACTGCTTTATATATTAGAAGGGCATCCAGCCATAGAAACCAAGAAAAAATCAGTTCTGTATGAACATGACCGGTCATCTGACCTGGCTTATCTCACAAGACAACTCATCTAATACATGCTAGCATGGAAAAATGTACATTAAACGGTGGTGATGATGGATATATATATATATATAATGTGTGTGCATGTGTAGAAAGAGAGGGGGGAGTGAAATAGAGCTTCTAACAAAAGACACTGACATCAAAACTAGTCATCTTGTTATATACAAAGCATAAATGCAGTTAAACGACACAGTTAAAACAACTGATACCAAAAGTGTTTATAATTTTAACTGGGCCACACATATAGCACTATATCTTCAAGAAAACAATACTTGAACTTCTAAGTAGGCTACAAGATTGAAATAAAGAAAAAAAGAAAGAAAAAACACACACACACAAAACAAAAAAAAACAAAACATTTAATAATGATGATAATAATAAATGATGCTTTTTGTTCCCTTTGAACTACATGAGACAGTGCAGCAAAAATCTCATTTCAGAATTCAATAAAGACTGACTAGACTTACATAAGATAGTAGAAAAGAATAATGAGAGCAGGCTTAAAATTGTAAGGTGGATTGCAGTGTTAAAAGAAGAGAGGAAATGGATGTAAACATAGCAACAGCACTAACAATTCGTTTTTATTGATTTTATGTCTCAGAAGAAACAGAGAAACAAAAAAAATAAAAAGATCATTGTTAGTTTTATGAAAAAATAATAATAATAATGCAGTAGTTGCTATGAAAATATAATTTTGGATAGTTGGTGACAATTTTTATAGAAAAGATAAATTGAGAAAATATTTGATTGTACAAAGAATCCAAACAAGAAAGAATTATATCATTTATTATCATAAATGCTCGAATATAAGCAGATCTGAATATAAGCTGACCCCCACACCACCTGGGATTTCATGTCTGAGAAATGGGCAAAAATCCAAACCCCGTTTATAAGCTGACACAGCTAATCAACCCATTGTCTAGATGGGATATTAAGCTCACACCAGCCCCATTTTACCATCAATATTTTTTTGGTCACATATTCCTCGGCTTATATTTGAGTATATGCAGTAATTAGTAATTGACTAAAATCTGAACTATATCAATTTGTATCTATGATTAAGTAGTTAATGAAATATTTTGAGGGATTTATTGAAATTATCATTTATTTCATTACTAAGATAACAATTTAACACATGGTTCTTATATAAAATTTATGTCAGAAGATTTGAACTTGTATGGGTAAAGACTCCCTTCGGTCATGAATGACCATGAGATTTGCACCTAGAGAGTTCCCCTCCAAGGCATAAGTACGGGCTAGGTTGTTTGTGGAAGACCAGCAGTCGCCCATGCATACCAGTTTCCCCTCTCCACGCAACTCATGTTGTCCAGATTGGCACCAGTGACATGGCAACTCATTTCTACAGCTGAGTGAACTGGAGCAACGTGAAATAATAATTGTTTCTACATTTGGCACAAGGCCAGCAATTACCCAGTACATTACTGGTACTTTATTTTATCGACCATGTAAGGATGAAAGGCAAAGTTAACCTTGGCGGGATTTGAACTCAGATCGTAAAGGGACGTAACTCTTTGCTGCAAAGCATAGCGTCCGACTCTAACTATACTGCCAATCCACCGCCCTGCAACGTGAAATAATAATGAATGAAATTATTGTGTACAGTGCTCAGGTGCACTACAACTCATCAAAGGTGTATGTATAGTACATAGAATAATGTTCAAATGTCAGGAAAATGAACAGTGTATGAGTCCTGAAATACATGTGTGAGTGTGTGTGTATAGAGGAGGGACATCAGGTGTAGTGTTGGCAAATTTCAGGAAGCATGGAGGTTTTAAAGGATGCAGTGTCTCGGCAGCTAACAACTGATGTAGGTAGTTTGTTCCATGCTTCAGGAACTCTGAGCGTGAAAAAATGTTTCTGAAAGTAATGAGAGCTGTGCTGTTTTCTGACTTTGTGGGCATGTCCACGTGTGTTAGACACATGGAATTCAAAAAGGTGCTCAGGGTTGTTGTTGGCAAGATGGTTAATAATTTTGTGGGTGTTTACCAAGTCAGTTGCCAGATGTCGCAGCTTCAATGTATCCATGCCCAGAGAAGCAAGGCGTTCAGAGTATGGTAGATGCCTGATGGAGAGTATTCGCTTGGTTGCACGTCTCTGAACAGTTTCCAGGTGGACAATGTTCTGAGCAAGATAGGGGTTCCAGACTGGTGATGCAAATTCTAAGTGTGGCCACACCATAGCTATATACAGCTTTAAATAGATAACTGGAGAGCAGCTGATAAAGGACTTGCTGAGTGATGCTAAGACACCCTCGGCCAATTTTAGACATGTGCTTTGTCCAACACAAATCGCTGTTGAAAATAATGCCCAGGTCACGTTCACAAGAAGACTTCTTGATATCAGTGTTGTGGAGGGAGTGTGTAGAAGCTGGGTTTTTCCTCCCAAAATGCATGGTGGTACACTTGTCTACAGCCAACTTGAGTTGCCAGTCTGTGATCCATTGCTGCACTGTGTCCAGGTCTGATTGCAAGAAAGATCTATAGTGTTCAGGATCTGTCCTTTTTATCTCAAGGTACAGCTTGATGTCATCTGCATATTTCAACACTGTGGCATTCTTTAAGTTGGCATCTATGTCATTAATATATGCCACAAACAAAAGGGGACCAAGAACAGATCCCTGTGGTACACCAGATGACATCTCATATGGTGAGGAATGCTGTCCTAGAACCGTGACTACCTCTCCTCAACTGAGAATGAAGGACTTCAACCAGTTAAAAAGATCATCTCGCACACCCATTGCAGAGAGTTTTGCCACAGGATTCCATCAGTTTGGCAATGCAGCTAGTAAGACTGACTGGACGATAGTTGACAGGTGATGTGCGGTCACCCTCTTTGAACAGAGGAACGACACTGGCAGTTTTCCACTGCTCCGGAGTAGCACCATTGTTCAGACAGAATTGAAAGAAGAGTGATAGCTGGTGCAGAAGGAAGTACCCACCACGTTTGAGAAGCAGGTACGTAACACCATCAAGACCAGGAGAGGCATGGTTGTGTTTATTTTTAAGGTGACGTCACAACATTGCAGGTGTAAATTCCATAGTTGTTATAGAATTTTATGTCACAGGTGGTGGAGATGGTACATTTTGGTCTTCAACATTGAAAATGCCTGCATAGCATTCAGCAATGAGTTCTGCACATTCCTTGGGGTCGTCAGTAATCTGGCTTGTGTGGGGATTGCGAAGAGGACCAACTGGAGCATGAGGCCTCTGCTTTGGGTGTACATATTTTCAGAACACCTTACTGTCAGTGTTGGTTGCTATGCGCTGTTCAAATTCAAGCACTGCCTTTTTTGTCACCTGCTTGAGATGGTTGGATGATTTATTTCGCTTTTTCCTATTGTTATCTGATTTATGCAGTTTGTACTCATGTTCAGCATTACGATGTTCTTTCCTGCAGTCCTCCAAATTGCACTTTTGGGATGTTTTTTCTGCTTACGTGGCACGGATGCTGCACATGCTGTCCATATTGAGTTCAGGATGTTCTGGCATACAGTGTTGACATCTCCAGAGTCGTAAAACTCAAGCCAGTTTCAATGTTGCAGCTCATTGCAGTCTGCTTTATTCCAGTCAAAGTGAGCAGTTTGGAGAGGGTTGTGGTTTTTGTTACTGCTCATGAGGGATAGATTGGCAATGATAATAGCATGATCAGAGTCACCTAAAGGTTCCTCAGTAGTAACACTAATAACTGTTTCAGGAGTAGTGGTGAAGAGTAGATCCAAAGTGTTGTCACCTCTTGTTGGAAAGGTGACTACTTGGGACCAGTTCCAGTCCAGCACAAGTTAAATCCTTTGCACTTTGTGGTCAACAAAAGGTTTCCCCAGTCAATCTCAGGGTGATTGAAGTCCCCTGCAATAAAAACACAAGTGGCTGTTTTCCTTGCAGCAGCTATGAGGATATCACAAAGCTGAGTGTCCTGATGGTAATTGGGAGGGGGAGGTAAACAACTCCAAGTAGCAGAGTTGACATGGTCATACGTATATCGCAGAAAAATACTTCTTGCTGCAATTGGTTCAAATCAACGCAAGGAATTGCTGAAAATGTAGACCATTACACCATCACCACGACGATTAATGCAATCTTTACGAAGCAAGTTGTAGCCAGCTATGCTGAAAACCCCATCACAGAGTAAGGAATGTGCCCATGTTTCCGTGACTGTAATGAAGTCAAGGTTGATACTTTTGACGTAGGAATCTGTGTCTTGCTCAAGAACACAACGCAAAGCCCAGTCCGAGAATTGAACTCACAACCTCATGATTGTAAGCCCAACACTAACCACTAAGCTATGCTTTATAGGTACTCTATAAAGTGGGTGATATTTTTTCATAGAAACAACTGATTTTGACCTGCAATTGTAATCTCAGAAAGTCTCTATAAACTGAAAATTTAAAACATTTGTTCTCCCATTTTTAGCTTTTTTCCCCCTCTATTAACTCTTAACAACCTGTAATGATTTAGCAGAAAATATTCAAAAATTGGTTTGTTAATTCAAATGTTTATAGTATCTTTACTAATGGATTGATCATTGTGCGAAAATTTGTACTATTAGAGTAAAGACTAATTTTTAATATGATGCAGTCATATTGCTGTTTTCTACTTTGCAAGAATGTCTTGCTGATGTAGTTTCATGGGGTTTGTTAATTCAAATGTTTATAGTATCTTTATTCTGGACAGACCATTGTGAAAATTTTGAATATGATAATGGAAAGCTTACCAAACAAAAATTTAGGAGGGCCCTTTTATTGTGTCAAAGACATAACAACTCCTCTTGTGATGGTGTACTTAGTAAAGTGTAAGTCTATACGTAAGTGAGATGCAGACCCCTAGCTTGTAGCCTGTATGGGAGGTCAGTAGCCCTGCTTCAGTACTGACAGTCTATGAAGACTAGTCTAACCATTTCTAGCAACAAAAGCAAGCCTTAAATGATTATGATGATGAAGAAGCAGTCACAATGCTGTTTTATACTTTTTAAGAATATCTTGCTGACACAGTTTCATGTAATACAGTTATTATTAATTATTCACAATGACTGACATTTTTATTAGAAAATCTATGAGAATCAAAAATCATTGTAGGTTGAAAAGTTGTAAAAAAAAAAAAAAATATATATATATATATATCATCATCATCATCAGGTTTAGCATCCGTGTTCCACGCTTGCATGGGTTTGGACGGGGGTTTTCCCACTTGAGGCAAGAGTGGTTGTCTTGCTCGCACAGGACTGTCTGGCGGGTTTTCTACAGTTGGATGCCCTTCCTAACACCAACCACATTTACAGTGTGGGGCTGGGAGGTTTTTACCGTGTTGCCTACACGGCCACATTACAGCGTGGACTGTCTGGCGGGTTTTCTACAGCTGGATGCCCTTCCTAACACCAACCACATTTACAGTGTGGGGCTGGGAGGTTTTTACCGTGTTGCCTACACGGCCACATTTACAGCGTGGACTGTGTGTTTTTTTGTCGTGACACCTACACGATCTCATTTGTTTCGGCCTGGATGTTGTGGGACCAACATAACTTTACATTGAAAGGGGCGGTGTGGAGGTGGTGGGACGGGGGTGTGTTTTGATAGAGATGCCTACTGACTGTAGTAGGTTTTTACTTTGTATTTAGGTAAGGCGGGTCTTCTCTATTACTGAGTACCGCCAAAGGTCTCGGTCCAGTGACATTGTCTTGGAGAGGTGTAAGCGTGTGAGGTCGGAATTTATCAGCTCGTCCCATGTTTTTCTGGGTCTGCCTACTCCGTGGCTACCGTCTATCTTTATTGCCCTGCACTTTGTTATACAGCTGTCGTCTTTCATGCGCATCACGTGACCGTACCAACGTAGCCTTCTCTCGAGTAAACAACATCTGGTCCCTCTTATTTCTAATTTTTTCCTTAGTTCGTTTATGCTTTGCCGTTCACGTATATTACTATTGCACATCCAGCGGAGCATGCAAGCTTCGTTCCTCTCTAGTCTGCGTATATCCTCTGCACACAATGCCCAGGTCTCACTGCCATGCAGCATTGCTGTTCGTATGCAGGCATCGTATAACCTGCCTTTCATTTTTAGGGAGAACCCTCTAGCGGCTAATAGTGGTATAAGCTCTCTGAACTTTTTCCATCCAGTTCTGACTCTAGCTACTGTACTTTCAGAGCACCCTCCCCCACTGCTGATTTTGTCACCCAGGTAACGGAAGCTGTCCACTATTTCTATAGAACCCTCTGCGCAGTTGAAGGAGCTAGTATTTTGTGGGCACTTGCTGCTACTTATTGCACCAGAGCACCGGCCACATGTAAAATCTATGTTCTTAGTTAGCTTACCTGTGATCCCACTACATCTTTTATGCACCCATACTTTGCATTTGGGACATAAAATGGAGTTTCTACCTACGCCTTTCCTACACACTGAGCATGGCCATTTCCCAGATGGGACTGCCGCCTTATTTTCTTTCCTACAAACTAGAACTTTAGTCTTAGCCAGGTTAATTTTAAGGCCTTTTGATTCTAGGCCGTGCTTCCATGTTTGGAATTTCTTCTCTAGTTCGGTCATTGATTCAGCTATGAGCGTTAGATCATCTGCGTATAGGAGTTCCCATGGGCAGCCGGTCTTGAACTCCTCTGTTATAGCCTGAAGGGCAATAATAAATAGTAGGGGGCTAAGAACAGAGCCCTGATGGACACCAACTTTTACGCTAAACTCTTCACTATTTTCGTTGTTAATTCTAACCTTACTGACTGTTTCTTTATACTTGGCTTGTATAGCTCTCACAAGCCATTCGTCATATATACACAATAATGGAACCTAATAAAACAAAATGTTTTAAATGGCAAATCTCAGAATCAAGAATTTTTCACAATAGCAGCAGTACCGAATATCATCAGAATACGAAGACTTGTCATTTCTATGCAGAACTTAGTATAGAAACTCAGTCCATTTAATCAAGTCATGTGTACTAAAAGTATGTATAAATTGAATGCATTTCTTGAGAAGCACTGATTGAAAATCTTCGTCAGGTATGTTTATTTCTTGTACACATACTTGATGTTAATTTGTTATATAAAGCGTACAGACTATTTGAAAGAAAAAGAATACTTTTGCTTTCTATCATAGGTACTGATCATTGATCTTCAACAAGTAAGAAGTATTATTGATGTTTTATATGTATAGACCAGTAACTCCTGATGGAGTCATAGGGATATTGAGCAGAACCCATCCCTCTCCTGGTTTGAACACAGCCAATTTCTTTTAGAGAAATGAGAAGAGAATGGGGGAGATGAAGTGAGAGAGATATAGAAGAAGAATTGACCCCAGTATTTTTTTATTGACACCACAAAGATGAAAGGTAAAATTGATCTCAGAGCACAGAGAGCTGGAATGAATGCTACAAAGTATTCTATTTGTCATTCTAACATGACTTTACTAATGTTATAAAAGTACATTTGATAGAGCTATGACACATGTAACAATATAGCTGTCGGCTTGTAGCATGCAATGTTATAGTTTTAATAATCTGATATTTGTTACACTGAAATCTTGTGAAGATTATTTTGTTGTAAAACCTATTAACTAGCAGTTTGTTGTAGTTAGGGGGAAATCTTAGAACTAGTCACGAGAAATGCAGAATCTAATGTTACTAGTCTTGCCGTTCATCTAAAAGTGAAGGTCAAAGAAAGAAAAGGCGTAATGAAAGCACAAACCTGCCATTTAAAAAAAAGAAATTATTAAAATATTGTTTCTACTTTTGGCACAAGGCCAGCAATTATCCCAGTACATTACTGGTACTTTATTTTATCGACCCTGTAAGGATGAAAGCCAAAGTTAACTCGGCGGGATTTGAACTCAGATCGTAAAGGGACGTAACTATGCTAGGAAGCATGTCTAACCCTCTACCGATACTGCCAATTCAATTAAATAATGTAATCTATGTGTACGGCTTAGTGGTTTGAATGTTGGGCTTACAATTTTGAGTTTGTGACTTTGATTCCAAGACTGAGGGGTGTGTTGTGTCCTTTAGTCGGACCTTTTATTTCATGTTGTTCCATAGTATCTCTCCACTTGACACGTGCGTTCATCATCTCCTCTGCCAGTCTTAGTGATTTGAGGACAGCTCTCACAACATCTGCCCACATCTTTTTTGGTCGTATTCTACTGCAGCTTCCTTCCACTGGGATTTCCTGGCATTTCTTCACCCATTGGTCATCGTCCATGCGCATCATATGTCCATACCAATAAAGTCTTCTCACCTGCACATCACCTCAGATTCCCCTTAAACCCAGCTTCCCCTTCAGCTCGCCCAACCTCTGCCTTTCTCTCACAATTTCATTACACACCCAATGAAACATGGTTGCTTCATTTCTCTCCAGTCTACGCATGTCCTCGGCAATCACAACCCATTTTTCACTCCCATACAGCATTGTACATTGCACACAGATGTCATACAACCTTCTTTTTGTAAGTAGGGAGAAACCTTTTATTGTTTACAGTTCTAGAAATTTCTTCCATCCTACCCTTATTCTAGCTATTATCCTTTGCTGCTAATTAGGTCACCTAGATAGCAGAAGCAATCAAATATGTCTATGGATCCTCCTTGTGACTGGAAAAGGTTTATATCATTAGCACTATTCCTCTCAATTTCTCCTGTGCATCTTCTACATGGAAAGTTCTCTCTTCCTGTTAGTCTACTTGTTATCCCACTACATCTTTTGTGTACCAAAGATTTACACTGTGTACCTTGTATGGAGTTTATGACCACTCCTTTACACATTGAGCATGACCCCTGAGGCTATCTGGGTCATACCCTCTTTCCTACTTGTAAGCACTTTAGTTTTGGATAAGCTTACTCTCAGATCTTTTGATTCCAAATGTGTGTGTGTGTGTGTGTGTGTGTGTGTGTGTGTGTGTGTGTGTGTGTGTGTGTGTGTGTGTGTGTGTGTGTGTGTGTGTGTGTGTGTGTGTGTGTGTGTGTGTGTGTGTGTGTGTGTGTGTGTGTGTGTGTGTGTGTGTGTGTGTGTGTGTGTGTGTGTGTGTGTGTGTGCGCGTGTGCGTGCGCGCGAGGCGATAAAAACTGACCTTGCTCACTTACACCTCTCTGAGACAATGTCACTAGATCGAGATCTTTGGCAATATGCAGTTATACAGAAAACCTGCCTTCTCTTACATACAAACTGAAACCTACAGCCAGTAGGCACCTCTTAACCCAATATCTACCCCACCTCAATCCACACCCCCTACTTCTGTCCACTGTAAAGTGGTCATGTAAGTGACACAACAAAAATCACCCAGTCCACACTGTAAAGTGGTCGTGTGGGAGACACGGTAAAAAGGCTTCCAGTCCACACTGTAAATGTGGTTGGTGTTAGGAAGGGCATTCAGCCATAGAAAATCTGCTAGAAACAATTCAGTATGAGCGAGACACGGTCACCCGACTAATCTTGCCTCAAGTGATACAAATCTGTCCAACCCATGCTAGCGTGGAAGATGGATGTTAAACGATGATGATGATGATATATATATATTTTAACAACAGAAACATAAGACAATGTAATCCAGAGTATATTGTTGCTGAAAAAAAAAGATAGGATAGTCATAGCTTGAACGCCTTTGATAATACGTCTGCTTGATCAAAGCTGACTTGGCGCTTAACAACAACAGTAACAACAACTAACAGTTGACTAATTCAATTTCAAGCAGTTTTGAGTCAATTAAATTTCAAGTCATTAAATACGAAAATGTTCCTTGCAGATTATATAGTAAATATTTTCTACAAAAGCCAATTCCCCACAAGAAAATCACCAATTAGAAACTGATTAGAATTAATAGAAAACTTCTGAAATAATTTAACTATATGAGACATTTGTGTTTCTTAATTTCAAAATCTAAATAAAACAAAATAATAATAATCATTCTCAAATGAACTCGGGTGTTGTAACTTTAGATCAATTGAGCAAAAATGAAAAAAAAATGGAGTTAAAAAGTAATTTAACATAATTGGTAATTAGAACTTTAGAGGAAAATAATTATATTTTATAAAAAGATAAAAACTATATAAGCAAATATTAAATGATATTTTAACAGCTGATTATTTTCAGCAATGGAAATTATTATTATTATCATTTTAGTGAAAAATAACCACTACCAATAGTTATTTATGGTTAGAAATAATAACGCAGAATATTTGGAATCAGACAGAATTGTTTACACCCCAAAGTCATGAATTTCATAATAGTTGAAATGGCTAGACTACTAACAAGTCCAATTCATTTTTGACATTAGCAATACACAGTGCCTCACCAAGCACCATTACACAGTACCACACAAGACCACATTACACAGTGTCTCACCAGGCTCCATTACATAGAGCCACATTACAGTGCATAACTAGGTTCCATTACACAGTGCCTCACCAGGTTGCATTACACCATCAGTCAAGATAAAGAAACCCATAAACTTTACCCATCTTGTTTTTTTAAATGGAAGAAATCAAATTGTGCGTCAGCTTTTTTCGTGTGCGCGCGCGTGCGTGCGTGTGTGTTGTTGTCCTCATTTTTGCAAAGTCTATACAAATCCACATTTCTACCCCGGTTGACTTCAAACTTGCATTTATATATTCCTTGCGGTCTAAAGATATTAACTGCAGCTTTTATTTTTCGATTTTCTGTTGTTAAAGGGGTGTTAGGCGCCGGTTATCCATCTCCGTCGCGCTCTTATAATATCTGTCTGTATGCCTAGCTGTCTGCATTACGACATTCTGACGAACATTGATGACGTATTATGTTCGCTATTACCCGTTCATTGCCAGGGAACGTCTTGACGAACCAAAGTATCGTCTTCCTGTTTTCCTTTAGTTGCAACGTTTTTCGAAATATTTACTTCTGCGTTTACAGATTGATGTTTTTAGTTTCAGAAGATCCCGTTATGGGTGAAAGCAGCGATTCTTTGCTTAAACTTTAATTTGTTATTTTAATGAGTGAGTGAGTGAGTGAGAATGAGTGTGCGTGCGTGTGCAACCCGAGAACTGCCCAACCGACCTTTTTCAAACTTTACATGTGTATTACTTATATTTCAGGGAGTGTTATGCACATAAAAAAACTTCAACTTTTTGATCCCCTAGGGCCCGCATTAAGTGAAAAACTGCGTTTTTTCCAGCTTTTTAGGGTTTTTTTGAGGCGTTATGTCAGACCGATTTCCTTGAAATTGTAACTATGTATTAGTCAGTCTCTTCTTCATAGCGTGAGCAAAGAAAATCCAACTTTTTTATGGCCTAGGGCCCACATTAGGTGAAAAACTTCATTTTTTTCCATCTTTTTAGGGCTTTTTGAGGCAATACGTCTATCCGATTTTCCCGAATTTCAAGGCATATTATGCACCTAAAAAAAATTCCTTTTCTTGATCCCCTAGAGCCCGCATTAGGTGAAAACCTGCCCTTTTCCTGCTTCATCGAGGAAAATCTTAGATTATCCAGCCATCAGAGTATTCGGTTTATTTTCTTTACATATTGTCCAGGCATGCAGTTTTTCCACGATTAGGTCTGTTGGCGGCCCGTGTTCCAAAATACCTTATCCCGTGCAACGCCGGGTACCACTGCTAGTAAAGCCATAAAGGTGGTTTGGTTAATGGAAAATTCTTGCAATTTGAATTCCATTTGAATGACAGTGAGTTAAAATTAGAGACACCATAATCAATCACTGCCTCTTATCAATCACATTTTTAACAAATCTTTAAACCACATAAAAACATTTTCAAAAATACAATCTTTAAACCATTTTGAGGAAATTTTAGAAATATATCCAATATTTGAAAGCTATTAGAATGTTCTTACTGAATTGAAATGTTTTGATTGGGCATGACAACCTCACTAGTGCTGGAGCCATGATAAAATGCACAGTGAACTCTGTAGAGCAGTCACAGATAACCTGTGGCCTGTGAGCTGCATGCAGCTCATTTGGCTTTCTCAATGGCATGCCTAATTTTAAAATTGTCTTGATTTTTTTTTTTTAGAAGTGCAGATTGCCTTATGATGAACCACATCCGGCTCAAAAAAGGCTGCCTATGGCAGCTGTAAAATGTGATATCAGTGGCTCTGATTGAGTACTGACTTTGTCTGTGACAACCTAGCCAACCCTTGCTATCAAAGACAATGGACGTTAAATTATGATAATAATGATGATGGATAGATCTACACCACACATGGAAAAAATCAGACATTGGAAATTGCACATAGAATTTGATTTTATATAATAAAGTATAGAGTCCATGATTTTCTGTAGGATTTTATTGTCAGCTTATTTATTTCACTGAACTCTCTTATCAATAATGCTTTCTATGATTCAGGTAGTTGAAACTTTTATCTAAAACAACTCAATCAGGGTTTAAAGTTTGAAATCTGAAGTGGTATTAATGGCTAGAAATTAAATACAAAAATTGCCCTTGATAGCCAGGAAGCAAATCATGATAATGGTTTCAGATTTAGATACAAGGCTAGCAATTTGGAGGAAGAGGCAAATTGATTTAAATCAATTCCCATACTTGACTGGAACTATATTTTATCAACCCCGAAGGATGAAAGTAAAATGAGACATGATAAATAGCAATTCATTGTCAACAAACACTTAACTCTTAACATCCTGTAATGATTTAGAAATGGAGGGAGGGTTGATTTAAATGTTTGTAATATCTTCACTGGTAGAGAGATTGTTATGAAAATTGGTAAAGACTTTACTGTGATGCAGTCAGAATACTGTTTTGTAATTTTGAAGAATGTCTAATATGATTTCATGTGGTTTGTTAATCAAAATGTCTATAGTAGCTTTTACTAGTGGGCAGATTGTTGTGAAAATTTGCAGTATTAAAGTAAAGACCAATTTTGACTGCAATTCAGTCATTGTGCTGTATTGTACTTTACGACAAAAAGCACCCAGTCCACGCTGTAAATGTGGTTGGTGTTAGGAAGTGTATCCAGCCATAGAAACCAAGTCAAGGTCATCTGACCTGACTTGTCTCAAATGGGGCAACTTGTCTAACCGATGCTAGCGTGGAAAACTGGATGTTAAACAGTGATGATGATGATGACGACGATGAATATCTTGCTAGTTTCATGTGGTACAATATGATAAGAAATAATGAGAAATAAGAGTTTAAAAAGTATAAATAAATTGAAATAAAGACTGAGCCCCTTCCTAACTGTCATCATCTAATGCCTGGTTCTCTTTGCTAGCTAGTAAGAGTTACTTTGTGTATTAGAATATCATGAAACTAAAATAGTATGTAATTCATTTCTGATAGTATTTAAAGTTCACAATGTTAAAATATTTATAATATACACTTCTTTAGAAGTAAAAAGAGTTGAAACAAAAGAAGAGAGTTCGCAATGAAGTCTTTATCTAATGATAACTAGTGTTTTCTACTATAAACCCAAGCTGATCACAACCACGCACGCGTGCGTGTGTGTGTGTCCTTCACTGTATATTGACAAAAAACAAACAAACAAAAACTGCTCTTTGAATGAATTACAACACCCCCTTACCACTTTCAACACAATAATTTAGAGATTGGCCTGTTGGAAATCTGTAATCAACAATGCTATTGTTTCATAAATTGAGATATAAAATATACTTTAAAAAAAGACAACTACTTTAAAACAAGAAATGAATTAAGAGTTGTACATATCAAACACATGCAATACAGAACATAAGATGAAATCTTAAATTTTATAACAGCATAAATACAGAAAAATCTAGGAGCAGCAACTAACACAATCTGTCAGTTAATATTTTACAACAAAGGTTCTCAACGGGGGCGCATATGCACCCCCCAGGGGTGGGGCGTTTCGGAACTCCAGGGGGCATTAGAGGGGGCGTTTGGAGCTTTGGGGGCACTGGAAGGCCCTTTACTTTGCTATGTTTTATAAGCCATATTTGTATGTCTTTTAGACAGCCAGTGTGAATGCATTTGAAAGAGCATGCAGATAGCATAACTATGGTCTGACCGCAGCTGGACGACGCAAGAGCAATGGTCGGCCAACATAAGGGTTTCGTCACTCTTCTGAAGAGAGAAAATCTATCTGTATTTGTTGTTCATTGTGTCATTCATCGACAACACTTGGCTGCGAAGAAACTCAGCAAGCCGCTGAGCGAGTCCTAGCAGGTGGCCATTGATGTCATCAATTTTATCAAACAGCATTCCCTCAATGAACGAATTTTCCGGCAACTGTGCCAAGATAATGACGAAGAATTCGTCAAGTTGCTCCTTCATAATGAAGTGAGGTGGCTTTTCAAAGGGCAAGTGCCTTACTCACTTCTTTGAACTGTTCGACTCTATCATTGAGTTTCTGCGAGGACGCAACACAGAACTGTACAAGAAAACCCTAGATGTGAGGCAAAACTGTGCCTACCTCACCGACATTTTCGACAAATGCAATAGCGTCATTTTGGCATTGCAGAGGAAGAAGATCACCTTGCAGATGACATGATCAAAATTAGATTTCCCAAAATAGGTGAACCCCTTTTTTGGATGCAAGATGAAAATCAGCGTCAATTTCCACACCTACATGCATAGGCTAGAGATTTGCTCTGCCTTTTCCAAGCTCATACTTAGTCAAGAAGAGGTTTGGTGCTGTTTCCAGACTGCACAGTAAGGCTCGCAACCACTACAATGTAATTACATGTGGAGATCTCCGGCTACATCTTACGAAAATCCAGCCCGACGTCAAAGAGTTAGCTAGACTCCATAAAGTTCAAGGGTCCCATTGAAATGAGGTCAAAGTTAAAGTAAGTTGATTTATCCGAAAACTTGGATATGCTATTGTTACAAAGCAAACTAACAATTTTTTTTTTTGTAGTTGCAGTCTGACTGGACTGGAAACCATCTACTACAATTCACTTACTCATTTGTTGTATATATTTTACCATTTACTAATAAATATACCCTCCCGCGTGGTCATGAAAACCCTCTTCCGTGGTCTCTAAGCTCGCAATGCAGAGGGGACATCAGGTTAGATATCAACATTTATTCTGTCCGTTTCATTAAACGGAAAATTGGAAAGCTTTGAAATGATATAATTGCCACTTTCTTCCAGATAAGAGCACACTTGGGATAGACAGAGTTGCTCTTGTATAAATGTTCAAAATAGCTGGTATCGCCTGGTGGGAATATAACAAATTCAACTGGTCCTTACTCATAAAAAAGAACATTTATGTTCCTTTTATTGAAATTTACATATTTCCTTTCAAGGAATGTATTTATACTCTCAGCTGCCTGCAAAGATATCTTTGGAATATTGTTAATCAATATTGTAATCTACTGATATAAAAATCAGTAGCATATTGAAAAATGGAAAAATAGGGTAGGGGGCGTTTCGTGATTTCAAGGGACAAAAGGGGGCGTTTGGCCTAAATAGGTTTAGAACCTGTGCTTTACAACAAATATTTTTGTGTAAAAAGAAAATAGGTGTTGGTTTTTGAATGCTCTATTGAAAAATCAGTATTATCATTAATTTGGAATTAGAGAATTCTTAGAAGGGAAAACAAACATTAAATGATGCGTATTTGTGTATGTGGGTGTGTATGTGTGTGTAAAAAGTAAATGGAAAACAACAGAGCAAATACAGTACAATGAAGATATATATTAGCTTAATGTTTGATGTTGTAGGAAAAGAGTCTTAACGTTTCGGAGGGGTCCTTTTTGTGGCACTGTTTTATAACTGGATGGTCTTCCTGGTGCCAACTCTTTGATTCACTTTTTACTGCACACAGGTATACGATATACTTATTCTAAACCAGATACACACAGCAAAAACACTATTTTTAATATATCACAGTAGAAATTGAGGCTAAAGGTTAAGACTAGATTTTGAAGGTTGCAGTATGGATATCTTGAGGCTAGATAAAATATGTTGACAGCATTGTCATTTTTATAAGTTAGGTCAGAGGTCAAGCTGGAGAACAGCAGTGCTGTGAATTTTGCAGGAGTTACTAGAGTGGTGTGATTGATGTTCAGATGGCATATTTTGTAGGTCAATGAGTGGGAAGAACATTCCAGAGGAGGGTAATTCTGGGAAGAAAAGATTGGGCAAAGTGTTTTATGCAAAGTCTGAGTAGTGAAATAGTGAAGGATGACAAGAAGAGAAACAGGTATTGATAATTTGAAAACTACTCCAATATGTTCTGGGTGGCGGAAATTCATTTATAAAACTAGTTTGGGTATTATCACTGTAATTTATTGATTTTTGGTAAAGATTGGTGTATGGCTTAGTGATTAAAGTGTTGCCCTTACGATCATAATGTCATGGGTTTGATTCTTGGACCAAGTGGTGAATTGTGTTATTGAGCAAAACACTTCATTCCATGTTGCTCCAGTACACTCAGCTGAAAATGAGTACCAACAGTGGCTGGGGAGTAAACCCTGTAATGGACTGGCAACCTTTTCAGGAGGAAATCTTGTATCATTGCTTAACATCAAAGAAACTGGAATAACTACCAGCTTGATGAGCCTCCAGGCTTGGGGGAAAAAAAGCTTAGCATGGCATTTCTGAAGAGCAACAGTCCATAGTTCCCTTTAATCCTGATGCTTATGAAGTGGTGTGGTGCAGGGCAGGACAGAGAAAACACTTCTGAAATTAGCAGCATAAATTATGAAGATAAGGCTGCATCTGCATAATTATTGGATGATAAAAGCTGACCAGTGAGTAGGTTGTTGAAAATATTTATAGAAATACTGCGATTTACAATTTGGGATGACTGACAGATGTAGATTTAACTTGAGAAGATAAAAATAACTACAGGTAGATATGTCTTTGCAGCAATTGTGTATGAAAATGAAAATGATAATACTTATCTTCAGAAAACAGATACTAAAGAGTGTTATTTAAACCAAGGTCAATGCAGACTGAGTAAACCTATAATCTAAGCTGTTTCAATCATGACCATCCCATATTTTTGTACATCTACAAATACATTATGCAATGTATCTTTTTTCTGTTTTACCCTTTTGATATCAAATAAGCTGATAAACTTCCCCTGGTTATAGAATACAAAACTGTTTATATTTATCTAAAAACATTTGCTCATAAATTTATCTAAGAACCTTTATTAACCCTTTTGATACCAAACAACCTGAAACAGCTGAACAAAACTGTTTACTAGAAAATGTTTTCATATTTATCCAAAAACATTCCATCATAATTTTATCTAAGAATATTTTTTAAGTTATGTACCAAACACCAACTTAATGAAATAGTTATTTTATAAGTCCCTCCAATTCCTTGATTGTTTTCAAAATGATTTAAATATCATAAACACTTTTTGTTTTTTTAATATGGTAACAAAATGGTTAAAATGGCAGGTTGTCATTTGAGAAAACTTATTTCTTGTAGATTGAGTTAGAAAGCAGGATAGAATATGTAACTGATGTTTATAAAGTCTAGAGTCAATGATGTGTTGGAGTGTCACAAAATGAAATCAAATCTGGTTAATTTCTACAAATATTTAGCTGTGAAGTATATTTGAGATGTGACAACTCTGCAGATAATTAGAAATATGGCCAGTGACATGTGATAAGATATATTAAATTTTTTATATATTTATTGTATTAATTTCTTGTTGCTAACAAAACAATGTGTTTTGAATTTTTTTTTAAATGTGTGCCACCAATGTGGAAAGTTTGAGAAGCTCTAAGTTTATATATATATGTGTGTATATATATAGGAACTGGCTGGTGAAGAAACAACATCAACATATTCTGCTGCCTCTTGGATCCTCCTGAAGTTTAAAAATATGTTTTTTAAAGGTTTTCTGCCTTTTGAAGAGTTTAGGCTATGGGAATTGGTAGTCTTCAGCGAAATATGTATCACACAGATATAAATAAACTTAAATGAACTGCTCCGAATTTTTTAAATACTATACACACACACACACACTATATATATAGAGAGAGGGATAATGAGTGTGTGTGTATATGTGTGTGTGTGTGTATATATATATATATATATATATATATATATATATATATATATATATATATACAACGATAAAAGCATTTGAACAGAATTCTAGAAATATGGAGTTTGTTTCTCTGCAGTGGCTGCTGCTCATGAATTTTCTGTCTTTAAGGGTATTTCATCTGATTTTCTAATGCAATTATCATTTATAGCAATCCTGCATTTGAATTTCAACATTTCATATTGTTTAATGTCTATCTTCCACACTAGCATGGGTTAGATGGGAATTGTCCCAATTGAGGCAAGATTGGTCAGGTGCCCGTGTCTTGATCGTATAGGACTGTCTGGCAGGTTTTCTATGGCCAGACAGTCCTATACAAGCAAGATATATATACACACACACGTATATATCATTACGCACACATAAACAGGAGAGAATTTTCCAAGTTAATGATTCACTCAACTGCAACACAAAAGTTACTCACTATATACCATTCTTCAAGTGATACAATATCTAGACTTCTGACTTACCTTTCTAATTCATTGAATGAGTGAGAAATGTTCACACTCTCTGACCTATTGACAACATATGAAATACCTTTTTGATATCTCATAAAAGGCCTCAAACCATTAAAAAAACTGTTTGACAGTTATTTCTTTTTATTCAGCAGAGATTCTAAATTTCTAGTAAATTGTTTGTACCACTTGTATTGTTACTGTCACTATGTTACTGTAGCTGCCTGTCACAGCCATATAACTGTAGCTGCCTGTCACAGCCATATCACTGTAGCTGCCTGTCACAGCCATATAACTGGAGCTGCCTGTCACAGCCATGTTACTGTAGCTGCCTGTCACAGTCATGTTACTGTAGCTGCCTGTCACAGTCATGTTACTGTAGCTGCCTGTCACAGCCATATAACTGGAGCTGCCTGTCACAGTCATGTTACTGTAGCTGCCTGTCACAGCCATGTTACTGTAGCTGCCTGTCACAGCCATATAACTGTAGTTGACTGTCACAGCCATGTTACTGTAGCTGCCTGTCACAGCCATGTTACTGTAATTCCCTGTCACAGCCATATAACTGTAGCTGCCTGTCACAGCCTTATAACTGTAGCTGCTTGTCATAGCCATATAACTGTAGCTGCCTGTCACAGCCATGTTACTGTAGCTGCCCGTCACAGCCATGTTACTGTAGCTGCCTGTCACAGCCATGTTACTGTAACTGCCTGTCACAGCCACGTTACTGTAGCTGCCTGTCACAGCCACGTTACTGTAGCAGCCTGTTACAGCCACATTATTGTAGCTGCCTGTTATAGCAATGTTACTGCAGCTGGCTCTGTTACAGTCATGTTACTGCGGCTCTGTTACAGTCATGTTACTGCAGCTCTGTCATAGTCCCAGTTACATCTATGTCACTGCAGCTCCCTGTTACAGCCATGTTACTGTAGCTCCCAGTTACATCTGTTTTACTACAGCTCCCTCATGATTTTTATTACTAATCTATACTTTGATTGTTAATTTAGTTTCTATCTTTGCATGATTTCTACATGAAAATCAATAATACAAGATCTTATTGGATAAGATTTCATTTGTACAACATATACAGATTTCCTATTAAAATTCTAATTCTTTATAACGTTTGTCCAATTTCTTCAATTTCACTCCATTAAGAAAGTTGTATCAGAATTACAACGTAAACAACATTGGAATTAATTATGATTGGATATATCATTAGAGAGAAAATGTTATCAGTGAAAGATAAAAAAAAAACCCCAAAAAAACACTAAACAGAAAATTAATTAAAATCAGTAATTAAGGTACTTAAGATGCAATTGAAAATGATACTGATGAACGAAAATGAATATATCTATCAATCATTTTCTATATGAAACACTGTACAAGAGGTCACTTAACTGTTCAATCAACAACCAAAATGATATATTTTCAAATTCCAGTAGTCTTCATAAAGGTAAGTTTTAATATATTGAATAAGCATTAAGTACATGCATGTATGGTCCTGTAACTACTGATGGAGATGCAAGACACTCTAGTGACATACAGTGTTTCTAGGGCATTTAAAATCTAGCAAAGCCCATCCATCATCAGGTACATTTACTATAGTTTGCACTTATGTTGCAATGGTAAGAAAATAGAAACTGTAGCTCCCTGTCACAGCCATGTTACTGTAGCTGCCTGTCACAGCCACGTTACTGTAGCAGCCTGTTACAGGCATCATATAACTGGCCTTCTTCATCAACATAGGAAGCAGCTCCCTAAACTTCTTCCAACCTGTCATTCTAAATACTATGGCCTCGGAACACCCCCCTCTCATGCTAATCTGATCACCTAGGTACTGGAAGCTATCAACCACTTCTATAGAATCCACCTGCATTTGAAAAATGTGTCTATCAATGCAACTTCTACTGTCAAATTTCCCTGTACATCTACTTCATACGTATTTTTCCCTATCTGTTAGTTTGCCTGCTATCCCACTACATCTCTTGTGTACCCAAGATCTGCATTGTGTACATTTTATAGAATTTATGCCAGTTCCTTTTCTGCATATCAAACATGGCCATTTCCCTGATGGAATCAGGGTTTTGTCCTCTTTTCTACTTATCAACACTTTTGTCTTAGCTAGGTTCACTCTCAGTCCTTAATTCCAACTGCTGTTTCCATAGCCAGAATTTATTCTCTACTGATTCTGCTATAAGAACCAGATCGTCAGCATAAAGAAGTTCCCATGGACAGCCAGTCTTAAACTCCTCTGTTATGGCTTGGAGGACTATAATGAACAAGGGCGGGCTGAGGACCGAACCCTGATGTACTCCTACTTATATCTGAAATTCCTCACTAAACTCCATTCCTACCTTCACTTTACTGACAGCAGCCCTGTACATAGCTTGCACTGTCTTCACAAGCCATTCCTCTACCCCTAGTTTCTTTAGGGACCACCAGATGACAGATCGGAGTACCCTATCAAAGGCCTTCTCTAGGTCAACAAAAGCCAAGTATAGTGGCTTATTCTTCTATAAGAACCTCTCTTGTAATTGTCTCACCAAGAAGAGGGCATCTGTTGTACTCTTCCCAGGCACAAAACCAAACTGCATCTCATCTAGTTTGACCCTTTCTTTAATTAGTTGTGCTAATATCCTTTCTGCCAATTTCATAACCTGATCTATCAGTTTTATGCCCCTATAATTGCTCCTCTCCAGAGCATCTCCTTTACCTTTGTAGCAATTTATGAGAATACTGCTGCACAAGTCTTTGGGTATGACACTGCCATATATAGCCTGATTGATGATGCGTGCAACCAGTTCAGTTCCTACGTCCCGATACATTCAGCAACTATCCCGACGGTCCTGCAGCCTTACTATTTTTCATTTCCTTAATTGCCTCTTGGACCCTATATTCGTCAATCTCAATAGCTGGTCCCTCTGTCGGATCTATTGAGGGTAATTTCTCTCTCTCCCATTCGTTCTCCACATTAATCAGTCTCTCATAGTGACATTTCCAGGCCTCCTTTTTCTGATCATTCGTGACACTAAGTACACCAGCATCATTCCGGACACACTTATCTCCAACAACATCCTGATTTGCACTGATACACTGCCTTGCAATGTGGAACACTGCACGTCTCTGATCTTCCCATCGCAGAACATTGGCAAACCTCCTACTCTCAATGGAATTTTTGCCTTCAGTAAAATTCAAACTGAAGTAATGATTCCTTGATTAAAAAGTCTAAGGTTATAGAAACATCATATTTGGTTGGTTTCACCTTGAAAGTTTTTTCTGAATTAGAAAAAAACAAAAATAATTTCCATAAAGGAAACAGTGTGTAGTGTAAGGTCATTAACAATAAAGAAACAATGAAAACAATCACAGAGAATGATATTATTAGTTTAGCAGTGAAATGAAAGAGGAAAGAAATGAGTACCTTTAACATTTTGGAAAGGAAAGAATAGGGAATTATAGGGAGAAGGAAGCAAAAAAAAAAAGAAGAGAAACAAAAGAAAAAGGAAGAATATTGGCAGTTATTGAAGAGACAGGGGAACAGAGAGAGAGAAAGGAAGAAAGGGAGAGAGAGGGAGAGAGGAAGAAAGGGAGAGAGAGGGAGAGGGATAGAGAGAGAAGCATTGTTGTAGTGGTTGAAAATTGGTGTATATCATCATCATCATCATCATTTAATGTCCATTTTCCGTGCTAGTATGTATGTGTATATATTTGCCTGTGTCTATATTTAACACAGTTAAAAGAAAACCTAGAATTGTGTCAAAATGTTAAGTGAGATGCTCATGGACAATGGAGCAGAGATAAGCTAAGAGAAAAGTTGGATATAAAAAGAATCAGAGGTACAAGAGAGAAAACTGTTAGTAAGAGTATGTGATATGGACAATGACAGTGTTGGTGATCTACAATGATAAACTCACCGAGTGCACTCACTTAAGTGGTTGGTGAGAGAAAGGTATCCAGCTGTAGAAAACCTGCCAAAGGGTGGGAAGGGGAGGACCCTTCAGCTTTGTCAAAAGCATGACAACTTCCTTAGTGTTGGTGCCATGATAAATTGCACTCCACGTCCAGAAGGCCGAGGGTGTCTTGGCATCACTCAGCAAGACTTTTGTCAGCCACTCTCCAGCTATCTATTTAAAGCTGTATATAGCTATGGTATGGTCACACTTAGAATTTGCATCACCAGTCTGGAACCCCCATCTTGCTCAGAACCCCTATTTTGCTCAGGCACCTACCATACTCTGAACGCCTTGCTTCCCTGGGCATGGATACATTGAAGCTCCAATGTCTGGCAACTGACTTGGTAAACACCCACAAAATTATTAACTATCTTGCCAACAACATCTCTTAGACACATGGAATTCAAAAAGGTGCTAACACATGTGGGCATGCCTACCAAGTCAGAAAACAGCACAGCTCCCATGACTTTTGGCAACATTTTTTCACGCTCAGCGTTGCTGAAGCATGGAACAAACTACCTACATCAGTTGTTAACTGCAGAGACACTGTATCTTTTAAAACCTCCATGCTTCCTGAAATTCGCCAACACTACACCTGATATCCCCCCCTCCATACACACACACACTGTTCACTTTCCTGACATTTGTACATTATTTTATGTACTATACATGCACCTGTGATGAGTTGTAGTGCACCTGAGTACTGTACACAATTTCATTATTATTATTATAGACCAAGAGAATGTATGTAAGTAAAATGCAGGCCCCCAGCCCATCCAATAGATCAGTGTGTGTGTGTTATTATTCAAAACCCAAGAGTAATTAATGATTTCTAATGGGAAATAGTGGAATATCAACCCACTATTTGACTGGTGCTTTAATTTATCAACCTATGAAAGATAACAGGTAAAGTTGACCGTGGCAAAATTTGAACACAAAATGTAATGAGCAGGAACAGATGCTGCAAAACATTTTATCTGACTAACAATTCTGCCAACCCACCATTTTTTAATTAACAAATTATTAAAAGCATTATAAAGCAATATGATCATTTGAAATATAAGGTAAACTTATGAACATCTGATTTTCATTAACACTCTTTTAGCTTCTCTATAAAAAAAAAAAGGTATACGCTGTGGTTAAGACAGGTTTCCTCTGTAGTCAGATAAAAAGATAGATCCACTAGATTCAGTATTTATTAACACCTCATTGGAAATTAACTACACATTCCTGTCTACAGTGAGAATAATAGTAGCTTATCACTACATCATCATTGTTTAACTTTAGCAGGGAAAATGGAGATTAAATGATGACGATGTACACATGGACAGAACAGTTGAAATATCTTGTTGAAATAATAAAATATACCAGACTTCTTGATAGGTAAGCATTCTAAAATGTTATATATATATAGGCACATGGCTTAGTGGTTAGAGCATTGGCCTTGCAATCGAAAGGTTGTGAGTTCAATTCTCAGACCGGGTGATGTGTTGTTTCCTTGAGCAAGACACTTTATTTCACATGGCTCCAGTTTACTCAGCTGTAGAAATGAGATGATAGGGACTGGGGTCCCTATCATTCCACTGTAAAGTGGTCGTGAAGGTGCCACAGAAAAAAAGCACCCAGCCTACACTGTAAAGTGGACGTGGAGGTGCCACGGCAAAAAAGCACCCAGCACTCACTGTAAATGAGGTTGGTGTTAGGAAGGGCATCCAGCTGTAGAAATCAAGCCAGAATCAGTTCCCGTCCCACCCTTGCAAGCAGGGAAAAGCGGACGTAAAATGATGATGATGATGATATATCAACTCCATATAAACACCGTATTTGTTCCAGACTAATTTTGACATTGCAGTAAGAATGACATGTTTTGTTTTATAGCAATCGGTGGAGGGTTGGAGGCCATGCTTTGCAGCAAAGTGTCACGGCCCTTTATGGTCCGAGTTCAAATCCCGCCGAGGTTAACTTTACCTTTCATCCTTACGGGGTCGATAAAATAAAATACCAGTAATGTACTGGGTAATTGCTGGCCTTGTGCCAAAAGTAGAAACAATTATTTAACAAACTATTGTTTTCTGATTAATTAATAACGTATGGAATAAGTTTGTTACATTCATTGTAGGCCCCCTTTGGTCACGAACGACCATGGTTTAACAGCTAGAAAATTCCCCTCCAAGGCACAAGCCTGGACAAAGTTAGTTTGTGGAAAACCAGCAGTCGTTGAGGTATACCAGTTTCCCCTCTCCATGCCACCAATGTTATCCAAGGGAAAGACAATTACCAATACAACTTGGCACCAGTGACATCGCAACTCATTTACAGCTGAGTGAACTGGAGCAACATGAAATACAGTGTTTTGTTCAAGAACCCAACAAACCACATAGTCTAGGATTCAAACTCAACACTGACCATTCAGGCTGGCTATAGAAAGTGAAGCATCAATGGCAGTGCCCCAACATGGCCTCAGCCTATCAGTTAGAACACATAATAGAGTAATATCTATACAATATAAATAATTTCAGGCCCATAACTCTGCTAAATACAGAGTTACAGATTTTGGCCAAGGTGCTAGCAAAGAGGTTGGCGCTTGTCGTGGGCAACCTGGTGGGAGATGCGCAGACATGTGCTATCCCGTCCAGGTCCATCCACGACAACCTCCACCTCATGCGATACATCATAGAGAGGGTTGGGAACGAACCCCGCTTTGGTGGGGCCCTGATCAACTTGGATCAATCTAAGGCGTTCGATAGGGTCGACCATGGTTACCTGGATGCGGTCCTAGCAGTGGCAGGCTTCGGACCCGTTTTCAGGGGCTGGATCACTGCCATGCACAGCAGCCGCATCTGCTCTAGGGTCAAGGAGAACGGCTACCTCTCGGAGCCGTTCGATATCGCGCGGTCCATCTGACAAGGGTGCCCTCTCTCCTCCCTTCTGTATGTAATGACTCTAGAGCCACTGCTGCGGAAGTTGGAGTTGTTGCAGAGCATCCCTTTGGAACCGGGATTGCGGAAAGCGGTGTCGGCCTACCTTGATGACGTAATAGTAATGGTGTCGACGGCCTCGGAAATCGGGGCGATCGGCACCTTACTGGAGGAGTACGAAAGGTATACAGGGGCTAAACTCAACCGGGACAAGTCGGTCAGTCTGCAACTCGGCACGTGGAGGGGCAAATCAATGCCCCCCGATGGCGTTGTCGGACGCTGGACGGAGGGCCCGGTGAAGTTGCTCGGGGTCTGGTTTGGACCAGACCTCCAGGTGGAGAAGAACTGGGGTGAGGTAATGAACAGGGTGTTTGCACTGACCCAGAAGTGGGCCGAGTGCAAACTGTCCCTGAAAGGTCGGGCGGAGGTGGCGAACACTTATATGGCGTCCGTCATCTACTACCGCCTGACTGTCGTGCCTTGCCCAAGGGAAACGCTCGCCAAAATGGAGCGCGCACTCTTCCAATTCCTTTGGAAGAAGCGGGCTCCTATGGTGAGATCCATCTGCTGTCAACACCCTTCGAAAGGAGGGCTGGGTGTGCTGTAAACACACATTAAGGCTACGGCACCTCCAGGTATTCCTCACTGGTCAACCGGTGTGGGCCCCATTTGTGAGGCGAGCCTTTCCCAGACTCATCTCGCTCACCGAGCTGCAATCCTGGGTCAAGCAGAGACCGAGAAAACTGGGCACCTGGCACACCGAGTGTGCCCAGGCGCTCACGGCTCTCTGGCAGGCGGACCAGGCTGTCAGTGGAGAATCCATCTCGTCATTCTATAGAGGGCTGGTGGTTAGCAGGTGCGACGATGCCCTCGGAGAAGCCCTAGGCATGGAGGAAAACGAACTGACCAACCTGTTCGGTAGGACATTCAGCCCGGCACCTATGGATGACATTCAGAGGTCCCTGGCCTGGCAGTGCTACCGAGGGGCTCTGCCCGTTCGAGAAAGGCTCTACAGACACGGGCGCCCGGGTAGGGACCCCTCGAAAAAGATCTGTCCCAGATGCATGTGCGACGAGGAAACTGTTGCATACGCATTGGTACACTGCTCGGGCATTGCTGATCTGTGGGGCTATGTCGAATGACTGCTGTCACGGGTGGGACCGATCCGGTTGACCACCAAGTCTATTGTAATGATCAAGCCGCCTTCCCTCTTCCAAAACGAAGGAGAGGCGGTGTTTCTGTGCGTAATAGCCATGGCGAAAGAGGTTGTATGGTGGACGCGTCTGAAAGGACTGAGGTCAGACACCTTTCTCTGGCCAACAACTTGTCCGTTTCTTTCGATATCATTCTGGATGAAGGATCAGGATGGAGAGAGAGGAGCTGCACCCCAGCCGTTTTTATGAAAGATGGGTGAAAGTGGCGAGAATGGCCCGTGTGAATCGGCCTTCACTCTACATCAGACTGTAGGTGAGAAAGATGAAAGATCAAGGGAGCATGCTCTCTCTGTGCTCCTGAGGAGAAGGGTTGCACACTTTTTCGGAGGGGGGGGGGGACACAACCCCCCTAGGCGTCTCCTCCCTATTGAGGATTTTGTTATTCAATTTATTTTTGTTATATTTTATATTTTTCTATTTTGTTATTGCCTCCTCCTTATTGAGACGCCTTTTTATGTAAACTCCCCCCATTGTACTTGTCCCACTCTTTGACGCCCTGGTGGCAAATAAAAAGAAAGTTATCTATTGTTATCCTTTCAATATATTACACTCTGTATAGCTCTACACCTCATCACAGAAGTGAACCAAAACATCGAGTGCTCTCCCGGGTGAACCTACAGTAACTCTAAGTTATACTCCCTGGATCTCTCTCTCTCTCTATATATATATATATATATATATATATATATATATATAGGAAAATGTTCAAGACCCCGACAGCAGAGTTCAAGCCATTTTGACGGCTATTTCTGGACTGATGGACTATAACGCACTAGAGTACTCAATACTGAGGGTAGTAGAGTGGGTAATAGGAAAATGTTCAGAGCTCAAGCCGTTTCGACGTGCGTTATGGTCCATCTGGTTCCTTACCACACTTCCTTCGTTATATATATATATAATATAAATCAGGATAGAACCAGTTTGAAACTGATTAGACCATTACTCAACAGAGTACTCAATTGGGGTGGTAAAGTAGAGCTATCTTATAAAGAGTCAGAATTAGCTGTTGAAACAGCAAGAGCTCAGCCGTCAAGTCCAGACTCTTTATAATATATAAATATACATCTCCAGGGAATGCAACGTGAAGTTACTGTAGGTTCACCCAGGTCATTACAACCGCAGAAATCCGATGAGCTTTTGATTCCAGAGTCGGGCCAGATCGAATCTTGAGCTGATTAGTAGCGAAATGCGAATCACCAATCAATAAACGTAATGAAGGCTTAAAAAATCATCCTTGTATTATTATCATTATATATATATATATATATATATACACACACACAACAGGTTTTCATGCAGTATCTGACTTGAATTTCACTCACAAAGCATTGGTCAGCCGAACCCAAAAGTACATGCTTGCAAGGTGGACTATTTAGCCACATAGTTATGCCTATATATGAGTTTATGTGTATACAATATTGAGAGAGAGAGAGAGAATTATATATGTATAGAATCTCTAAATATCTAAAGAAGATTAGAATAAGTGAAATATGATGTCAAGAAGATCTAAATTATTATTGCAATAACTCATCTTAAAAACTGAAACAGATAACAACCAAACCAGATACAACAAAAGCATATTTCTTTTTTTTCTCTATTCAAACCATCTAAGCTAGACAAAAAATATATCCTATGTAGAAGTTAAACAAATACACAAAAGCTACAAACATTACAATTATTGCAACATGAAATGTTTTGAAAATATATATAAACATCAGACATATTCTGAAATGAAAGACACTTATTAAAAGACTGTACTATGTATTATATGTCTTTCATACAGCAATAAATCATGGAACTATTTTTTTTTTTATTGCTTTATACTTATTTTCCATTCTAACATGAGTGGGATGTGTTTTGTGAAATCAATGCTTTGTACAGCTGGATGCCCATTCTACTGCCTACCACTCGACTATGAAGTAGGAGTTAAACATGCCAGTCAGAGTTATGTAACTTGGCCACCAGCACAAGATAATAGCTGTATTAAGATTGAACTAATTAACTGTTGTCTGTAGTCTAGCACCATCACCACACAACTAATTAACTGTTGTTGGTAGTCTAGCACACAACTGCTGTCCTTTACAATTTAAAACAGCTATTTTATTTTTGTTGTAATTACTGTGTATCCCAAAGGTTAGGCCACTTTTTCATGGTAAAGACTTCAGCACACAACAGATGTTAACTCTTTATAAAGGATAAGTGTAATCCACATAAAAAAAAGGAAAGTGCAGCTGTTATGTATACACACAATGATTATGATGACGATGTGCTAATGATGATAAATGTGTGTGTGTACAGCTATCATTATTCAAATCGCATAGAGTTACGGCCTTTGCCATTCTGAGTTCAAATCCCGCCAAGGTTAACTTTGCCTTTCATTCTTACGGGGTCGATAAAATAAAGTACCAGTAATACACTGGATAATTGCTGGCCTTGTGCCAAAAGTAGAAACAATTATCATTATTCAAATCCCATCGAGGGATTTGAATAATGATAATCGTCCTTTTATTATTAGAGCTAGCATAGTTACGTCCCTTTACGGTCTGAGTTCAAATCCCGCCGAGGTTGAATTTGCCTTTCATCCTTACAGGGTCGATAGAATAGAGTACCAGTAATGCACTGGGTAATTGCTGGCCTTGTGCCAAAAGTAGAAACAATTATCATTATTATTACCACTTTTGATGGCGGTGGATTGGCAGTATCGGTAGAGGGTCGGATGCCATGCTTTCCAGCATAGTTACGTCCCTTTACGATCTAAGTTCAAATCCCGCCGAGGTTGACTTTGTCTTTCATCCTTACGGGGTCGATAAAATAAAGTACCAGTAATGCACTGGGTAATTGCTGGCCTTGTGCCTAAAGTAGAAACAATTATTATTACCACTTTTTAGAGTGGTGGGTTGACAGTATTTGTGTTGACTATTTATATTCTGAGTTCAAATCACCCCGAGGTTAACTTTGCCGTTTCTCCCTCAGGGTCAATAAAGTACCATTGAAGTACATGGGTTGATTAAATTAACTTAACCTTTGCACTAAAGACCTATTCGATGAATCAATAGGGTAGACAATAAAAGAAAAAAAAAATGATACTAGTATCATAAATCTGAGTTAGTTAAATATACATTTGACAACACAAGAATAATTAATCTTTTTCATACTAAACCATCCTGAATTTATGATACAAAACTACTCAGTTGAAAATGTTTATCCCTATATTAAAACCTTCCATTATAATTTTATTTTAGAAAATTTTCTTAAATAATGTTCTAAATATCAACTTATTAATAAAAAAAACTTTGCCCACTTATTCCTGCGAGGGTTGAGGCTTGAGACATGCTCTCCAGAGGGTCCTATCGGAAGTATCCCTAAGCGAGATCAATTGGGGTTATTAAATTCCTCCAAATTTTAGGTTATTTTTAAAATTAATTGAACTACAGGTGGTATATTTAATCAGAAATATGGTAATGAATGGATTAAGAAGAAACTCCAATGTGATCTTTAGTGGAGCTCTACAAGAGAACTAAATATTCAGAGGTGGGTTGTGATTGTACACAGATTGTTAAGAAATTGTTATTCAGTTGCTATCTTTAACTATTAACATACTGTAATGACTTAGCAGAAAATATCTAAAAACAAGTTTGTTAATTCAAATGTTTATAATATCTTTACAAGTGGATAGCTTGTAAAATGTTGCAGTATTAGAGTATAGACAAATTTTTAATGTGATACAATAGTGCTGTTTTGTACTTTTCAAGAATGTTTGCTAATGTGGTGCATTTACTTACATTGATAAAATAAGCTTATGTTAATTACTTAATTGGTTAATAACAGCAACTGTACTGGGTTTTAGAGCTAGTTGTATACACTAATATAGGCAGGGAATTACCAGAAGCAGAACGTCAGAATGTTTGGCAGTATTCGTTTCAGTTCTCTGCTCTGAGTTCAAATCCCATCAATGCTAACTTTGCCTTTCATCCTTTTGTGGTTGATAAAAAAAAGTACCAGTCCAGCAGTGAGGTCAATTCTTCCTCCATCTTCCTTGCTTCCCCTATCATTCTGTGATTGGCTGTGCCCAAACCTGGAGATGGATGGGCTTTGCCAAGTTGAAAATGCTCAAGAAATGTTATGTCACTACAGGGCTCTTATGACTCCACCAGGAGATACAGGTTCACACATACATATAAACCTTATAACAATTATAACAAAATAAAAGTCCAACTAAGCAAAGTTACAGTCAGGGGAGGTGAAGGAGATAGTCTATATTTAAGCAATATGCGACAATGTTTTTAGAAAAACATACATACTAAACTTGCAGTCAAAATAATTTGTTTATCAAACAGGGATCAAACCAACTCGTTAAATTATCCTCATGATTATCAATTTCAAAGAAAATTCCAAATTTTGAATTATTTGAATACAAACTGTAAGAGCACTTTAAAATTTACCAGTTCATGAATTCATCTATCTACCCACCTCTTTATCATCATCATTGTTTTAATGGCTGCTTTCCTGCTAGCAAGCATTGGACAGGTCTACATAAACCAAATCAGTACTGAAGCGGTGTCTACTGATCTGAGGAGGTGTCTACTTGTCTGAGGAGATAATTTGTTTATTAATTTATTAAAATATCTTGTCCTTTCATTGAGATGCCTAGGTATTAGAGACAGTTAACTTTATAGAGTTATAAATTAATACACACACACATATATATATATGTATAAACAGTCCTATATGAGCGAGACACGGTCACCTGACCCAACTTGCCTTTAATGGGACAAACCCGTCTAACCCATGCTAGCGTGGAAAATAGACATTAAATGATGACGATGATGTATATGTGTATATAGGTATATGTAGAATAATCTGTATGTATGTGTGTATATATATAAATATGTGGTTGGTGTTAGGAAGGGCATCCAGCCGTAGAAAACCTGCCAGATAGTCCTATATGAGCGAGACATGGTCACCCGACCAACCTTGCCTCAAGTGGGACAACTCCCGTCTAACCCATGCTAGCGTGGAAAATGGACGTTAAACGAAGATGATGATGATGATGATATGTGAAATAAACTGTATTAAAGACAGTTAACTTTGTAGAGTTCTAATGTATGTATATACATATATATATATATACACACACACACATATCAAGCTGTCCCCAACTCCAAAATTGAAATCTTATCAAGATTATGTTGGCTGGTGTGTAATGAAGTAGTTAAGCAAGTAGTTGGAAGCTAAACATAGCTTCTTGATGCTCCCTGCTTCATTAAGTATCATAACACTAACTTTACAACATCAGGCTAATCAATGGTTAATATTGCTTTTGTTTTCTTTGCTATCACCACATACTGTATTCTCATTAGCTGTTTGAATGATCCCTGCACTAAATATATCAACAACATAACTATTGTTTTTACATGCAGACAGTGTCTAAGAGTAATTTATTCTGTGAATATTTGTTTATGAGGCACATTTAGTGAATATGTTGGCTACTTTTATGGCATGTACTGACTAGGTTACAGCTGGCATGAAGAGTAAGTAATAAAATTTAAATTTTTATAAACAACAGACCTATGATAAGGCTAACTAACATCCGGCACACACCTGTTGGTTCCTAGATAACAGGTTTGCAAATAATTTTTTTTTTTGTTTTTACACTACATAGTGACTATATACAAACTAGTTGAAGGGGAATGGGTGGTCTCATAATTGCTTAAATAATCTCTGGAGATTATTAAAGCAATTAGTAGGCAACATTTTCCTCTAAAGGAGTTTAAAATATTAAAGCTACAAGTAAGAGAGATAACTAATAAAATCAGTTGATTAAACATTTTTGACAAAATAGATATTAAAAAGTGGTGTTGATCTGGTTTTTAAAACTGGCAAAAGGCAACAAGCATAGTTCTGTCTGATGAAAACTCATCAGCACAACCTATTCTACTCACAGCGATCAATATATATTGAAATTGAGATAATATAGAGCTGCTGATTATAAATATCAACAACATGGCTAAGGGGAATACTTCTGCGTGGTGAGAGTGTTGAGCATACTAAACAGAAATAAGGTACGGTCGTACTTATATAATATAGTAGTTTATATACATTACTGGAGTTATCTCCCTTGCCTTTTATATTTCTAAACACTACTACAGGGAGTTTTTGTTTACTAATTGGATGGATATTATCTCAGTTTATCAAAGTTATTAAATTCACAATTGCTGAAATTTGTAAACAAGCCAATAAGAGATCTGCTAGAAATAAGAGCCAAAACTCCCTCAACCACACATTACTGTCTTA
>OZ024747.1:41527346-41574846 GCA_964016885.1 Eledone cirrhosa | reverse complement strand
AATAAAGTTAGCTAGTGGGCTGGTTTAGTACCTGCCTATGTAGTTAATACTTAGACACCTTCATGAGAGGACTTGTATAGAATAATAGATCGAAGATATAAAGATATAAAACATAGAGAAACACATACATACATTAAAGCATGTATAGACAGATGTACAGATAAATTGGTAGATGTATATGTATATATAGAGATGTATAACCAGATGAAGGAAGCAAGCGGAAACTTCGAAGTCACTAGCACTTTTCTTCTTAAAAAAGATGTCTACACTCTACCCACGAGAATTGAGTGTTCATTCAGTTAATATTTGAATGTTTTAAATACTACGGCATTTGAAACACACAGAGAGAGTAGATAGTTAAATAGAAAATATAGATTCATAAATATAATATATAGATGAATGATATCCAAGAGAGTTGAGAAATAAAGTGAGGCCTATAAAAACGAAAGAAACTACAAGATACGATAAAGGGGAGGATCCCGATTCTTAAGTGAATCGATGTACAAGAAAGAACTGAGAGTGAAATATAGGAAGAAAGATTAGATAATATAAAAGTAGTGATAGTGGTAGCTATATATATATATATTATATATATTTATTATAGAATAGAGTACAGGTGACAATTATCATTTCTTTCTCTCTCCCCCTCGTTATATATATATATATTATATATATTTATTATAGAATAGAGTACAGGTGACAATTATCATTTCTTTCTCTCTCCCCCTCGTTATATATATATATTATAGCGGAATGTGTATATATATATTTGAGTGTTTATACATGCGTGTATATACTATAAAATATTGAAAAGAAAGAAAGAAAAATAACTAGCCATCACACGAGTGCACTGATGACGATCAGATACACACATATATATATATATATGTATATATATATATATATATATACACATATATATATATTCACAAACACACAACTGACAGATATGATGTAGATAGCTATATATATATAATACACATGTCATATATATTTATATGATATACACTACCTTTGGCATCACAATCAACACAGTATTTGTTGTCTTCATCCTTCAATAGTTGCGATAGAACAGCTTGGTATTTTTCCTGAGCCGCTCGTTGACGTTCTTTTTCATGTCGAGTACTCATTGCCTTTAAATATAGAGTTCCTTTAAGTTTGTAACCTCTGATTTATTATTATTTTTTTTAATGTTCTCTTAGCTTGTCAGGGTTAACGGCCGCTACTGTAGTACCATAATATCTTGTTTAGTGTGTTTCTTTTTACTATAACACTACTACAGACTACCAAGAGAAGCTCCTCGTAACACTAAACAACGGCCGCTTATAGAAAAAAAAAGAACAAGGAAGTAGTGACAGGGAGAGTAGAAAATCTCAGCGAGTGAGAGAGGAGGAGTAGCTGGAGGAATGCATTTGGTAAGAAGAGAGTGCCAGGTGAAGTAGGAGGAAGAGGAGTGGACTGCTGTGTTGCTTGTGTCAATTACCGGGGATCCCTTACATACTTGACAAATTAAAAATATATCAATATAAATATACATATATCAATATCATTTCCTCACCTCACACATGCATTGATTAGGATAGATTTATTTTTATTTCAAATTCGATATCGAATTTGTAATTTCGTCCGGAGCAATAAAACCAGTTGAAATAAGCACCAGAATGATTTTCAAGTCGATCAAGGAATCATACTACTTGTTCGGAAAGGTGTGTTGGAATCGGCAAAAACCTTTGAGTGCTTCCAGGCATTTGATTTGTAAGACACCTGTTTCTCCAAATAAAAATCCCGATGGAATCAGCATTATCCGTTAGCTATCCTGGAATGGATAAGTACCAATATTATATACCAGTAAATCGTTGATAAATACAATTACAGGAAAAAAGTTACATTTTGGGCTAGAAAAAACGAATAAGAAGGTTTAAAACGGAATTTAATTACTTTCAGTGATTTTTTCCTTTTTAAAAAATAAATTAACCTTTATATATATATATATATAATGTATATATAGAATGTATATATATATATATATATATATATGTATATATATATATATATATGTATATATATATGTATATATATATGTATATATATATATGTATATATATATATGTATATATATATATGTATATATGTATATATATATGTATATATGTATATATATATGTATATATATGTATATATATATATATATATGTATATATATGTATCTTCATCTTACAGACCCACACTCCCCCCGGCCTGAACTCCCCACCCTTATTCCTTTAGCTTTCGACCGCCCCCCTCCCCCCACACATATCCCCCACTAACACACCCCTCCTTTTCACCGCCCACCCCACAACTAACAATACTAACACCTCCACTCCACCCCTCATCCGACCACCCTTCCCCAACTAACATACTAACATCCCTCCCTTCTTCTCCTCCCCCTCCTTATCACACGCACACACCCACCGGCACATATATACACGCGCTCACACTAAACACACACCCTACTACCACCACTAACCCTCAACCCCACACATCCATCCCACCACCCCGCAACTAACATCACTAACACCCCCTGACCCCAAGCACACGAACACACGCACCCACTTACACCACCCACCCCACATGCAACTAACATCACTAACACCCCCCCAACCCCACGCACACGTACCCACACACCCTCGTACACCACCAACTCTACACACCCTACCACCATTAACCCCCACTCACACCTGCATTCAACCCTTTCTCCACCTCCCGTATACTAACACCCACTAACACCCCTTCATCAAACTACACACACACCAGTACACCACACTCCCTCCATCGACCCCCCACACCCTTCTCTCCCCGCTCCACCCACACCCTTTCTCCACACTCACTCATCCCACTAACACCTCTACTAATACACACACACACCCTCCTCACTCCAACTTTCACACCTACCCATCCTCGCCCCTTTACCATTCCACCCGACTGCTGCTATGCCCTCTGACCACCTCTCAGCACACACAGACACACAGCACTCCTACCGCCTTGACCACTTCCTGTTGCGCGTGCACCCCACATCTCTCCTCTTCCGACCATCTCCATGGATTACTCGTATGTGGAGCTTGACCGCGGAATCAACTACCATCCTAGGAGTTTACCAACCTTTCAACCACATCTTCTTACAGAATCACCTTTATAACTCACACACACACCCCCCAAAATTTTTTTTTTCCCACACGCCATCTACACCCACAACACGCTTAAACCCCACACACACGTGCTTTCCACCACATATTTACACCTTCAGCCTCCGGATTCCTCTCCCCCCACCCCTCTATCCACACACTCCAACCTACACCCCATTCACACACACCTCTTCCTGAACATGCAACCCTGTTCTTCCCCCAACCCTTGCTTTCACATACACACACACACGTACACCTACAGCCCTCAGCCCTCCCCGCTCGGACACCCCGTCTCCCTCTCCCCACTCCACCCGCCACCACCCCTACACACCCCACATCCTTCCACTACCTGTTTTACCCCATTTTAATTTTATTTTATTTTGATCATGCTTTTATTTTTAATTTCATTCGCACCGTTTCCTCCCACCCCCTTTTCGCTATATGTCTCTCCACCACTCCCCTACACACCCTTTGAACTCTCTTCCCACACACTTTTCACCTGAAGAAGGGCTTATGCCCAAAACGTCGTTCCCCACCACCACCCCACTCTCCAGAGCGTGAAATTAATAAACATTAGTTGTACTGCCTCTCTGTTTTGTTCCTGTTCAAATTTTCCATTATATATATATATATATGTATATATATATATATATATATATATATATATATGTATATATATATGTATATATATATATGTATATACATAAATGTATATATATATATGTATATATATATATGTATATATATATATATGTATATATATATATATGTATTGTATATATATATATATGTATATATATATATATGTATTGTATATATATATATATGTATATATATAAATATATATATATATATACACACACATATATATATATATATATATATATATATATATGGTAAATATCTTTAAGTCGTTTGGAAGCCTCGACAATGCAAATGGGTAAATCTCCGGGTAACAAGATCCGGTGGTGGAGAGAGAGATGTAAGTGGGTGTACGTTGAGATGCGTGGTGTGTATAAGACGTGTAGAAGAATGAAGGAAAGAGTATAAAGGATAAAATAAAAATAACAACACGAGAGAGAGTTACCTTGGGAGAGATTTAATTGTCCCTATATATTTCGGATTCACATCCATCAACTGGGGGTTTTTTCCGGGGTGGGGGAAAGGTTGTCTGTCGGAAAGGTGCGAAACGCGTCCTCCGCTGTTTGTTGTTTTGAATATCTGAGGTATTCAGCAGAGCGCGCGTGCGCGTGAAATGGGGTCGGTCGGGCAGAGGTCAGCGGCCGAATGTGGGAGTGGGGTGGTGCTAGCTGTCAGTCCATTCTCTGCCTGTTTGTTAAATGTTACTATTATTCCACAATGCTTCAAGCAAACTTCAATACTCTCATAAATGCCCACTAGCTGGACACTGCCTTATTAAGAACGTAGTATATGCTTGTAACGTAACCATAGACACTTATACTAAGACGTATGTGGGGTCAACCGCTAACCAGTTCAAGACGAGATTCAACGCCCACCAGCATAGCTTCCAAAATGAGAAGCTTAAAAATACCACGTCGTTAGCGGGACACATACATAACTTAAAACAAGCAAAAACCCCCTACACACTAAGCTGGAGATGCCTTACTAAAGCTCCTCCATATAGCTCGTTGAGCAGGTTTTGTAGCCTGTGCCTAACTGAATCTCATGCCATAGTATTCTCAGGACTTAACTTGCTCAACAGGAGGTCAGAAATCTTCTCGTCCTGCCCCATACTATACTTAGCTCTTTCTTTTTCTTCAGACCAGACACCTAACCCTGACCCCACCCTGTCTCGCACATGGCTGCCCCCCTGGTGAATAGGGTGCTCTTGAGTAACCCCGGCCCCATTGATGCCTCGGCTCCCCACTTGCCGATGGGGACTCTGGTGAGGAACAGTCGATCCTGTGTCCCGCTTGCCAACTTGGGATTGGTGGCAGCATTGTTGCTGGGCACCCTGGGGGCAGCTGATGCCTGCAGTGAGGGATATTGCAAGTCCCTGGACCCATGTTGACTGGTCTGAGGAGATACATATCAACAAATTCGGGAATTTGCCGAAGGGAACAGTAGCGGAGCACCCAATGTGGCGGCCGTTCCCTGCCTATCCCCCCCCTCTAGTAAACCCCTGCCCCAATCTCGTGATTTTTTTTTAGTTAGTTCTTTATTAATAAGGATTTTTTTGTATATCACCACGGTTAACATAATGGGCTTGGAGAATTGACTCCCTTGATGTCTGACCACTCGATAAGTTAGGGGTTGTGCCCCTTGAACAGGGGTGTGTCTTGCTGCTCTACCTGCTGTCTGCTACTACTCGAGACTGGACATGGTCGTAGCCACAGACCTGCGCGTGTGCGATAGCATGGAGTATGTATTTTCTGCTAGTCACCCCGTGTAATATGATACCCCAAGATTCCATGCACGGGATTCACCGAAGCATGCGCAGACTTAACCGGGAGATGACATGCGAATTTGAAAATACCACAAGAGAGACCCTTTGGATAGCGTAGACGCCGGACCATACCCGCAAATATCTGCATATATACCGTGATCTGTCTTGAATATGCATGACTGACGGGATATAGAAGCAACATGGATAACACGACCACCATCTAAGCTAGAACCGACCCCTACAACAAACAAAGAGGGGACAGCCCTTAGCATTTGACCAGTCACGTATGAACTTGGAATTGTTGAGAGGTGGGGATAATAGCGAGAGACGCAATGTACCACCCCAGTCAAGTCCATACTGGACTTTTTTACCAATATATCATGTACACCAATATATCCTATACAGCAAAACATTGGATTTAGAACCGGCAGGCTGATCTATCGCAAACGCGTGCAATCCCACGCATGGATTAATAACTGGCACGACCGAAACTACATGGAAAAGATCGAACGGACGACACCCTGCGACCATTAGCTATTTGATCCACGGGTACATTTCCCAGAGATTCCACACAGCTGATAGTGAATCCCAGTTGATTCGTGAACTCGGAACTTTTCAACAAGACCAACTGTGCCTGGAGCTATGCAGATGACTGCATGCGCACAATGGATATCGCACCCACAAGGTCACCTGTATTGTTCATCTTGCTGTATGTGTGTAAAGTATCCATGCGTGGGATATCCCTGAGTAAATTTGCTTGACTGTTAATTGTTTATTGATTGTTTGTTAATTAGGCAGGAATATATTATTATGTCTTTGTTAATCCTATATTAATAATTTTTTGATAATACATTATTAGATTACTGAAGCTATTTTATACCTTCTTAAAAATACATTTTATAATTATTGTCTTTTTGCTTATATATTTTCATACTTATCATTTTCTTTAATCTTGCCCAACTTGATAAGCTCTTTGAATTGCTTCTTAATTAGATTACTTAAATTACTTAAATTACTTTATTTATTATACCTAAGTTGTCGTATCTGTTGAAGCAGCCCTTTGAAAATTCCTCGGATCTCCCAAATCCCGTAATCTTTAATTTTTAATTTATAATTTTCCTCAATTCATTTTTATATATATTTTTAAAGGTTCTCTAAAATTTTAATTCTTTGAAGGGGCTTTCGGAAGAGGTTTTTATTAAAAATATTAAAGGGGCCTTTTCTGAGCGATTTTTTGAAGGCTTTTTGAATTAACCTTTAATTGATTAATTTCTTTCAACTATTTATTTCTAAATTTTTAAAATTAAATTTAATGTTCAACCTCTTAATCTTTAATTTTTAATCTTGGATATATAAGATTGCTTAATCTTAAATTCATTAAATTTTTTAATTTCTGGGTTTGGAACTCTTAAAATTCAAATCCTAACTTAAAACTTAATCTTTATATTATGGATTCCCTAAATCATTAACTTTATTAACCTCTTAAATCTTATTGAAAGTTCTTTTCCCTAATTTTTAATTTTTAATTTTTGAGTTTAGAACTTTCGTAGGGATTATTAAATCTTCGTAAATTTTCTAAAAATTTTTAAGGGGATCTCTTCCTTTTGAAGGAATTTTTTAGGAAACTTTTTATTTTTATTTTTTTTATTTTATTATTTTTTTTTTATTTTATTATTTTTTTAATTTATTTTTTTATTTTTATTCTCTTAATCTCTTCTGGTTTGTTAGGTTTATTGGGGCTTATAAGCTGTATGCACTTATTGAGGGATTTTTTAGGGTGCTTTTACGAGATCCCAAGTCTTTTACTTTTAATGCGTAACTTATAAATTCTTTAAGTTTTAACCTTCAATCCCTAACACTTAGGCCCTTTTCAAATTCTCTTAACTCCCCATAACCCATCCCTTTTACAACTCCTACAACTAATATAAAAGAGCCCCCTTAGAATATAGACCCCAAATATACAAGCTGAGCTGTTGATGTATACCACGATTTCAAACTGCTAATCTTGAGTGAAACGTTGATGTAAATAATGAACTTACAATCACCTGTTATATGCCTTGAAAAGTCCCACCATATGGTCGGACAAAACAGCTGTCGGCAATAAACTTGTTATAATGTCATAATAGTTCCTTTGTTCTTTTTCATTAATACATGGCTTAGTGGTTAGAGCAGTGGCCTTGCAATGGAAAGGTTGTGAGTTCAATTCTCAGACCGGGTGATGTGTTGTTTCCTTGAGCAAGACACTTTATTTCACATTGCTCCAGTTTACTCAGCTGTAGAAATGAGATGATAGGGACTGGGGTCCCTATCATTCCACTGCAAAGTGGACGTGGAGGTGCCACGGCAAAAAAGCACCCAGCACTCACTGTAAATGAGGTTGGTGTTAGGAAGGGCATCCAGCTGTAGAAATCAAGCCAGAATCAGTTCCCGTCCCACCCTTGCAAGCAGGGAAAAAGCGGACGTAAAATGAAATGATGATGATGATGATGATGATATATACACACACATATATATATATATATACACACACACATATATATATATATATATATATATATTATACAGTATTTTCCATAGTGTTGTAATATAAATATTACACACAGTAGATGGACAGCTCACGTAGAATTTGCTCGACGGTTCCAGTTGTAGTTCCAAAAGTAATCCGGAGAAAAATAGAAGGATTTAAATGGATACAGTTTAGTTAAATGGAATTTATTGACACGTGTTTCAATAACAGTTACATAACCTGAAAACAGCTGCTATCTACAAAGTATTAGTTATGCAGACATTCAATATTTCAATGTTATTATCAACTGTCATTTCATCAGAATAATTTTACTGAGGACCTGTTTGGTTTTTATAGAGAATATTAGGAGGGAGGGGTGAAGTTGTTAGAAGAATAGTTGAGGGAGTGGTTTTTTGATAGCAGTGAGAATTTTTGGTGGCAGTGAGTAATTAGATTCCCATCTGTTGTTTTGACATTTTTATAGAATATATTATTGGTTATTTTTCTAAATCTATAGAAGAATTAGAGATAGTATAGATATGCATGGTTGGTTTTGTGTTTGCACTTAATTAACATTCAGACTTCTATAGATTTAGAAAAATAACCAATAATATATTCTATAAAAATGTCAAAACAACAGATGGGAATCTAATTACTCACTGTCACCAAAAATTCTCACTGCTATCAAAAAACCACTCCCTCAACTATTCTTCTAACAACTTCACCCCTCCCTCCTAATATTCTCTATAAAAACCAAACAGGTCCTCAGTAAAATTATTCTGATGAAATGACAGTTGATAATAACATTGAAATATTGAATGTCTGCATAACTAATACTTTGTAGATAGCAGCTGTTTTCAGGTTATGTAACTGTTATTGAAACACGTGTCAATAAATTCCATTTAACTAAACTGTATCCATTTAAATCCTTCTATATATATATATATATATACACACATATATATATATATATACACACACACATCATCATCATCATCATCATCACCGTTTTACGTCCGTTCTTCCACGCTAGCATGGGTTAGACGGGTTGTCCTGTTGTGGGCAGTGTCTGGTCGGCTGACCATGCCTTGCTCATACAGGAACTGATCTGGCTTGATTTCTACAGCTGGATGCCCTTCCTAACACCAACCTCATTTACAGTGAGTGCTGGGTGCTTTTTCGTGGCGCCTACACGTCCACTTTACAGTGTGGGCTGGGTGCTTTTTTGCCGTGGCACCTCCACGACCACCTTGCGGTGGGGGGGGGGCATATTGTTTATATGCTTCAGCATGTACCCATGGGAGGTCGGGTACCCTGTATTACTGCGTGACGCCAGAAGTCACGGTCGTGTGTCATTGACTTTGAGAGGTGTAGTTGGGTAAGGTCGGCTTTTATCACCTCATCCCAAGTCATCTTGGGTCTCCCCACTCCGCGGTTTCCATCAACTTCTAGTGCTCTGCACCTTTTTATGCAGCTGTCATCCTTCATACGCATCACATGTCCATACCAGCGTAACCGCCTCTCCTGCACGCAGCATTTGATTCCTCTTATGCTCAGTCTCTCTCTCAATTCATTTATGCTTTGTCGTTCACGTATATTACTGTTACACATCCATCGGAGCATGCAGGCTTCGTTTCTCTCTAATCTACGTAAGTCTTCCACCTTCAGCGCCCAGGTCTCACTACCATGCAACATCGCTGTTCGGATACACGCATCATACAGTCTGCCTTTCATTCTGAGGGAGAAGCCTTTTGCAGCTAGCAGTGGTAGTAGTTCCCTAAACTTCTTCCATCCCGTTCTTACCCTAGTTATTGTACTTTCTGAGCACCCACCTCCGTTGCTAATTCGGTCACCTAGGTAGCAGAAGCTGTCTACTGTTTCTACAGGGCCCTCCCAGAGATTGGTGGTACTTGTTTCCTGTGGCTGTTTGCTTGCTGTTTCAGCACAGCTGCTGCATGTGAATCCTACATTCTTAATTAAGCTTCCTGAGATCCCGCTACATCTCTTGTGTACCCATTGTTTGCATTTGGGGCAAAGAATGGAGTTCCTACCTACACCTTTCCTACATACTGAGCAAGGCCATTTCCCTGAGGGGATCTGGGTTCTGTTTTCTCGTCTACTTATAAGGACCTTAGTCTTATATATCATCATCATCATATATATATCATCATCATCATCATCATCATCATATATATATATATACACACACACACATATATATATATATATATATATATATATATATATATATATATATATATATATAGACACACACACACATATATATATATATATATATATATATATATATATATATATACACACACATATATATATATAGTATTGAAATAAAATGTGACTTTTTTTTCCAGGGTACCACCCAGCATCTACAAAAAAGTGGTTTGGCGTTGTGCCCCGTCAAAAGAAAATCAATATTTTTTTTTTGCTCGAATTGGTAGAGCGTTGAATAAAATGTCATTGTGGTATTGCTTTGACTTTCGATAAAATAAAGTACACGGGTTAAAACAACTGGTTGACTTAAGAAGCACAGAAATTTTGAAATATGTACGTCCCAGCGCAAATGACGATTAGAATAATATTGTCAACCACTGTAAATAATAGTTGAGAAAAATCGGGTAAAATACCACTAGAGGTGGGGAAAAAACTGGACTGAGATGGAATTTGCGGCCAACAGTTCATTAGCGTAGTGGTTAACACACTGCCCCAGCATCCGGGGGATGTGGAGTTCGAATCCTCGCAGACGCCTCTGTCTACTTTTTCTTTCCGCCCCAGGATGTACTTTAACAGATTTTCTTAACTATTATTTATAGTGATCGAATTTATTATAGTCATTTCTGGTACCTTATTTTATCGACCCCGGGATTTGAACTCAGAATGGCAAGGGCCGTAACTCTATGCGTCAAAGCATGGCGTTCGACCCTCTACCGATACTGCCAGGAAAAACAAATAATTGTTTCTACTTTTGGCACAAGGCCAGCAATTAATCCAGTGCATTACTGGTACTTTATTTTATCGACCCCGTAAGGATGAAAGGCAAAGTTAACCTCGGCGGGATTTGAACTCAGACCATGGTTCTAATTTAGGCACCAGATCAACAAATTTAGAGGAAGGGAAAAGTTAATTAAATCAACCCAGTACTTCACTGGTACTTTATTTTATTGAATGATATTGTAACCTAAATCGTAAGAGGAAGTTAAATAATGTTGAAGTAATAATAAAAGTCCCCAACGAATAAAAATAAACATATCTCATCCGCTATAAACGAGCAATTTAGTCATAGTGAGTGACAAGTTATTCCACGATCACGATCACGTGTACCCTTGTCATCCCCTCACAGAATCAGCATGACACAGTGTATGACAAGGCTAGCCCTTTGAAATACAGATACAGTTTACAGCAGACATGTCAAACTGGAGGTCCCCTAAGGTCTAATAAAAACAAAACACACTACTGAAGGGAACAGAAAAGGAAGAAGAAAATAAGAGAAAATGAACAGAAAAAAAGATAGAAGGATCAAGTGGCTAAAGGAATGGCATGGAGGGGACAGTCACTACAGCCCAGTCTCCATGGTGCCTCAGCTGTGCCTTGCGGACAAAACAGCAAAAGTGTTACCCTGGAGAATGGACAGAGACACCTGCAACAGCCACCCCACTTCATAGGGCTCCTTTCTCAAGCAGGCCGCCGACTTTATGAAGGAAATCAGCATTGCAGGGACCAAGACGCCAGAGGTCTCAACAGAGACCTGTTGACCTAAGGCTGTGGTAAAATTGAAGCACTTGGCTATACCTGTGTCCACAGCCTAGTTAGACACATAAGAACACACACACACACACACACATCTCTCTCTTTATCTATCTATTTATCTTTTTCTTTCTCATTTGCCTTTAAGTGGTCCTGAGGGGTGGTAATAAGTTTTCAGCAAAATTTGTGAATCAGTAAAATTTTCTGCTGCGCTTTTTCATTTTGCTTATTCCTTTTTCTTTCATTGTCAATTCTCTCTCTCTCTCTCTCTCTCTCTCTCTCTCTCTCTCTATATATATATATATATAGAGAGAGAGAGAGAGAGAGAGAATAGAAAACGAAAAATCAGTGATGCATCTGAACTCAATTTATTGTGTTACAATTGTTTCCCCGGTGGACAGCTCGAGACGCGATCATTGTGTGGATCTGTCTGATTCTGGACCCGCAAGTTCGATGGACACGTCTAATGATTTCGGAGCATATTCTCTCACTATCATACTCTGCGCTGTAAGAGCATAGAGTGCTCAACCGGCATACCGCCTATGGAAGCATCTTAGCTACCATCAGACATATATATATATATATTCAGTATATAAAGATGCAATTCACTTCTAGCACTCGATGTCATATCACTTCTTAAAAACAAGGATGACGGAGTATATATATAAAGAGGAAAATGCGAAGTTGAAAATGTTAGGGTCCTTTATTAATTGAGCCGTTATACATATTTCCATGACGATAGATATCGTGATTTCTTCAGACATCAAAAATTGATTAAAACGTAACATTTCCGAGAGAATTTTGGGTGGAGGGGAGCGGACTAATAAAATGTATGTTTTTGCTTGGAGTGTCCACTCCTTTCTAAATTTCAGGACCTACTGACAGCCCTGCTCACCCACAAGGGTCTGGGTGGCTGACCACTCAACTACAACTGAGTATACCACCAACCTTATTTGTTCTCTCCATCTCTCTACCAGTCCCCCACCACCTGGTATATATATATATATATATATAGTATTAAGATATACACACAGATATATAAGCATAAATATATGTGTGTGGTGTCCCACCTTGACCAGTTTTGCTCAATGACCAAAAGAATTAACCCTTTAGCATTCACATTACTCTATATATACTATTATGTTTTCATGGTAAAGGCTTTATCTCACATAATTATCTCACATAATATTGAATCTAGGAGATTTTGAAAGTATTTATTTTGAGAACAATACCTTAACATCAGTTTGAGTGACCAGTTACAGCCAGTTTCAACAGAAAAAGGTAGAGAATTCTGGCTGGTTTTGGTCGGTTTGAACATTAAAGGATTAAAATAATCATTTAATCAGAGTTATCAAATTATAAATGTGAGGAAAGAATAAACAAAAATATACCTATTTTTTCTCCAAAGTCCCAACTGGTGATACATTCATTTTATTATAGAAATTACTTCTACAGTATTAGAACTGTTTCATTCATTTGGAATCATCAGGAAATCATTTCTATATGAATTAAATATATACCTTCTCTACTAAAGGATTAAGTACATTATTTAACTGTGGTTCCCTTCTGACCCTCTCTGGAAATTCCTTCTTAATTTTGTATATATATATATATATTAGGTATTAATTTAACAATTTAACAATGAAAATAATAACAACAAAGTTGAGTTATTTTAACTATTGATATTATTGTTTTACGATCGTTTCGGAATGATGGTAAAACAATAATATGAATAGGTAAAATAACTCGACTTTGTTGTTATTATATTCATTGTTAAATCAATACCTAATATCTGACTCTGTATCTAAGGAATTAACTCAGTGGAACACGGAACCTTTCTATGGATTTCACTGGATTACTCACCATCAGACTACATTGAGTTCTATCTACGGTACTGACCCTACCACCAAGGGTAGACCACACTGAAATATATAAATATATATATATATAAATTTGAAAAAGTGTCCTGCATGGCTAAGATCATATAAAATTAATTTAAAAAAAAAAGATGGGTGAAGACAACAGAAAAATGGATAAAACAGGACAGTCCCTTCACATGAGTCAACTACTGGGGGTCCTTGTGGTTTCAGTGCTTTATGGACAATACCACTTGCTCCAGTGCACATGAGACAGTATGTATTGACACAAGACAAAATGATTGGTTTTTCAACTATTTACAAATAAATAAAATATGCTAGAAACCAATGTGTTGCAACTAGAAAGAAGTTGTGTCAAAGACTCTGTAGTGTTGGTGCCATGATAGAATGCACTCAAAACCATATGTAAGCGAGGTGCAGACCACCAGTTTGTCAGGGAGGTCAGTTGACCCATTTCAGTTCTGACTTGATAAGTGAAGACCCATCCAACCCATATCTTCAATATAATACAATATATCTGTGATATACTCTATTATAATAATAATTATTTCTACTTTTGGCACAAGGCCAGCAATTATCCCAGTGTATTACTGGTACTTTACTTTATCGACCCTGTAAAGATGAAAGGCAAACTTAACCATCGGCGGGATTCAAACTCTGAATGGCAAGGGCTGTAACTCTATGCGTCAAAGCATGGCGTCCGACCCTCTACCGATACTGCCAATCCACCGCCCTACTATAACAATAATGATGTGATGATCTTCATCACCCTCATCTTCCATCTCTCCCTGCCTTTATCTTTCTCTATCAGTTTCATTCCCTTCTTTTCACTCAATGTGTCTCATGTATTAACCGACTCTCTCCCTCTTTCATCCTAGCTGCCATTCTCATTCTCCTGCTTTCACTCGTTATGTACAACATAATAAAATTCCCCATTCTCCTGTTTTTATCTACCCACCATTATCTCTTTCTCATTATCCTTTTCTTTTATTCTGACAACATATGGAAGGAGGGGTGTTTAGTGAACACAGAAGTACACTTGCACATACATACAAACACACACATAATTACACTTGCACATACATACAAACACACACATAATTACACTTGCACATACATACAAACACACATATAATTACACTTGCACATACATACAAACACACATAAACTCATGTGCACAATTAATTTTTTCTAATACAGTATATATTTTACATAAACGAGTGTGCATTCTCAAACATATGAGTGTCTGCTGAAAAATTCATAGGCTGACCAAGATACTCTCATGGAATGATCAAACGAGGTTTATTTTTCAACATAGTCCCTGGAAAGAAACTATGCAGTTATTAATAAGAAGAGTTGAAATTAATGCATGCAGCACTTCACAGCTCTCACATCATTCCTTCATAGTCAGCCTATGGACTTTTCAGCCCAACCCCATATATGTACATAAACATAGTGACAGTTATAAATATGCATGTAGAAAGAAAGAAAACACATACACATGCATAGTTGTGGTCCAGCTCACATATTAGACATGTAGCAGTTTGTTTGGATGGAGATTAATTATCTCCTAAGTGTAATTGAAAATACACAAATCTAATTATATATACAAAAACATATACAAAAAGCGGAATAAATCTTCTAATCATCTCAAGCAAGTGACAAAGAAAGGCAGTGCTTGAATTTGAACAGTGCATAGCAACCAATCCTGACAGTAAAGTGTTCTGGAAATATGTTCATTCAAAGCAGAGACCTCACTCTCCAGTTGGTCCTCTTCGCAATCCCCACACAAGCCAGATCACTGACGATCCCAAAGAATGCGCAGAACTCATTGCTGAGTGCTATGCAAGTATTTTTACTGTTGAAAACCAGAATGTACCATCTCCACCATCTCTAACATCAAATTCCATAACAACTATGGAATTTACACCTGCAATGTTGCGACGTCACCTTAAGAATAAGCGCAACTATGCCTCCCCTGGTCTTGATGGTATCACATACCTGCTTCTCAAGCGTGGCGGGTATTTCCTTTTGTGCCAGCTTTCTTTCTTCTTTCAATACTGTCTCAACAATGGTGCTACTCCGGAGCAGTGGAAAACTCCCAGTGTCATTCCCCTGTTCAAAAAGGGCAACCGCATGTCACCTGTCAACTATCGTCCAGTCAGTCTTACTAACTGTATGGCCAAACTGTTGGAATCCTGTGTCAGAGAAACACTTTGGAACTTCTGGAGCTCTCACAGCCTCATCCGGCCCTCACAGTTTGGATTTATCCCTAACTCCAGCTGCTGTGATCAGCTTATCAAGTTCCTTGAAGACATCACCCGGATCACTGACAACGGCTCATGGGTGGATGTTGTTTACCTTGACTTTGCTAAGGCTTTTAATTCTGTGCCACACAAAAGACTTATGGCAAAACTCTCTGCAATGGGTGTGAGGGATGATCTTTTCGACTGTTTGAAATCCTTCATTCTCAGCCGAAAAGAAGTAGTCACGGTTCTAGGACAGCATTCTTCACCATATGAGATGTCATCTGGTGTACCACAGGGATCTGTTCTTGGTCCCCTTTTGTTTGTGGCATATATTAATGACATAGATGCCAACTTACAGAATGCCACGGTACTGAAATATGCAGATGACATCAAGCTGTACCTTGAAATCAAAAGGACTGATCCTGAAATCTACAACTCTTTCCTACAATCAGACCTGGACACCATGCAGCAATGGATCACAGACTGGCAACTGAAGCTGGCTGTGGACAAGTGTACCACCATGCATTTTGGGAGGAAAAATCCAGCGTCCACATACTCCCTCCACAACAGTGATATCAAGAAGTCCTCTTGTGAACGTGACCTGGGCATTACTGTCAGCAGCGATTTGCGTTGGACAAAGCATGTCTCTAAGATTGTCAAGAAGGCTGAGGGTGTCTTGGTATCACTCAGCAAGACCTTTGTTAGCCGCTCTCCAGCCATCTATTTAAAACTGTATACAGCTATGGTACGACCACACTTGGAATTCGCATCATCAGTCTGGAACCCCTATCTTGCTCAGAACATTGACCTCCTGGAAACTGTTCAGAGACGTGCAACCAAGCGCATACCCTCCATCAGAGACCTACCATACTCTGAACGCCTTGCTTCCCTGGGCATGGATTCATTGAAGCTCCGACGTCTGGCAATGGACTTGGTAAATACCCACAAAGTTATTAACCATCTCGCCAATTGCAACCCTGAGCACCTTTTTGATCTCCATGTGTCTAACACACGTGGACATGCCTACAAAATCAGAAAACAGCACAGCTCCCATGACTTTCGTAGACATTTTTTCACGCTCAGAGTTGCTGAAGCATGGAACAAACTGCCTGCGTCAGTTGTTAGCTGCCGAGACACTGCATTCTTTAAGACACTCATGCTTCCCGAAATACGCCAAAACTACACCTGATGCACCCCTTCCATACACATGCACACTTGTGTGTATCATGGCTCGTGCACTGTTCATTTTCCTGATGTTTGTGCATTGCCCTATGTACTGTACATGCACTTTTTGATGAGTTGTGGTGCACCTGGGCACTGTACACAATATTTCATTATTATTATTATTATATCATGACTCATACACTGTTCATTTTCCTGACATTTGTACATTATTCTATGTACTATACATGCACCTTTGATGAGTTGTAGTGCACCTGAGCACTGTACACAATAATTTCATTATATATATGAACTTAGGTATACATACTATACATGCTAATAAATATTCATCAACAGACATGTACACCCCTCCATATATCTCCATATATATATATATTATATATATATATATATACATATATATATATAAATTATTAAAAAAATAATGAATAAACAAAGAAACAGTTCCTTATATTAAAAAAAATTCATTATTTTACGATCGTTTCTAGGATATATATGTGTTAGAGTTGGTATGTATATTCTATAGATCTATGTACAATATTTATACAAACTATCAGAGGGAATATACATACCTTCACATATATATGCTGTCTTCAGAAATAATTGTTTCTACTTTAGGCACAAGGCCAGCAATTAACCAGTGCATTACTGGTACTTTTATTTTATCGACCCCGTAAGGATGAAAGGCAAAGTCAACCTCGGCGGGATTTGAACTCAGATTGTAAAGGGACATAACTATGCTGGAAAGCATGGCGTCCGACCCTCTACCGATACTGCCAATCCACCGCCCTTCAGAAATAATGATACTTGTTTATTGATAAGAACAAAGATTCAATACAATAGGTCTGTTTGGGAACAGGTTTTGAATTGACCAATCAGGAGATAGTGAGGGTCAAGATAGTGATATAGAATTAGGAGAACCTTAAATAATGGGTAGGGGAAGTGGATTTCAGTTTTGGATGGAAAAGAGTATTATGAATGAAGGATTACTTTAGGGAAGAAGTAGGTCATATGTTGACCTCAGAAATAATTTTATTTGTTCATATATATATATATATATATATACAATACATTAACAGAGAAAGCTTTAAGATATATATATATATATATATATATATTATATATATATATATAGGAGGTGAGTTTTATTGTAGCACAATAAAGCAATGCAAATATCGGATAACTCTTTTAACCATCTTTTGATCTTATATTATATATATATATAAATATATATATATATATATATATATATATATATATATATATATATATATATATATATATATATATAAATATATATATTATCATCATCATCATCATCGTTTAACGTCCATCTTCCACACTAGCATGGGTCTAGACGGGAATTTTCCCACTTGAGGCAAGATTGGTTGTCTTGCTCGTATAGGACTGTCTGGCGGGTTTTCTACAGCTGGATGCCCTTCCTAACACCAACCATGTTTACAGTGTGGACTGAGAGGTTTTTACCGTGTTACCTACACGACCACATTACAGCGTGGACTGTGTGTTTTTTTTGTCGTGACACCTACACGACCTCATTTATTTAGGACTGGATGTTGTGGTACCAACATAACTTTACATCAAAAGGTGTGGTTTAGATGGCAGTGGGGGTAGGGTTAGTGGGACTGGGGTGTATTTTTGGTTAAGAGGTGCCTACTGACTGTAGGTTTCGCTTTGTACTTAGGCAAGGCGGTTCTTCTGTATTACTACGTAGCGCCAAAGATCTCGGTCCAGTGACATTGTCTTGGAGAGGTGTAAGTGTGTGAGGTCGGAATTTATCAAGTCGTCCCAGGTTTTTCTGGGTCTGCCTACTCCGTAGCTACCATCTATTTTGATCGCCCTGCACTTTTTTTATACAGCTGTCGTCTTTCATCACGTGACCATACCAATGTAGTCTTCTCTCGAGTAAACAGCATCTGATCCCTCTTATTCCTAATTTCTCACTTAGTTCATATTATTATTATTATATATATATATATATATATATATATATATATATATATATATATATATATATATATATATATTATATATATATATATATATATATGTGTGTGTGTGTATATATATATATAATAGTGCACCTGAACACTGTATACAATAATTTCATTATTATTATATATATAAAAGGACGATTTGTTATGGCTTCATTACATTTAATAATAATAATAATGAAATTATTGTGTACAGTGCTCAGGTGCACTACAACTCATCAAAGGTGCATGTATAGTACATAGAATAATGTACAAATGTCAGGAAAATGAACAGTGTATGAGTCATGATATATGTGTGTATGTGTTTGGAGGGGGGTACATCAGGTGTAGTGTTGGCGAATCTCAGTAAACATGGAGGTTTTGAAGGATGCAGTATCTCGACAGCTAACATCTGATGCAGGTAGTTTGTTCCATGCTTCAGTAACTCTGAGCATGAAAAAATGTTTCCAAAAGTCATGGGAACTGTGCTGTTTTCTGACTTTGTAGGCATGCCCATGTGTGTTAGACACATGGAATTCAAAAAGGTGCTCAGGGTTGTTGTTGTCAAGATGGTTAATAATTTTGTGGGTGTTTACCAAGTCAGTTGCCAGATGTCGGTGCTTCAATGCATCCATGCCCAGGGAAGCAAGGCGTTCAGAGTATGGTAGATGCCTGATGGAGGGTATTAGCTTGGTTACACATCTCTGAACAGTTTCCAGGCGGTTAATGTTCTGAGCAAGATAGGGGTTCCAGACTGGTGATGCAAATTCTAAGTGTGGCCACACCATAGCTATATACAGCTTTAAATAGATAGCTGGAGAGCGGCTGACAAAGGTCTTGCTGAGTGATGCTAAAACACCCTTGGCCTTCTTGATATTAGTGTTGTGAAGGGAGTATGTGGATGCTGGGTTTTTCCTCCCAAAATGCATGGTGGTACACTTGTCCACAGCCAACTTGAGTTGCCAATCTGTGATCCATTGCTGCATTGTGTCCAGGTCTGATTGCAGGAAAGATCTATAGTGTTCAGGATCTGTTCTCTTTATCTCAAGGTACAGCTTGATATCATCTGCATATTTCAGTACTGTGGCATTCTTTAAGTTGTCATCTATGTCATTAATATATGCCACAAACAAAAGGGGACCAAGAACAGATCCTGTGGTACACCAGATGACATCTCATATAGTAAGGAATGCTGTCCTAGAATCGTGATTACCTCTCTTCAACTGAGAATGAAGGACTTCAACCAGTTAAAAAGATCATCCTTCATACCCATTGCAGAGAGTTTTGCCATAAGTCTTTTGTGTGGTACAGAATTAAAAGCTTTAGCAAAGTCAAGGTAAACAACACCCACCACTCATGAGCCACCATCAGTGTCCGAGTGATGTCTTCAAGAAACTCGATAAGTTGATCACAGCAGCTGGAGTTAGTGATAAATCCAAATTGCGAGGGCCGGATATGACTGTGAGAGTTTCAGAAGTTTCAAAGCGTTTCTCTGATACAGGATTCCATCAGTTTGGCAATGCAGCTAGTAAGACTGACTGGACGATAGTTTATTGAGTAGTGACGCGTGTTTCACTATTTATCAGCTCAAGGTTTGATCTGTATTGATCTAGCCCGACTCTGCAACCAATAGCTCATCGGACCTCTGCTGTGGTAATGACAGAATGAACCTACAGCAGTGGTCTGATGAGCTTTTGATTCCAGAATCGGGCTAGATTGATAGAGATCAAACCTTGAGCTGATCAATAGCGAAGCGCACGTCAACACTCAATAAACGTAATGAAGACATAACAAATCGTCCTTTTATTATTAGAGCTAGCATAGTTACGTCCCTTTACGGTCTGAGTTCAAATCCCGCCGAGGTTGACTTTGCCTTTCATCCTTACGGGGTCGATAAAATAAAGTACCAGTAATGTACTGGATAATTGCTGGCCTTGTGCCTAAAGTAGAAACAATTATTAGAGCTAGCAGAAAACCCACCCCTCAGGTGGTTTTCTGCTAGCATGTGTAGTGTGTATATTGATATTATAAGCAAGTATAGATACGCATGTAGATATACTCCATCAAATAACATTGTAATTGACAACATACACAGAAATTGAACGAAGACTGCGTTACACTGTCTTATGTAATCAGTAACGTTATCCATGATACATTAAAAAAAAGACGATATTATATATAAACTGCATTACGAGAAAATTAATGACAGAAATATATGAATCTTTAAATAAACAATATAAAATATATTTAATCAACAGCTACGAAATTTAGTAGATAAATTATGTAATATTCATTCATTATTTATTCAAAGTAATCCAACTTATTTTAGTAAGGAGACAAAAAATTATAAACCGTACATAGTCCCAGACTCCTTACTTTATTATAGTTTAGATTACACTCTGCTTAGTACTACACATTTTTACAGACTGGAAACTACGCATCGAGTGCTCACTTGGGTGAACCTACAGTAACTGCACGTTACACTCCCTAGATCTATATGTATATACCACTGATGATGCTGCAGATGTATATATATATACATGTATATAAATATATATACCACTGATGATTCTGCAGATGTATACATATATATATATATATATATATATATATATATATATATATATATATATATATATATATATATATATATATATATATATATATATATATATATACCACTGATGATGATGCAGATGTGCGACAAAAGAACTTTGATAGACTATATATATATATATATATATATATATATATATATATTTTTTTTTAACCGCTGGTCAATCAATGATAAACATTGATTGCCAAATGAATTAACTATGGAGATATAAAAGATACAGAAGAAGAATATCTAAGCATAGAAATGACTCAACAGGTAGGCAAATCAGAGAAGCAACTGAGATAGAACTAAGAAGACCAAAGTTGAACAGAAAGAACGAATGGAATAACAACAAACGAACAAAACTGACTTAAAGGAAATATAAATAAATAAATGAATAAATAAATAAATATATGCACAAGTACAATAAAAAAAACACATAAACACACACTAGTGAACAAAGATAGAATACAAAAACAAAAATACATACATTCAAACGCGAACACACACACCAAACATTATACACACGCGTGAACGCATGCGCAGAGACAGAGACAAGAATAAATAAAAAATAAATAAATAAATAAATAAATAAATAAATAAATAAATAAATAAAAATAAAAATGCTGTAGACATTACAATACAATAGGAGGAAACATAATAGTACCACTGATGATGTTGCAGATGTGTGACAAAAGAACTTTGATAGACTATATATATATATATATTTATATATAGTTATATCTGTTCATAAATATTGATTGCCAAATAAATCAACTATGGCAACTCAAACCAAACAGTGAGTGTGTTCTGTTATTATTTCTGTCAGTGGAATTTGGTAGGTGGAGACTGCACACACACACACATATATATGTGTGTGTGTGTTTTATATATATATATATATATATATATATATGTGTGTGTGTGTGTGTGTGTGTGTGTGTGTGTGTGTGTGTGTGTGTGTGTGTGTGTGTGTGTGTGTGTGTGTGTGTGTGTGTGTGTGTGTGTGTGTGTGTGTGTGTGTGTATGATATTTCGCTCCTTATAACAGTCTTTCCTCTCACTCTGTTTGGTTGAGCACACTTCTTTGAGTGGTTTTTGGGTTGCCCTTTCTAGCAGCTCGTACCCCAGATACCACTGGTTCACTGCCTTAAAAACGCTGTGACATCTCTCTGCCGCGTGTAGCTGGCCGGTCGCTTTAGATTCTCTTAGAGTTGTCTGGAATGTATAGTCTTGCACGCGCTGATGAACCATAGGCTATTCCATTTCAGTCAACAAATTCCTGGCGAAACAGATCTCTTTGGATTCGTACGCGTGTGTGTGTTCTATAGTTATAGAGGTGCGTATATACATTTTAAATTATATTTTTAATTAATGTGTGTCTACCCTGCCTTGCATAGGTTATAGATACCATACACTGGTGGTTTACCCTGTTTTATTGATGGTGCACTATCTCTCTCTAGTGTGTTACCTTTTCAACATATTGTATTTTAAAGAGCTCAGGATTCCTTTTCCTTTGAGCACATTATTGACAGGGAATAGCGAGAGTCTATGGGTCCGTTAATTTATCGTGATATATATATATATATATATACACAGTTCAAGAGTAACCAATCTTAAAGAGAGAGATGGAGATAGTAGAGGAGATATGAGAGGAGATATTGGTGAGTTAGTTAGAAGCCAAAGCGTAAAGGCATGTGCTCAATGTGCAATATGCAGTAGAAAGCAGCTAGGTGGCTGGGTTCATGCAGAAGTTAGGTGCGCAGAGCTGGAAATATTCATTAGTTAAGAAAAACAAGACCACAAACTTCACAAGGAAGACATTATTAAAAGATTGTCAACATATTTTAGTTTGATGTAAGGAATGTAGAGAATAATAATAATAATATTAATAATAATTGTTTCTACTTTAGGCACAAGGCCAGCAATTACCCAGTGCATTACTGGTACTTTATTTTATCGACCCCGTAAGGATGAAAGGCAAAGTCAACCTCGGCGGGATTTGAACTCAGATCGTAAAGGGACGTAACTATGCTGGAAAGCATATAATAATGTCCGTTTACAATTGTTTCGCTACTTCATATAATATTTCTGTATCAGATGACTATATATCATAAGCTAAGACAGTATAACTCCCACACCGCGGTACCACCACCCCTATCAAATACACCACGCCACTACACCAATAATTACTGTAGTAGCACGACTCCCCCATCTAATCCTTCTAGCACGGACCAACCGCTTAGGTTAAACAACCCTACTCTTGCTAACCGCAGAAGCAACTGCAACTGCCGTTACCCCAATGCATGCCCATTAAATGGACACTGTCTGACACCCAACATAGTCTATAGGTGCACAGTTGAGACTGCTTCGAATACCAGCTCTTATATCGGGTCTACCTCTAACCCTTTTAAGGTACACTATAACGCGCACTCTTTTTCCTTCCGAGACCCTAGCAACAGATGTTCGACATCGCTAGCTAGGCTCATTAAAAACCTTAAATTAAACAACGTTCAACACTCACTAAAATAGGATATCGTAGCTAGGGCCCAACCGTTCAATGGACGAAGAAAATCTTGTGATCTCTGTGTTACGGAAGCATATTACATAACTCTATCACGACCTCTACCGATTAACGATAGAACGAAGGTAACCATTAGCTGTCAACATCGAAGGGCTAATTCCTTCGCTAATAGAGTTTTGGACCCAACGTAGCCCCATTTCTACTTATAGCTAATTAGTTAAATTGCTATGAACAACTCGATAATTATAAGTTACCTCCCCTACATTGTCTCTCAATTACAAAATTTAAATACTAGCACTTAACTATAAATACTCACAATCTCTAATCTCTCGAGAAGTTACTTCCCCTGAAACCACCCTCTAATTAGTAAGGTAAATATGCCCTTTGGCAGCCATCTTGTTACCCATAGGCAGATCTCACACAATGCAGCCTCGACAGATGAATACTGCTTGATTATGGCTGATAGCTGATGCAACCAAGACACCATAGTAAAAACCAATATATGGAACATTATATTATGTAACATTATTTTAAGTTATATTCCTTTGAGTTCCGATGAGCCACTCTGTTTTTTTTAAATATGTTAATTATTTTCAACTGAACCAGATCAATTATGATATATAGTCATCTGATCCAGAAATATTATATGGAGTAGCGAAACAATTGTAAACGGACATTATTATTATTAATATTATTATTATTATTCTCTACATTCCTTACATCAAACTAAAATATGTTGACAATCTTTTAATAATGTCTTCCTTGTGAAGTTTGTGGTCTTGTTTTGCTTAACTAATGAATATATATATATATATATATATATATATATATATATATATATATATATATATATATATATATATATATATATATGTGTGTGTGTGTGTGTGTGTGTGTGTGTGTGTGTGTGTGTGTGTGTATATAGGAAAAGATTCAAGATACCGATGGCTGAGCTCCAGCCACTTCAACAGCTAGATCCAAACTAACCCTGGTCGCTTAGTTCGATCTAGCTGTCGAAGTGGCCGGAGCTCAGCCATTGGTGTCCTGAATCTTACCCTATTACCCACTATACTACCCTAAGTATTGAGTACTCCGGTGCGTTATGGTCTACCTGGTATTTTACCACACCCTCTTTGTTATAAACACACACACACATATATATATATATATAGAGAGAGAGATTACAATAATCAAAGTTCAGTTTAAATCATTTATTTGCTTACAATTGTTTCCTCCAAACCGAGGTTTGGATTCTTCGGAGCAACTATTTAGTGATCTATAACATACTTGACCTCCTTTTCAACACAAGAGACATATAAAAACATATGCACATATCGAGATTGTAGCTTCTTATCTACCTTAAGGTCGGCGGCAAGTTCCTTAGCTTCTATATATATATATATATATATATATATATATATATATATATATATATATATATATATATATATATATATATATATATATATATATATAAGCTAAGGAACTTGCCACCGACCTTAAGGTAGATAAGAAGCTACAATCTCTAGCTAAGATGGGGGCGTTCTTCACCTTGAAAGATCACATGGTAGACTTTACTTCTATCCCCACATGTAGACTAATAAACCCGGTACGCACAGATATGGGACTAGTCAGTAAGGCCATACTAAGAAACATAGTTAAGACCAAGTCCAACATGTCCCAGTGGGAGAACAGCGACTCTCCGTAATTAAGTGGTTTAACTCCTTAAAATCCAAAAAAGCGAAGTTCACACAGTTTGACATTGTCGATTTTTACCCGTCGATCTCAGAGACCCTGTTAAACAAAGCGTTGGACTTCGCTACCACTTATACCACCGTCGATGGTTTAGACAGGGAAATCATCGCTCACTGCCGGAAAACCCTCCTCTTCAACGACGGAGTAGCCTGGGCAAAGAAGTCAACCACTTCAGAACTATTCGACGTCTCCATGGGATCGTTTGACAGTGCTGGCGTATGTGACTTGGTTGCCCTATTTATCTTAGACATATTACGTGTTAGATTTCCGGACTTCCACACGGGAATATACCGCGACGATGGACTGACTTTATCGAGCCATAAAAGTGGTCACGTCACGACCTCGACCGGTTTAAAAAAGACTTAGCTTCTACCTTCAATGGGTTAGGACTTATGATAACAGTAGCGACCAACCTCTCTAGCGTAGATTTCTTAGACATTAATTTAGACCTTCGCACACACACACACAGACCCTTCCATAAGGTAAACGAGAAACTCAATTACATTCACAAGTACTCATGCCACCCTCCCACTGTTTTTAGAAACTTCGTTAAGAATATCAGTACTAGAATCTCAAACCTCTCCTCTAATAAGGCTATCTTTGACAGGGAGGCACCCTACTATAACACGACGTTGGCTAACAGTGGCTTCTCACAACCTATCACTTACTCTCCCACTAGCAACAACACCATTAAGAAAAGTAAGCGCAACAATAGACAAACTATCTGGTTCTCTCCTCCCTTCTCACTCAACGTTAAAACCAATGTAGGAAAAAAATTTCTAGCCCTCTTAGATAGACACTTTCCCATAGGTCATAAATACCGCTCCATCTTTAACCGACACAAAGTTAAACTAGGATACTCCTGCGCTAAGAACATGAAGGCCCACATCACCAGCAGCCCTAGGAGCAACACACCACCACGGTGCTCTTGCCGTAAGCCTGAAGCTTGCCTCCTTCAACAGCAATGCAACACACCAGCTGTAATTTATGAAGCTGTGGTCACTTCCAACCGACCAAACGAACCACAGGAGGTTAAATCCTATGTGGGCATGGCGGAGGGCCGATTTAATGAACGTTTCCTGAACCACCAGTCTTCCTTCAAGTACCCGGACAGACGTTCATCCACGAAACTCGCGAGCCACGTATGGTCCCTCAAGGACTCAAGTATAGACTACTCCATTCAATGGAAAGCCATCACTAAGTCCAAGCCATACGCAAGGGGAAATCCGACGTGTGGCTTATGTATTGACGAACTAATAACTATTCTAAAGAGATTATACAATAGTGATTGCCTAAACACGAGAAATTAATTTTTCACACATTGTCCACACGTTGCCAAATACCCATTGCATAACTACAAGGCTCCGGACTGATTCGTTGTAATTGTATTTTCAACTAAAAACTTTTCGGACTTTCGCAGTTATCTCACTTACACCTCTCGCACGCATTCTAGTATTGCCTATGTGAAGTGACCGGGTTTCTGCGCATGCGCGTTCGTACGGTTGTCCTTCCTGTTCCAATAACCATGCCCATTCCGAGCTGAGGATCCGCTAAGGTGAAACAATTGATCTCGGTACGTTGAACTAACTGCTGTGTAACCACTTCTACCTAACTCGCCCCATGGACTGAGTGCTCTACCACTACGGATATTACCTTCCAGTGTTCCACCACTATATATATATATATATATATATAATAATACTATTTATAGTTATGTTTATAGTATAAACAACTATAAACAGGAAGGTCAGTAATTTCTTATTACCTTATTACCAGTAAGAGAAATAGCTCAATGCATGAACATCAGTTGTTTTACAGAGCAGGGAAATAAATAAATTATACAATTATCAAAGTTGTGTTCAAATCATTTAATAGCTGACAATCGTTTCTTCCAAACTCTCGTTTGGAGTCATCGGAGCATTATCAATGTTTGCACATATAATTAATGATCTAATTAAACTAGTTAAGAACATAAAATACAAAAAACATCATAATAGAAACAACACCTTCTTAAGCTACCTTAACTCCACTATTAAATGATTTAATAAAAAAAAATTCTAGTGCATGCAGATAAAACTAATAATATATATAGCTTAGATTACGATACTTATAGAAAATTTATATATAAGGAACTGCATAGGAGCTACAAGAAAACTACTACTAAAAACCTAGAAGATATAAATATAGAAGGCCGTAATATAGTGAGTAAATTAGGACTTCAGAGACATACACAGCCATACACCCCTAATCCCCCAAGATTCTCTCTGAAGGACCATAAAGAAGACTTCATTAGTAACCCTTCAATTAGACTGATTTGCTCTTCCAAGTCTGAGATTGGTATTATCAGCAAGAAAATATTAGACGGAATCATCCCACAATTTAAGCACAACATATACCTTAACCAATGGGGAAATACGGGTGAGGTTATTGAATGGTTCAAGGGTATTAAAGAGTGTAAAAATAAAAAATGTATACAATGTGATATCAATTCATACTACACCTCTATTTCTCCTATCCTATTAAATAAGGCTTTAATTATGGCCATGAACAATAGTGACCTGACTAGATCCCAAATTGATGTCATACTTGCGGCCCGAAAAACCATAATTACATTTGAAGAACAATTATGGACCCGCAAGGATACGCATAACAACTTCGACATAACCATGGGATCTAGTGACTCGGCGCAGGTCACTGATTTGGTGGGCCTATATCTACTTAATAAAATCCATAAGAACCTACCCTACCTCAACGGTGGTTTATACCGCGATGATGCGCTTCTTCTTATAGACTATAACAAATTTAATATAGAAAAAACTAGGAAACAGTTACACAAAATTTTCAAAACTTCAACTTAAGTATCACCTTAGATAAAAACACTAAAAACGTCAACTTCCTTGATGCTACCCTTAGCCTAGACTCTAAAATATACACACCCTATCATAAACCTAACGAAAAACTAATTTATGTGAACACCAACTCTAACCACCCTAAATCCATATTAAACTCTATTACTAAAAGAATATCTAATAGAATCTCTAATCTATCATATAATGAAACCATATTTAACAATAATTCACAATACTATAATGAGGCCTTAGCTAAATCAGGTCATAAGAATGAGATTGAATTCCTACCTATAAAATCACATAGTTACAACATTATTTCTCATAATATGGCCATGAGGAAAAATAGTAAAAAACACTAGCCACTATAACTCTATGACGAAGATTAATACCAAACTTAACTCGCACCAAAGTAAACACCACAATAATAATATAAACAGGGATATAAATACCTAAAAAAACAATACTATAAACAAAAATAGAAGGAGAACTAATACATTCTTCAATCCCCCTTTCAATCTAAACGCCTCTACCAACTTGCCTAAGGCTTTCTTCTCAACCTTGGGTAATAATTGCTTAACCAAAGACATCATCTACTCATGCACCGTCAACGCAAACAACTCTTCTAAAACATATATAGGCTCTACTTCGAACAACTTCAAGACGAGATACAACTCACACCTCCACTCTTTCAAAAAACACAATCTAGCCAGCTCCACTTCGTTATCTAGCTACGTACACTCTCTGAAAACTAGGAATAGACCATTTACACTGCAATGGGAAGTAGTAGGTTGGGCCTCATCGTATAAACCACCGAATAAATTGTGTAATCTCTGCCTTCTGGAGATCCATACTATAATCTTTTCGAAACTGGACCTCCTTAATAGAAAGTCAGAGACATTTTCCTCGTGCCAACACCGGTACCGGCACTCGTTCCATAACTTTAAACCTAGCTGTTAGTATACAACAATGTCAGATTTGAATTCCCCACCACCATTAACACTACACATCTAGGACTTAGCAGCACCCACAACCACAAACCATTCGACCAACTCTTTCCTCTACACAACTCCTATTCATCTCTAACCTTATGCTCTGCAATAACAGTTAGAATTAGACATAGAGTTATCACCTTGTGATATAACTACAATAGATTAATTATATCATATACAGAAATGGATATTTGGTACTTGGTATGTAGAGACATTTAATGTAATATGTGATAATAAACTATATATGCACTTATAAATGTATAATTAAATACTTAAATTAATAATACTTAAATTAACAACATAATAATAATAAAGTATATATACATTTATAATTAAATATAAAATGTAATAGCATTGTATATTAGGGATTAACTTTCAAAACAATAATGTATATTATTACACATGTGACATATCTATTTTGACATATTAACAGCTATAAAATTCTTCATAACATATACCTTGTCCAGTAATGAATAGATAACAATCTAAAGAAACCTTTAATGTATAATAGTAAAATACACTGTATTTAAAATCAGGTATAAATATACAGCGTTATGTAACAGAGATCCAATGATATCACATTATAATGTGTATTAGAACAAAGAATTTTAATAACTGAATCGAACTTAATTAGCTAGTTACCTCCCCTTACGCATTAGCTCCTCTTATTCACTTCCGGAAATTAACGATTGGAAAATTTACCGGTTGATCAAATATAGTCTATGAATATGTCATGTATCATTATATTTTGTCTGATGAGGACGTAATGTTGTACATCCGAAATATGTATAATAAAATGTAATTGATCAAAAGAACATCTATTTTATTAATATTTATATTTTAATATATATATATATATATATTAATTTATTAATTTATTATTTGTGTGACCCGAATTTTCCTGGTCGTTTTTTCGGTTGTGCGAATGATTTTAAGCATTGTCTCTATGTGTTGGTATTTTAACGATAGTTATAGCTCTGGTTTACCCAAACTATTGAGCCCTCTGCCACACATTTCGAAGGTTGTGTTTCGTGATTTCCTGGGCTGAGATTTCGATTCTCGATTATTTATTTGTATATATATATATATATATATATAAATGAAAAGTATAGAAATTATTGTAGCAAGAAGCCAACAGTATCCCATAATATATAAGTGACTATAGCGTCAAAATGGGAAAATAGTTAACGTAAGATGTGGGAAAAATAATTAATAAAATAAAAAAAATATATATATATATATAGTTATGTAATAAACAACATAGGACAATTATTCCATTTACCAAAGGTTTCACGAAGACAGACGAGCTCGACAGAGACGTCTGAAATCGTTCGTCAGAAAGAAATTTTATTTGAAGAGGATGTGAGATATGGATTTAAAAACAAAGCCTAAAACAATTGAAAGCGAGGCTGATATAAAATAAAATAACAGACGTAATGTAATGAGGAAAAATAATAAATATATGTGTATATATATATAAATATACACATACATATATAAACATCTACCCACGCATATACTTATGCTCACACACGTACACATAAACATACGTACATGTACACACACATATATACATACACATATATATACATACATACATTCATACATACATACATACATACATACATACATACACACGCACATATACACACGCGTTTACATACGTACACATACACACACATACACATATATATATATACATACACACACGCACATACACACACAAACACACGTACACACACATACATATATATATACATACACACACGCACGCACACATGTATATGAATACACATACACATATACATACATACACATATACACATGTACATACACACGTATACACTCACATACATACGCACACATATAAAGGATACAATAATAAGCACAGTTCAGTAGCTAAATAGGCAGGCAAGCAAGAAAATTTTTAAAATAAAAATTAAAATAAATGCACGTTCGCACGCGCGCGCAACGTATACACAAACACAGTGATGGACAAAAATAAAAACAAAAAAAAAAATAAAATAAAATAAAAAAATTACATAAGAGAGGTAAATAGCATGAGTTAAGGCTCTATTGATTTTTCCCTGGATTTCACTAAATTCTGTTGGATGAATCTATATCCTGATTCTTTTTGAATTGAGTTTGAATTATTTTTCCCACATCTTACGTTAACTATTTTCCCATTTTGACACTATAGTCACTTATATATTATGGAATACTGTTGGCTTCTTGCTACACTAATTTCTATACTTTTCATTTATATTTATACTCGGATTTCTTTCCTAGAGTGCTTAAATTATTTGTGACTAATCCCGGTCTTTTTTTTTTTTAAATAACCGCGATAATATTGCTTTTTGCTGAACTCCTTATTGTAGAGTTTTTTTCGGAATGTTTTTGACTGTTGTTTCATGTAAACAAACATTCGTCTCATTCTGACGTCACCAACCCTGTTTCCGCATGGGCGTTTTATTTTCATAATCACGCATGATGTTGAACTAGCCTGCTTTTAAATTCCCTTTTTGGCATATTATAATCAGTGAGATTTTGGCTATCGTGTTGAGCTCTGCTGAGGATCGAATTCCAACCGTCACCATCCCCACTGAAAGTTTTCGTGAAATAGTCTTTTCATGACTATACAGAGCATTTGTAGTTTTTCCAAATTGAAGGATGAGTATTTTAAACTTTATTTTATCATGAGTTAAGGCTCTATTGATTTTTCCCTGGATTTCACTAAATTCTGTTGGATGAATCTATATCCTGATTCTTTTTGAATTGAGTTTGAATTATTAACTATTTTAACTATTTTCCCATTTTGACGCTATAGTCACTTATATATTATGGAATACTGTTGGCTTCTTGCTACAATAATTTCTATACTTTTCATTTATATATATATATATATATATATATATATATATATATTAAAATATAAATATTAATAAAATAGATGTTCTTTTGATCAATTACATTTTATTATACATATTTCGGATGTACAACAGTACGTCCTCATCAGACAAAATATAATGATACATGACATACCCTGAGATGTTAAATGGTTAAGATTTAATCAAGGTAGTGATTAACCCAAGAGAAAATTTTACATATATAGCCTATTTATGAGAAAATGCGAAAACGTAATAAATTCATTAGAGAATGTGTGAGTAAGAAAAACGTTGCTTACTGTAACTGTGCTAGAGATTTTAAAATGTATGATACTACGATATATCTAGGAAAACATCTCATGAATCATAACAGCCAGTGATAGCCACTGGAAAAGGATTTATAAAGAGGGAAAGATAAGAGGGGGGGGGGGGGGGTGATATATGCAGAAGGAGATTTTTCCGAAAGTTAAACGGTTAAATTTGAAAATATTTAATTTATAATATTAGGGCGAAGACTCCAGATTTCAGGATTATTTGCTGGTTATTTATATATTATTTTTATAAATTTGATAAATGTGTTATCATTTCTAAGCTTCTGAATTTTATGAGGGTAACATTTAAAGGATTTAGCTGGCACATAAAGAATGAAATATTATACTGTTGATTATTTACCTAAATTTAAACTTTAACAAAGATACCAACATATTAGGTATGTAAAACTTTTGAAGTACTTATTGTTACAAATATTTAAATAACGATTATGTATATAGGTATATATTAATGAGCCAGTATATTTAAGGTAAATAATAACGACGAAGATAAAAATAAAATAAGATAATAGATTGAGGCATGTTAAGGTTAGATATACACCTATGTATAACTGGGTGTAAATGTATTAACCAAGATATCAACATATTAGGTATGTAAAGCTTCTGAAGTATTTATTGTTAGACATATTTAAATAACGATTATGTATATAGATATATATTATTGATCCGGTATATTTTAGGTAAATGATAACGAAAAATATAAATAAATTGAGGCATGTTACACCTATATATAACGGGGTGTAAATGCATTAATTATTCTTAGTTCAGAGTGTACGTAATCAAGAAATTTAGAAGTTAAGTAAAAATTGTGTATAGGAAGATATAGGGAGGTATATATATATATAGATATATATTAGGTATTAGTGGTGTAGTATACTTTAGGTAAATGATAACAGTTATAATTTTATAAAGTAGAGTTCAACGTGTTACATTTAAATACACACATATATATATAAAGAAAAACAATAATGAGTGCATGGATAATTCAGAGTTCAAAATAATGTCTATAATAATTTTTAGTTTGGATATTTTCTCTATATTTGAATCATATATATAGAAATGTGGTAGGTATATTTAAAAATATATAAAATATAATATATAACTACATACATATTATAATACATTATATTATAAATAAGAGATCAAAAGCGCAGCAAAAATTTACATTTCTATATAAGTTTGAATCTGTCTTAAATTTTAGATTTTAAAGTGCAGTAAATATATTAAAAAAATATATGCATATACTATATTATATTATACTATAAATAAGAGATCAAAAACTCATTAAAATTTCACAGTTATAGATAAGTTCCATAAAAATGTTTGGATTGGGTATTAAACTAAAATTTAAAAGAGATCAAAAATGCATTAAAAATTCAGTTATAGATAAGTTCCGTAAATATGTAAGGATTGGGTATTATACTAAATTATAAGCATAAATAGGAAGATAGATAGAGAAATAAAGAAATAAAGAAATGATGGTATTGATCAAAGTTAATAAAATAATGTTATGTGTATCAATGTTCCGGCATGTTATTGAACAAGTGTCATTCATTCGAGCGTTATTTCTTCTATAGATATATTATATATAAAGCAATATTAAAGGCCATTAATGTTTTTCACTGTTGATTATATATTCCTGGTAACCAAGTTATTAATGGTTTGATATTAGTGTCTCTTTTTTTCTCGATTTATGGGAGGCTAAAAAAGTGGACGTAGCTTTATGGAGGCAACTAGAGAATAATTCACTTTTTTTGTTAATTAGTTATTAATAATCAACAGGGTCTCCACTGTACAGAGCGGGCAGTTATTTGATATACTAAAGTTGCGGTAAATTCCACAGTTCCGAAGTTTTGTCCAAAGAATGGAGTATTTTAAATTCTTCTCTTTTAATGACCATATGAGCTGTGATAAAGACGTGGATGATTTCCTCTTAGAGTTCGAGAATGAGCATTTATGGTTCGCAAAAAGGGCTTTGAATGTGGAAGAGGTCGAACCTATGTAGTTGTATGTTTTGTGATCAGTTTTTACAGTGCATTTATAAACCAAATTACTATCTAAACAATTATTTTTCAAAGGGCAATTAGTTTTATTTCTACAATTACATTTTGGTTTAGTATCATTTATGTTAACTCTATTATTATGATCATTATGCTGGTTTGGTTTTAGGATTTTGGTGTTTAATTTGGTAATGTTTTGGGCCATGTTACTGGTTGTAGAATGTGAGAATTTAATAGTATGTCTATTAAAAATGGAATGGTATTTATGTTGAGTAGGGAAAGAGGTGTCAAGAGCTTTAAAGAATAATTTTGCAATTGGTGTTTTAACTGCGACCGAAGCAGGGGGGGGGGGCAAACCATATGACTGGTTTAGATCTAGTTCGTATTCTCGATTTATTTAGCGTATGGGTGTTTGAATTATAATTATTAGAGTTTCTCTTATATATGTTATTATTATTATTATTATTATTATTATTAGGAATAATACTTGGATTATTATTATCTACATATTCTATATTATTCATAAATCCTGCTCTTTTTAACGCGTTGTTGTAGTATTCAGCGTTTTTATCAAATATATCTTTATTGGCTGATATTTTATTTATACGTTTTTGCACACTATTTACTATAGCTTTTTTACAGATCTAGGGTGATTTGAATAGTTACTAACATAATTTAAGTTTTCATTAGGCTTATGAAAAGGGTAATAGAAGCCGGTGTTTAAGTTAAAGGTAACGTCATGGAAATTAACTATTTTGGTACCATTTTCTACTTCTAATTTAAGGTCGTACGTTTTAAAGAATTCTATTATAATTTTCTTAACTCTATTTAGTTCTATATTGTTGTGTTTGACCACCGTAAATAAAATGTCGTCTCTATATAAACCACCGGTAATCTCCGGCAGTTTTCTATTTATCATGTTTAATATGAAAATTCCCAGAAGATCTGTGATTTGCGCGGAATCAGATGCCCCCATAGTGATATCAAAGTTTCTATCTCTATCTGAGCGTGTTCAAAATTCGTTATTGAAGTTAATAAGAGTTCTTCTGGCTGTTAAAATTATATCTATTTCATCCGTGGTTAGATCAGTATGCTTATAAGAAGCTTAGGTGTTATAGAAGAATAGTAGCTAGTAATGTCCATCTGGATGAATTTATGGTTTTTCTTATCTTCAATATTCGTGTACCATTCAATGACCTCGTTTGTATCTTTCCATAAGCTCAAACTAGATCTCAATTTAAGAGTGGGTAATATTCTATCTATGATGTTTTTACTGATTACTCCTATATCCGATTTCGATGGAGCAATCAGTCTAACTGGCATCTCTTCCTTAAAGTTTCTTTTATGATCCTTCAGGTTAATCCTCGGCTGTCTAGGTAAGAAAGGTTCAGTTCTTCCTTGTATTCCTAAATTGGTAATTAATTTGTAGGCTTCTTCGTTAATTTCAGTAAGATCCTCAGCCGGGGCTTTTTTTATAATTTTTCCTAAGTTCTTTCAAAATCAGGTCGTTATATTCATCTTTGCTTATCCCATATAAATTATTAGTTTTGTCCGATTTAACCAATACTTTGTTAACATTTTTTATTTCAGTGATTTTATCTTTTAGAGATCTGAGGTATTGGTGACCTATATATGGGTTTTTCCTAAATTTAATTTTTTTGATTATGCCGAGCATTTCTGTTTCAAAAACCACCAGAAGTTTGTTGTATGGAGGAATTTTTCTTGATTTAAACAAGGATTCAAAATGATTGTTGTTGGTTTTTCTTTCAGCATCTTTATTTTCGAAATGAAAAGCTCTCCATCTCAATCCTCTAATAAAAGAGTTTGTCTGTTCAATAGTTTTCCTCATGTATTCTTCATTTGAAGGTATGGGTATATCTTTGAGGGAAGTCGGGAAGTTTAAGAAATCCATATTTATTGAATATGCAATCTATTGTATAGAAAAGCGCTCAACCAGTTGGGAGCAATATATATTAAAGTGTTAAACAATATTCAATGATTATGTCAAAGAATGAGTTTTACAGTAGATTGGAAGCACTCTACAATAAAAATAATTTTCCGGAGTTATTAATATTAAAATATAAATATTAATAAAATAGATGTTCTTTTGATCAATTACATTTTATTATACATATTTCGGATGTACAACAGTACGTCCTCATCAGACAAAATATAATGATACATGACATACCCTGAGATGTTAAATGGTTAAGATTTAATCAAGGTAGTGATTAACCCAAGAGAAGATTTTACATATATAGCCTAATTATGAGAAAATACGAAAACGTAATAAATTCATTAGAGAATGTGTGAGTAAGAAAAACGTTGCTTACTGTAACTGTTCTAGAGATTTTAAAATGTATGATACTACGATATATCTAGGAAGACATCTCATGAATCATAACAGCCAGTGATAGCCACTGGAAAAGGATTTATAAAGAGGGAAAGATAAAGGGGGGGGGTATATGTAGAAGGAGATTTTAAGATGTAAAAGAGTTCAAGGTTACATAACCTACAGTACTTCAATCCACTCGGATATGCACTTGCGCTGGAAAGTATATCCCATAAAATCCAAAAATAAATTACTTAACGATAGAATCATCGAACGATCATTATACTGCAACCACAAACTGAAGGCTAAATTCTCTCACTATAAAATAACTTAACATTCGAACCCGTAACTATAACATTGCTTTCTAGCTAACCACTTTCTCTTCCCCCACACTACAAGACGATACCCTGCTTATCACTATAAATGGGAACTTAGTGCAATCGCAGATTACTACTATGAACCCAATGTTCACCCACCCCATAGCTTTCGTCTGTCCCCTCTCTATCTCTCCCTCTCTATCCATTCCACTCTCTCTCGCCCTAGGCCTACCTCCCTCCCTCTCCACATCTATGAACCTGCCCTCTGGAGCAATAAAGAATTCCAACATTGACTATCAACGCATCGCTTAAGGTGGTCGCTTTAAGAGTAACCAGTATAATAAAACCCCTACCACAACATTTCTCCAACCCCTGCATATCTTTCTCTCTCTCTTCCTCTCCCCTCTTTTCTCTCTTCCTTTTCTACTCTATCTTCCCCAATAACCTCACTTAAGGGTATTTACATTGTACATTTTAACCATTCTGCTCTGATGATACAGTGGTCACAGCATTTGATAATTGAGTTTTGCAAATAGTTATAAATTTGCACATAGCATAACTAGGCTGTATTGCCACCGTGGAAACATTTGTAAGCACACAGAATAAATTACCTTTTTATGATGTCTACCTGTTATTATTCATTCTTTATCTACACTCCGGAATACAGAAGGATCAGGAACTAAGTTTCTTCAACAATTCTTCCATAACTCGTTGAGTAACCTCTCACCGTACGTCAACTCTATCCAGTGTAGTAATTAACAATTACTGCATCTAGGATAATCCTATATATATATATATATATATATATATATATATATATATATATATATATATATATATATATATATATATATATATATATTTAAGAGTTAAACAAGGTTCAATGAATACATCAAAGAATGAGTTTTACAATAGATTGGAAGCACTCAATAGAAAAAAGTTTTCCAGACTTATTAATATTAATTCAAAATATTAACAAAATAGATATTCTTGTGATCAATTATATTTTATTATACATATTTCAGAGGTACTGAGTTAAGTTCAACAGTACGTCCTCATCAGATAAAATAAAATGATGTAATTCAAACACCTGTACTGTGAATAAATAGGGGAAAAGAACCAGAACTATATCAGTTATATGGTTTGCCCCCACCCTGCTTCTGTAGCAGTAAGAACACCATTAGCTAATCTATTTTTTAACGCTTTAGATAGTTCATTCCCTAGTCAACATAAATACCACTCCATATTTAATAGACACACAATTAAGCTTTCTTATTCTACAACTATGAATATGGCCCAAAACATCGCTAAAATAAACAGTGTAATTCGAAATCAAAATCAACATAATAATAGTGTTAATATAAATAATAATAAATCAAAATGTAATTGTAGAAATAAACCAGATTGCCCTCTGCAAAATAATTGTCTGGATAGAAATCTGGTGTATAAATGCACCGTAAAAACAAATAACAACACATACAACTACATAGGAGCAACTTCTTCGACATTTAAATCGAGATTTGCGAATCACAAATGCTCATTTTCGAATTTTAATAGGAAGTCTTCGACTTCTTTATCACAGCTTATATGGTCATTAAAAGACAAAAATTTAAAATACTCAATCTTTTGGACGAAGCATTGTAATAGTGGAATTTATACCAACTCATCCATATCAATTAACTGCAACCTCTGTACAAAGGAGACCCTATTAATAATTAATAATTATGAAAACTTAATTAACAAAAAAAAGTGAATTATTCTCAAACTGCCTTCATAAAGCTTTGTCTACATTCCAAGCCTCGCAAAAAGTCAGGAAAAAACACTAAACAATCAGGCCTGATTTTTGACGTCTATTATCAACTGTTGAACATAAAAGTCATAACGGTTTATAAAACTTTAATAATGCTTTATCTTCTAATCATTTATAATAGATTTAATGTTTGAATGAAGGGCACTCGTTTGATAATTTGTTTACTTGATAGATGTACATAACCTATGATTTTTTGGATATTTATAATTTTGATTCAGATCTTTATTTATCTGTCTCTGTTTTAAATATATAGTTTGGATATTTAACTTGTAAATTTACTGATTATAATTTGAACTGTGGATCATTCATGCGTTTGCATATTTTTTATATATATATATATATTTTACTCATTTTGAGTATGTTTTGGGGGACTCAGAAAGTTAGATTTGCACTTGTTTTTTTTATGTATATCTAGGTATAAATTTAACAAACCTTAATAGCTGACAAATATTGGTCTAACTCTCCACTGAACCGGAGGTAAAACTACAATTATAGCATTACTAACAATGATTATAATTATTATTTTTTATTAAATGTATACCGTTTCATTAATACCTATAATTATATCTATATATAGTTGTACAAATATATTTATCTAGTGTAATGACATAATCGTAGTTACATTTATAAATAATTTAGACACTCAAATGACTTTATATTGTTAAGTGTTTGGTATAAGTGTTTGGTATTCCCTGGAAGGTCGAACTTATATAATCATTTACTTAATATAATATAATATAATTTAATTTAACTTATTTTGTTTTATTTTATTTTAATTAAATTTAGATTACCTTCAGCTTTTTCAAATATTTAGCGCTTCTTTATATCACATTTATATCACTAAAATATTTTAAAGATATCTTTTCTATACTTTATTAAAACCTTATTGTATTTATTTCTAATATTGGGCATCTTTAAGTTTCACAAATAATTCATTTTCTTTTATTTGTATATTTATTTTGTATCTAGCCCCTATCATTAGGACTCATATAGTTTTGACATATCTTTATAGTATATATCAACTAAATGAAAATAATTGATATAAAACATTAATTCTTTAACAATATTTTTAACTATATATATTTTTGAACAATATCTTCAGGAAATTATTTACTATATTGCATTATTGCATTATTGTATTATATTATATATATTTGAAAGGTATCACCTCAATTATAAACAAATAATAAACTATAATCTTTGTATTTTATGATCAATACATATATATAATAAAAAATTCTGACTTCTTTAAGCTTAATTATAAGGCTGGTTGATACTTTAGGCACTCAAACTATTTAACAATAAATTCTTTAATAATTATAACTATAATTATCTTATAAATTATATTATAGAAACTGTTGTCAATATTATAAGTAATTTTGGTAAATATTACCTTCGTGAGGATATAAAACATTATATATATATATATTTTCTTTCTCGTGTTTCGTAAATCCTTTAAATTTGTTTTCATAAAATTTGAATTTTAGAAATTAAACATAATTATATGGCATACGTCAAGACGGGCGGTCTCAAAAGTGAAACTAATTTTTGACAGTTACGATTGTGAATTTGTTTTTTTTTTTTTACAACAGGTCTCAATAGTGAAAGTATAATGCACACACACGCAATTGTATGGATTTCTTAATATATATATATGTGTGGGTGTGTATATGTGTGTATATATATGTGTGTGTGTATGTATATATGTGTGTTTGTATATATATATGTGTTTGTGTCATCATCATCGTTTAACGTCTATCTTCCACGCAAGCATGGGTTTAGACGTATATATATGTTTGTGTGTATATGTGTTTGTGTGTATATATATGTGTGTTTGTGTGTATATATATGTGTCTGTATATATATGTGTATGTATATATATATTTATGCACACATACACACAATGTCATTATTTAAAAAAAAAACCCATACAATTGTGTACATGCATATATATATATACATCTACAAATTCATACAAATGTGTATGTGTGCATAAATATATATATACATACACATATATATATATATACAGACACATATATATACACACAAACATATATATACGTCTAAACCCATGCTTGCGTGGAAGATAGACGTTAAACGATGATGATGACACAAACACATATATATATACAAACACACACATATATATATACATACACACACACATATATATACACACATATACACACCCACACATATATATATATTAAGAAATCCATACAATTGCGTGTGTCTGCATTATATATATATATATATATATATATGTATATATATATATATATGTATATATATATATATATATATATATATATATATATATATATTAATTCAAAATATTAACAAAATAGATATTCTTGTGATCAATTAAATTGAGTTTTACAATAGATTGGAAGCACTCAACAGTAATGGTTTTCCGGAGTTATTAATATTAATTCAAAATATTAACAAAATAGATATTCTTGTGATCAAGTATATTTTATTATACATATTTCAGATGTACTGAGTTAACTTCAACAGTACGTCCTCATAAGATAAAATAAGATGATGCATGACATACCCTGACATAGTAGATGGTTAAGATTCAGTCATGGTAGTGAATAATATATGACAAAACTCAATATTTATATACCTTAATATTGAAAACATGAAAAAACCCCACATATAATACATATAATACATATAATAGAGAGGGTGCGTGTGAGAAAGCTTAAAAGAATACATGCAGCAATAAAACTGTTAAAGATTCAAATAATTTAAATTACTGAAGAAAGAGGAAAGAAATAGAGGAAGAAACAGATGAGGGGATAATGTAGCTAGTAGGAGCTTAGAAAACAAAAGAGAGTTGATTACAGAGAGAGAAAGATAAAGAGGAATAACTTTTATAATGTAATAATATAGGGAGATATTAAATTAGAACATTTGGGCTTAGCTTTAGGAAAACGAAAAAATTCAATTCATTGAATTATTGAAATATCTAAAAATATTCATCAATCGGAATTTTAAATATAATTGGGTGTATTCATATGAAGGTTAATACCAAGTCTTTAGACAATTATCTATATATACAATATATATCCAAACATATCTGGTTGACCGTTAACATTCAAAACATTTAATTTAAGTTAGTTCAGAGTAATGAATAATATTTTAGGTTATAAAAGTTATTAAGTATCTGTATTAATATTAAAGTATACTATCGTATTTAATTTATAAAATCAACTTTTATGAAATCAAATTTAAAGGATTTACAAATACGAGAAAGAAAACATAAGCTGATTGCACCATCTAAATCGGATATTGGAGTAATCAGTAAGAATATTATTGATAGAATTCTACATATTCTAAAATTGAGGTCTAAATTGAGCTTGTGGAAGGACACCAATGAAGTGATTGATTGGTTTAAAAATATAGATGATAAGAAAAACCACAAATTCATCCAAATGGACATAGCAAGCTATTACTCTTCCATTACACCTAACCTATTAAATAAGGCTTTATCCTACGCTTACAAGCATACAGATCTAACAACGGATGAAATCGATATCATATTAACTGCTAGAAGAACTCTAATTAATTTCAACAATGAGTATTGGACCCATTCGGATAGAAATAGCAACTTTGACATTACCATGTGATCATCGGACTCAGCGCAAGTCACGGATCTTCTGGGGATTTTCATCTTAAATATGGTAAATAGAAAACTGCCGGAGATTACCGGTGGTTTATATAGGGACGATATTTTATTTACGGTTGTCAAACACAGCAATACAGAACTAAATAGGGTTAAGAAAAATATAATTGAATTCTTTAAAAATTACGACCTTAAATAAGAGGTTGAAAGTGGTACTAAAATAGTTAATTTCCTTCATGTTACCCTTAACTTAAACTCTGGTTTTTATTACCCTTTCCATAAGCCCAATGAAAACTTAAATTACGTTAGTTATTACTCTAATCACCCTAAATCTGTGAAAAATGCAATTGTCAATAGTGTACAGAAACGCATAACTAGAATATCTGCTAATAAATCCATATTTGATGAAAAAGCAGGATATTACAATGATGCGCTAAGAAAGGCAGGTTATAAAAATAATATAGAATATATAGACAATAATAATTTTAATCTTAATCCTGATAAAAATAATAATAGGACTGACATGTATAAACGAAATTCTAAAAATTATAATTCAAACATCTGTACTGTGAATAAATCGGTGAAAAAAAAGCAGAACTAAATCAGTTATATGCCCCCCCCCCCCTGCTTCTGTAGCAATAAAAACACCACTCGCTAATCTATTCTTTAAAGCTTTAGATAATTCCTTCTCTATTCAACATAAATACCGTTCCATATTTAATAGACACCCAATTAAGCTTTCTTATTCTACAACTATGAATATGGCCCAAAACATCGCTAAATTAAATAGTAGAATTCTAAACCAGAATCCGCATACTTGTAACAATAATGAATATAATAACACTAACAATATTGATACTCTGAATAACATTAACAACAATATAAGCACTATCAATAGAACATTTTGAAGTAATAATAGTGTTAATATAAATTATAATAATAATAAATCGAAATGTAATTGTAGAAATAAACCAGATTGCCCACTGCAAAATAATTGTCTAGATAGAAATTTAGTGTATAAATGCACCGTAAAAGCAAATAACATCACATACAACTACATAGGGGCAACTTCTTCGACATTTAAATCGAGATTTGGAAATCACAAATGCTCTTTTTCGAATCTTAATAGGAAGTCTTCGACTTCTTTATCACAGCTTTAAAAGACAAAAATTTAAAATACTCGATTTTTTGTACGAAGGTTTGTAATATTAGAATCTATTCGAATTCGTCTATATCAACTAACTGGAACCTCTGTACTAAGGAGACCCTATTAATAATTAATAATTATGAAAACTTAATTAACAAAAAAAGTGAATTATTCTCAAACTGCCTTCATAAAGCTTTGTCTACATTCCAAGCCTCGCAAAAAGTCAGGAAAAAACACTAAATAAACAAGTTTTAATTTTTGACGTCTCTTATCAACTGTGTACCTAAAATGTTATAACAGATTATAAAACTTAAAATTTTTTAAATTTTCTATTCATTTATGATAGAATTAATGTTAGACTGAAGGGTCCTGCTTAGGTATATATACATATTATTTGTTAACTTGTTCTCTTGATGAATATGCACACCTTTGGATTATTTTAGATATATATAATTTAGATTGGGATCCTTATATATTTGTTTTTGTTTTAAATATATAATCTGGATATATAACTTGTAAGATTACCGGTTATAATTGAACCGTAAATCATTCATGTATTTATATATTTTACACATTTTGAGTATGTTTTGGGATTCAGAAAGTTAGATTTGTACATATATATTTTTTTTATATATATTTAGGTATAAATGTCACAAATCATACTAGTCGACATATATTAGTCTTTCTCTCCACTGAACTGGAAGTAAAACTACAATTATAACATTACTAATAATGATTGTAATTATTTATTTATTATATGTATATCGTTTCTATATATTTGAACAAATTTGTTTATCTAGTATAATACCATGCTCCTGGTTACATTTATAAGTAATTTGGATACTCAAATGACTCTATTGTTATAATTGTTAGATATTGCAACCGGAGGAAGACAGGAAGACGATACTTTGGTTATCCGCGTATAGTTCGTACTATCCGTTAGGGTATAATATGGGGCTGTAATACAGGAAATATAGTAACATTTTTAATAGAAATACTATTAAAATTTCTTACTCTACGACTCCTAACCTTGCACATAACATCACAGCTTCAAATTTAGCTAAACTACCTAGCCGTAGGAACACGTGCAACCTTGTAGTTACTACTAACTGTAATTGTAGGAATCGGGTTGACTGCCCCTATCCGGGAAATGCCTCTCTAGTAACATTGTCTACAAATGTAGGGCCTACATAGGGTTAACCGCCAATAGATTCAAGCAGCGTCTTTACATGCATACCCATTCTTTTCGTTACCCTTTAAGAAGGAATATGACGTCACTTTCAGCTTATATCTGGAGTCTAAAAGACAACCACACCCAATATAAGTTACACTGGGAGATCCTAGCTAGGGCTAGATCGTATAACGGAAATAAAAGACCATGTGACCTCTGCGCCGCTGAGGCCCTGGAAATACTCTACGCCAAAGAACACATCTTAAACAAAAAATCTGAGGCAATTTCGGCTTGTAAACATAAATTGCACAAAACTTTCCTGTATTACAGCCTCATATTATACCCTAACGGATAGTACGAACTAAACGCGGATATTTTACGTCTTGATGTGGGAACGTTTCCACGAACCAAAGTATCGTCTTCCTCCGGTTGCATCGTTTTTTGAAATATTCACTTCTGCGTTCACAGATTGACTTTATTAGTTTCAGAAGATCCCGTTAAGGGTGAAAGCAGCGATTCTTTGCTTAAACTTTAAATCTGTTATTTTAATATATATATATATATATATATATATATATATATATATATATATATATATATATATAGACATACATATATACACGTAATATCTATCTATCTATCTATCTATCTATCTATCTATCTATCTATCTATCTATCTATCTATCTATCTATCTATATACATACACATACATATACACATGTATAAATGTAAGAATACACACATACGCATACATATATAAACAAAAACATACACACATATATATACGCATACATAAAAATGTAGAAACTTACACACATACATATGACTAACCATATACATTTACAAAATATACAAGAATACACACACTGGATAATAAAGTATAGGAGTTAAAAGACCGCAAGATTCCATACTTGATTGACTGGTCCATTTTAGACTACTCAAAAGAATACCAGAAAGGCACAAACAAATGTTCTTTGTGTATAACCGAAAAGTACAGAATACTGCAAAATCTGAAAACTTCTACTACTTGCCTCAATTCTAAAATTGATATCTTCAGAAGTTGTCCACACCTGAAATCACATCTTCTTTCCAGCTGGTATAATATACCTACGAACATTCAACCACCCTGAACTTCCTCTTTTTACAAATTAACTCTTCCACTCACTACCCAGATTGCTTTATGAACACATGCATTATATACCACAACCATTATACACAATTATCTCCTACTTATTTATTTTAATTATACCCCTCCCCTTTTTCTGTCATACTTTTAACACATTCACACCGACCCCCTTCTTTCTATCCACCCTTCTTAACCTTTTAGAGACCCTGAACATTTCTCCCCTTTTTAAACCTTTATCCTTACCTTTATCTACAACCAATAATACTCACATATTCACTTTATTCACATATCCTTTGTCATACCCTCTCACTACACTTATCCCCTTTTCTTTCTACCTATTAGTTATACTCTTTCTACATACACCTTTACATTTCATTATTTTATTTACGGGAACCCTATTTCTACTTTAAAAATTTTTTTACTATCCTAGAGAAAAATATTTTACTAGAGAAAAATCTTTTATTATCCTAGAGAAAAACTTCCCGCCAAACCATAAATACCATCAAATTTTAAATAGATCAACTGTCAAATTATTCTACTCCATTACCAAAAATATACAACAAAATATAAGTGCGTACAAGGCATATAAATGTAAAAAACCCACAAATATACCAACACATCAAACCAACCATAATACTAAAATAAACCGCAACAAACCACCATCACCTATAACAAGTCAAGTAAATTCCACACCAAATTTGACTAACTCCCCTGATATAATATTCACGAATAGTTGTAACTGTAGAATCAAAAGAAATTGCCCATTAAAGGGAAATTGTCTTATTAATAACATAGTCTATAAATGTAAAATTAGCACTAAGGACTCCACTTACGTCTAACCAATTTAAAGTAAGATTTAATACCCACAAACATAGTTTTAAAAATGCCGCATTAGCTAATA
>OZ024747.1:41477346-41524846 GCA_964016885.1 Eledone cirrhosa | reverse complement strand
TACTCAATACTTAGGCTAGTAGAGTGGGAAATAGGAAAAAGTATGACCCCGACGGCAGAGCTCAAGCCGTTTCGACGGCTATTTCTGGACTAAATTAGAATTTTTAACCTGGTGAATAACTTATTAACCTGTAATTGTAAGATAGCATTGTGATTTTTTTTTATTCATTTCTCACTATCTAATTTTATATATTTTTTTTATTTCTTTCTATTATCTTTTATTGTCTCCTACTCTCATTCGATTTACCTATTCTATAAACTCCCTCCTCCACTTTATACTCTATCCTCAGAATCTGCTGTATACATATCACTTTCAACGCTTGACCGTTCCTGTCACTCCCCTATTGTTCTACAGGCAAGTTAACCAATCCTCTTGACAACTACAATCTTCCCATATAAGGAAGTACCCCCTTGAAAAGTTCAGCTATTTATTCACCAGGTTAAAAATTCTAATTTAGTCCAGAAATAGCCGTCGAAACGGCTTGAGCTCTGCCGTCGAGGTCATACTGTTTCCTATATATATATATATATTTAAATATTTTGAAAATTAACCGCCAACTATCCTATATAAGAATTTGTGTGTAGAAACTTGAACATAAATTACTCCCCTTTGTCTCTCTCTCTCTTTATTCATATTTATTCATCTTTCATCTGTCTTCTCAAGCTAAATACTAAATAAGTTATCATATCAGCTATTTCTTCCTCTATGCTTTCTTTTCCCTCCTCTTTCTCTAGTAGTTTTTAAAAATTAAAAATTCTATAACTGTTATATTGATGCCATGTATTTCTTAAAATATATTACTCACACTCTCTCTATTGTTTCCTTGATTAAATCTTAACCATCTACCATGTCAGGGTATGTTATGTATCATTTTATTTTATCTGATGAGGACGTACTGTTGAACTTAATTCAGTACCTCTGAAATATGTATAATAAAATATAATTGATCACAAGAATATCTATTTTGTTAATATTTTGAATTAATATATATATAGGCACATGGCTTAGTGGTTAGAGCATTGGCCTTGCAATCGAAAGGTTGTGAGTTCAATTCTCAGACCGGGTGATGTGTTGTTTCCTTGAGCAAGACACTTTATTTCACATTGCTCCAGTTTACTCAGCTGTAGAAAGGAGATGATAGGACTGGGGTCCCTATCATTCCACTGCAAAGTGGTCGTGTAGGTGCCACGGCAAAAACCACCCAGCACTCACTGTAAATGAGGTTGGTGTTAGGAAGGGCATCCAGCTGTAGAAATCAAGCCAGAATCAGTTCCCGTCCCACCCTTGCAAGCAGGGAAAAGCGGACGTAAAATGATGATGATGATGATATATATATATATATATATATATATATGGGATAACAAGTTATCGTTATAGGTAATCCAGTTAGAGGTTGTGAGTACTCTGTATTGTGGATAGTTTTAACGTACGGCTTTCTTTGACTCAACAAGATGTTTCCATATGAGTTGGCGAGAATTCCTATGCAGGTTATTCTTTCTTTCTGGATTGGCAGTATCGGTAAAGGGTCGGACGCCATTTTTTGACGCATAGAGTTACGGCCCTTGCCATTCTGAATTCAAATCCCGCTGAGGTTAACTTTGCCTTTCATTCTTACGGGGTTGATAAAATAAAGTACCAGTAATGCACTGGTTATTTGCTGGCCTTGTGCCAAAAGTGGAAACAATTATTATTCTTTTTTTCTTTCTTGTTATTGTCTAAAGTTTAGAACAAATTAATTATCCAAGCTCAAATATTTAGACTAAACATTTGAGCTTGAATAATTAATTTGTTCTGGTTGTTAGTACCTCATCTAATTATTTTCACAACACAAGAAACTATTCTAAAATCAGAAACCACTTTCTTTATACGAACGTCTCGTTCTTTTTGATTTGTAAGCAGATTAAATGTGTATATGTGTGTATGTGTACATATGTATATGCGTGTGTATATGTGCGTGTGTATATGTACGTGTGTATGTATGTATGTGTATGTATATATGTGTGTGTGTACATGTATGTATGTTTATGTGTATATGTATGAGCATAAGTATATGCGTGGGTAGATGCTTATATATGTATGTGTATATACTCTTTTACCTGTTTCAGCCATCCGGCTGAGGCCATGCTGGGGCACCGCCCTTGTATATATATATATATATTTATTATTTTCCCTATTACATTACGTCCGTTATTTTATTTTATATCAGCCACGCTTTCAATTGTTTTAGGCTTTGTTTTTAAATCCATATCTCACATCCTCTTCAAATAAAATTTCTTTCTGACGAACGATTTCAGACGTTAGTGTCGAGCTCGTCTGTCTTCGTGAAACCTTTGGTAAATGGAATAATTGTCTTATGTTGTTTATTACTAAATAGCTCTGTAGCCTACATAGAGCACTCTCCTTTCCTTTATCTTTCCTACGGAAACACTTTATATATATCATCATCATCATCATCATTACGTCCGTCTTCTACGCTAGCATAGGTTAAACGGGTTGTCCTGCAGTGTCCAGTCGGCTGACCTTGTCTTGCTCATACAGGAACTGATTCTGGCTTGATTTCTACAGCTGGATGCCCTTCCTAACACCAACCTCATTTACAGTGAGTGCTGAGTGCTTTTTGGCGTGACACCTCCACGACCACTTTGCAGTGGGGAGGAGGGGGGGCATATTGTCTATATGCTTCAGCTTGTTCTTGTGTGTGTGTGTGTGGGGTGGGAGGTGGGTGGGTGGGGGTTTGGTCTTTTGTATTACTGCGTGACGCCAGAGGTCACGGTCGTGTGTCATTGCCCTTGAGAAGTGCAATTGGGTAAGGTCAGCTTTTATCACCTCATCCCAGGTCTTCTTGGGTCTCCCCACTTCGCGGTTTCCATTGACTTCTAGTGCTCTGCACCTTTCTATGCAGCTGTCATCCTTCATACACATCACATGTCTATACCAACGCATCCGCCTCTCCTGCACACAGCATTTGATTCCTCAGTCTCTCTCTCAATTCGTTTATGCTTTGCTGTTCGCGTATATTACTATTACACATCCATCGGCGCATACAAGTTTCATTTCTTCCTAATCTACGCAAGTCTTCTACACACAATGCCCAGGTCTCACTACCATGTAGCATTGCTGTTCGTATACACGCATCATACAGTCTGCCTTTCATTTTGAGGGAAAAGCCTTTTGCAGCTAGCAGTGGCAGTAGCTTCCTGAACTTCTTCCATCCCGTTCTTACCCTAGTTATTCTACTTTCTGAACACCCATCTCTGCTGCTAATTCAGTCACCTAGGTAGCAGAAGCTGTCTACTATTTCTCTCAGAGTTTGGTGGTGCTTGTTTCCTGTGGTTGTTTGCTGCTTGCTGTCCCAGCGCAGCTGCTACATGTGAAGCCTACATTCTTAGTTAAGCTTCCTGATCCCACTACATCTCTTGTGTACCCATTGTTTGCATTTGGGGCAGAGGACGGAGTTCCTACCTACACCTACAAGGCCATATATATATGTTAATTCATTTATTTATTTATGTTCCAGCCAAGGGGGCTGGGGCACCTTGTTTTGTTCTTATATATATATATATATATTTCATTTCATTTTACGTCCACTTTTCCCTGCTTGCAAGGGTGGGACGGGAACTGATTGTGACTTGATTTCTACAGCTGGATGCCCTTCCTAACACCAATCTCATTTACAGTGATTGGTAGGTGCTTTTTTTGCGTGGCACCTCCACGACCACTTTGCATCTCATTTCTACAGCTGAGTAAACTGGAGCAACGTGAAATAAAGTGCCTTGCTCAAGGAAACAACACATCACCCGGTCTGAGAATTGAACTCACAACCTTTCGATTGCAAGGCCAATGCTCTAACAACTAAGCTATGTGCCTCCATTAATAAATAAATATATATATATATATATATATATTCTACAGGGCTAGAACTGTTTCATTCTGTAGAATCTCATCTATATTAAAACTTTTATACTCTGCAATGTATTGAGTACCTTACTTACTGTGGTTACCTCCGATTCAACCCAGAATAACGTATATATATATATATATATATTGGGAATACCCTGTATATATATATTGTAATTTGGGAGGGTCATGCGCTAATAAAACACATGCACCAGTTGAGTTTCACTTCAATTTGTCATAATAATTTCTCCACAAGGTGGGTGACAAGCAGATTAAATATAGAAAAGATTCAATGAGGACGTGAACAAGTAGAAGTGTGTTGGGCATAGATGTGACTGGAAGACAGAAATAAAGAAAGGCGATGTGTTAGAAAAGAAAATGTGATTTTGGATGCACAGTAGCATCATGCCTTAGAAACTGCATATGTTGTTGATGACTGGAAAGTCTTTGATCATAGTTCAGCTTGATTAGGGCTAAATAACAACAACAACAACTTGCTCAATGTACTAAGTAAGGCAAACAAATCAAGTAAGGGACTAAATGTCTGGTAGTGTTATGAAAATGTCAGGATATCTACTTGAGAAAAAAAGGTTTCATTCATAAGACTCAACTTCCTGCTGCCACAACAACAGCAACAACAACAACACCGACAATAATCACAACAACAACGACAATAACAACCACAATTACAATCACAATCTCTTCTTCACAATATCATCTGCAAGATATCAACTTCAACTTTCAATTCTTTTGTCTAGTTTTCTCCCCCCCCCTCTCTCTCTCTTAGTTTTATTATCCTCACAGTTAGTTCTTTGTAACTATGGAAATCATTGTTTTAAGCGCTCCACATAAATGGTTTCTATATTCTTCAGGTGACCGTAAATTGGGCCAACACATCCCTCCCTTCCTCCTCCTCCTCATTGCCATCACCACTAGCAACAGCCTCACCACCACCACCATAATAATAACAGCAACAATATTAATCATCATCATCATCATGACCACTACTACTACACATGCATAAAAAGAAAACAAAATGACTTCTCTGTCATTTTATTACTGAAACTAACGAATGTCACAAATATTTAATGTTCTGTCTTACACACACACACACACACACAGACATACATAAATATACACAAACACACACACACACACACACACACACATATATATATATATATATATATATATATATATATATATATATATATATATATATATATATATATATATATATATATATGGAGGCACATGGCTTAGTGGTTAGAGCATTGGCCTTGCAATTGAAAGGTTGTGAGTTCAATTCTCAGACCGGGTGATGTGTTGTTTCCTTGAGCAAGACACTTTATTTTACATTGCTCTAGTTTACTCAGCTGTAGAAATGAGATGATAGGGACTTGGGTCCCTATCATTCCACTGCAAAGTGGTCGTGGAGGTGCCACGGCAAAAAAAGCACCCAGCACTCACTGTAAATGAGGTTGGTGTTAGGAAGGGCATCCAGCTGTAGAAATCAAGCCAGAATCAGTTCCCGTCCCACCCTTGCAAGCAGGGAAAAGTGGACGTAAAATGAAATGATGAATGATGATGATATCTCTATCTATCTATCTAGGGCAGGTAAAATTCCTGAGATCCATGGACGAGTTCTCTCCAGCAGTCTCTGTCCCTCATTATCGCTGCCATGTCCTGCGTCTCCAACAGACCAGTGTCTGTCCTTAGGGCATCAACATACGTTAACCTTGGCTTTCCTCTTCCAGTGTGTCCATGTAGGGGCTCCCACAGGAACAGTGAGTGCAGTGTCAACTCTGAATGTCGGTGAGCATGTCCAGCTAACCTCAGTCTCTTCTGTGTCACTTTTGAGCTGACTTTTGGGAGGCTCCCATACAGCTCTGAGTTTTTCATCCTCAGTGTATACTGATTAATGTTCAGAGCCATCCTCAGCATTCTCGTGTAGCACCCATCCACCAGTGAGTTTCTTGGTCAGTGTCCAAGTCTCAGACCAGTACAGCAGCACAGACTCCACTACAGCAATGAAGAGGTGGATCTTCAGGTCTTCACGAAGGTCCGACTTCCACACCGATCTCAAACTGTGGCACGCCACCCAGGCTTTGCTCTTCCTCTCAACCACATCATCTTCCGTATATATATAAAATTGCAAGTTTGAAGAATTATTAGATAAAATATATACAGTATTTCCTCTCCCTAGTCCATATAAATCAACCACATAAATAATCATTTAAACGAGGCTATAAGTTTAAAATGCAACTATGAAGAAATAATAGACAAATGATACAAACTATCTTCCGCGAGGGACAGCCAGATAAAATTTATCTAGTCATTCCTTTAGCCGTAGAATCTGACTAGACAAATAATCAACTACACGGAGTTAGGTTTAAAATAGAAGTTAGAAGAAAAAATGCATATAAACTTTACCAAAATTCCTCTAGTCTCGACTGCCGGCAGTTTCGTTCCTATTTTGCGGAGGGGCTAACAACTGATGCAGGTAGTTTGTTCCATGATTCATCAACTCTGAGCATGAAAAAAATATATATGAGATTGGAGGTGGTAAAAACCAGTTAGACCATTACTCACCAGAGTACTTGATACTTGGGGTAGCAGAGTGGGTAGTAAGAAAAAACTCAGGACTCTGGCTAGCTTGCATCTAGCTGTTGAAATGGCTGGAACTCAGCCATCAGGGTTCTGAATTTTTTCATATATATATATATTATATGTGTGTGTATCTACAAATATTTTACAGACAGAACATCTAGGTTTTCCCACCAACCAGCAGAAGATCAAGTCAAAAAAAAGAAAAGAAAAGAAAAGAAGGAAAGAAATATAATTAATATAAGGATCCAAGAATATGTTTGTTACATATAAAGTTTGACCCAATTTTTTTACTTGTGTGAAAATTAGTCTGCTCTTCTCACACTTCCAAAAATTCAACAAAATACTCAACTTGCTCAGAAAGATGTATCTCATATTGAAATAATCAGACACACACAAAATAATATTTATGTTAATATAAAAATACATTAACAACTGCATAATATAAATTCCCTTTTGGCACAAAAGATTTCCAATGATGCATGCAATTTAGGGTCTTCGGCTGGTTTAAAGAGCCACATTCGTGCCTCACGTTTTTGAGCATTTTATCGGGCGATGGCAATGCTCGAACAGGAATTTGCAGCCATCATATATATATATATATATATATATATATATATATATAATAAAGATAAACCAAGGTTAACAATCCATTCTTTAATTTCATACTTTATGTACGTTTCTGGACAGGTGACAATGGTACATGCATATGGAAACAATAAATTAATTGGAAATAGTTAATTAACAATTATTTACGCAAGGCATATTACATATAACACCTGAATATCACCAGGAATTACAAAAAGGAATAAAATTTAACCAAACTTAAATAATAAGAATAGACACTATGTAGACTCGATCCCCGTGCCCTGTATGGCATAGCTGCTCCTGGCCATGATATGATACCTCCTGCCGTATAAAATATTGTTAATATTCTATGGTATATAAAAACCTCTTAGCAAAGTAAATATTCATATTTAAGATTCTATTAATAGATATTGAAGTTGTTCATGTCCTATTAATATTCTAGCTGTTATTAAAACAAAACACTTAACAGGGATAAGAAGAAGAAAAAATAAACACCATACAGACACAAACAACTGACGTATATAAGGGAGATAACCTATGTTTTCCTATTTATATAAGGGAGCAAACTTTTGTAATATTTCGTCGTCAAACTCTTATTTGATGTCATGGAAAGAATATTTAGGACTTCTTTAAAAACTAAAAGAAACCGCAGCGTTTCATGCAAATGGGGAATGTGCTATTACTTGCGGGAGATGCACCGAAAGAGCTAGTTTTATTCGTGGGGACTCGTTTTTGCATATGGCCAAATCCATCCCGATTGAACTAAGTAGGGAGTTGATTCTGGAAGTACGACAAATGATTCCAGCACTATCGATTTAACAACAAACCCACAAGACCAAGATATTCTTATGGAATGACCAAAAGAGGTTTATTTTTCAACATAGTCCCTGGAAAGAGACAGTGCAATTATTAATAAGCAGAATTGAAAGTAATGCATGAAAGATTTCACAGCCCTAGCATCAACCTTTCATAGTCTGTCTACGAACTTTTCAGCTAATTTGTCTCTCTCTCTCTCTCTCTATATATATTGTTATACTTTGGGAGGGTCATACTGCCAATAAAAACACACCTGTTGGTTTACACTTCAATTTATTATAAATTTTAGGTGTTGGTTGGTTCGATAACTCCATTTTATCCTACACCATGGTGTAGGATAGAATGGAGGTCACAGAATGTGTGACGAAAGAGCTTTGACAATACATAAACAACCAACCAGCCAACCGGAAATTTATAATAAATTGTAGTGAAAACTATCAGGTGTGCATGTGTTTTTATTGGCAGCATGACCCTCCCAAAGTATAACAATATCTGTTTCAACACGTTTTCAGATAAGAAATCTTGCAAAACAAATTAAAAAATGTAGTATATATTTTTTTCATTTTCATTTCATTTTACGTCCGCTTTATCCCTGCTTGCAAGGGTGGGACGGGAACTGATTCTGGCTTGATTTCTACAGCTGGATGCCCTTCCTAACACCAACCTCATTTACAGTGAGTGCTGGGTGCTTTTTTTTTGCCATGGCACCTCCACGACCACTTTGCAGTGGAATAATAGGGACCCCAGTCCCTATCATCTCATTTCTACAGCTGAGTAAACTGGAGCAATGTGAAATAAAGTGTCTTGCTCAAGGAAACAACACATCACCGGGTCTGAGAATTGAACTCACAACCTCTCGATTGCAAGGCCAATGCTCTAACCACTAAGCCATGTGCCTCCATATATATATATGTTGAACTTTGATGGTTTGTTTGATTCTGAGTTCAAATCCTGTCATGGTCAGCTTGGCCTTTCATCCTTCTGAGGTTGATAAAATAGTGTGCCAATCAAGTATTGGAGGTGATTTAAATTGTTGGCTTGTCCCTAAATTAGAAACAATTATATCATTATCATCATCATCATCATCATCATCATCATTTAACATCCATTTTTCCATGCTTGCATGGGTTAAATGGGATGGATGTCAAATTATGAGACAAGTCAGGTGACCGTGTCTTGCTCATATGGATCTGTAATTTGGCTTGGTTTGTATTGCTGGATGCCTTTCCTAACATCAACCATGTTACACAGTGGAATACTTGCTTTTTATCGTGGCACTAAAATGCCCAACTATATATATAATTATCATCATCATCACCATTTAACGTCCATTTTTCCATGCTAGCATGAAACTGGGTAGACAAAAAAATGAATATATATATACAGTAATTATAAAGATTTCAATGAAGGGCTCAGACTGAGAATGCTGACTTCTGAAATGAACGAAAACATTTTAGAACAGTTTTGTCAGAAAGTAGCATTCATGTGACAGAGAGAAAATGCTTTAAAATCTATATAGATTTAAAATATTCATAAATATGATGGACCTCTAGCTTTTGACAATGAGTATTCTAATTGTTTCATAAATGGAACAGCTTGTTCATGAAATAACTGTGTAAGCATTCCCCTTAATATAATTTTCAGGGAGATTAAGCATGACAAAGTATCTGACAAGGCCAGCCCTTTAAATTATAGGTAAAGTTTATCTGATGGGTTTCCAAGCAGTTTTTTGTCTACCCAGTTTTATTAACAAAGCATGGGTCAACCCAAGGCTACGTATGGTAAATTACACTTGCCCAAGATGCCACATAATGGGATTAAATCTGGAACTTAATGATTGTGAAGTGAACCTCTTTACCATTCAGTCATTTTGTGTCCATATATGTTCAAATTGTAATGATAAAAACCTTGTTGTCAACTCCCCAGCTCCCACAAACGAATGTTACAGGCTGAAAAATATAATTTATTGTAGTATTTGAATCATTCATGTGAACTTGGTCACTGACAATGAGGCTTTTGTCATCATTGAGGTTCACCTGACAGAACTATCAATGGATGCTTTGAGGTAGCTTGGCTATTACAGTACCTAGGCCTTGCTATCACCTGTGCTGTTGTTGAGTCTTGACTAGCTCCAAATATTTTGAGAAGGCATTCCTTTTTCATCATCAAGGGTTGAATAGTGCACAAGTAGAGCTACTGACCTCTTGGATGGTACTAGGTGAATTTTTTGTGACACCAGCACTAGAGTAGTTGTTGATTATTGCTCCAAATGTAGAGCCCCCTCTACTCTAAAGTGGGAAAGCAGGGGCAATAAGTATGTTGTCATAGTGTATAACAAGTGTGGTGGGATTGAGGTGGGGGCATGACCCCTGTAGCACGAGGGAGGTACTGTGATGTTAGTAGCTTCTAGGTCATTTAAGATGTAGTTAAAGTAGTGTAGTAATGTGATGGGAGAATAACTATTAAAGAATGAAGCCTGAATAGGTTGGGCATATACAGTGATGGTGAAAAATAGCTACTAAGTGATCATGGATAGATTGGGATGTACAGTGATGTCATGAGGGAGGGGTAGATCTTTTTCTTGAGTCATCCGATGTCTTGAGGCAGTGGTGAGGAATTAACAGAGTTTGAGGTCTAGAGTCTATCACGCAGATCGAATCCTTTGAAGCCTGTGTTCATCTTGATGATTGATTTCATACACCTGACCAACTCAACTCTTGCATCCAGCAGGTTCATCAGGGTGAGTGACATGACCGGCAAGAGTCAGATGATGCAGGGGCAAGGATCCATACAGAGTTTTGTTGGATGATGTCTCCAGATGTTGTTTGCTGAGCGTAGCATTCTGGTGCATGTACCATCGAGTCTCTTGCAGCGAATAGCATTCAATGTCCACAACATAGATGGGTTATATTATTGCACTCCTTTACCATCTCCATTGTGAGGTTCAGTTTCTTCCTGTCAGTTTTCACTCTCTCATCCCATGTCTTCCTGGGTTTACTTCTTCCACGAGTTCCAACCACTGAGATTTTTCTGCACTTCTTTATACAACTCTTATCTTACACACATATCACATGTCCCTACCAATGCAGTCTTTTTTCTCTTGCACACCAAATCCAATTCCTCTTATACCTGTTGTAGTGTTTTTTGTTGATTGTTTTGTAACCATTGTTGCTGGACCTCCGTCGATCAAGACGACGAGTGTTCTACTTGTTTGATAAACTGAACAGCCTGTTCATGTAATTAATGTGCAGGTGGCTGAGCATTCCATAGACACGCGCACCTTTAACGCAGTTCTCAGGGAGATTCAGCGTGACACGAACTGAATTACTGGTACAACTAGCCAGGTGAGTGGACTAAAACAACGTGAAATAAAGTAGCTTGCTCAAGGACCCAATGAGCTTGTGGTGATTGAACTCACGACCTTACAATCATAAGTCGAACGTACTAACCATGAAGCGGCACGTTTTATATCGTAAACATGACGTAATTGAATAAAGACACGGGAAATTCGCTAAATGAATTCCCCTAGCTTTCGTTAGGTTTGTCCCATTTATTTCTATTTGACTCTACAACTAAATAATCATTTGGAAATTATCATGTACTTCGTTAAAAGTTTTATTTTTACGAGTATCTGTTTCTCAATCGTCTTTTTTTAATTTCTAACCAAACCGGTGCTCGTCCCCGGTTTTGAAAACAGCTTCCGGTTAGTTGCAAATAATTCGCTAAAAATGTTTGTCTTTGTTTTTGTTTTAATCTTCTTTCTCAATTCGGATCATTGAAATACTAAATTTTTCTTTTTTATCGTATCTTCTCTAATTTATCAATAAAGCTAAGCAGCAATAATATAAAGAATTTATCCATTTTGCTTTCCATTCTAACTTAGCCGTTTACAGGTTGCTTTGTAAAGTCATAACGAAGTGATAAAAAAACACACACACCAAAAACTCATGTTGTAAGACTTAACAAAGCGATAATGGTAATCTTGTGAAGTGTTTAAGTGTTAGAATTAGTAACGATGTTTTTGTTTAGAAAGACTGTTGCTAATCGACCGAAAGAAAAATATCAACATTCATATTAGTCGTTATAATAATAATCATATCGATCCCTACAGACTTAAAATATTGAAGAAAAGGACGGCCTTAAAACTAAATTAATAAGACGACGACGACAACGGGTTTTGAAAGCGAAACGAGCAAAAATCAAAACTAAATAATATTAAGAATAATTATAAAGAAGTCTTTCATTGTAAATTTTTTATTTTCACTTATTTATCCTTAATTGCAAAAAGCTTAAACATGCTACCGGACACTGTAGAAGACGAAATCACTATTTTGGGAGAGGTATCAGGTAAACAAACTATTTGTACATTTTCAACGTCAAACTTTCACATTTTATCTTATTCATATTTCTATTATATATATATAACTACCAGAATAATATGTATATATATATATATATTATTCTGGTAGTTATGTCTGTTCTGTTAATATGTTAACATATGCAATACATTCTTTCAATGCCATCACTTGTTTAAAAGTAATACTTAAAGATTTTATTTCAGGATATGTAATATGTATAAATGAATTAAAATCTTGAAATAATCACCAAGATTGTTTATTCGTTTTAAACAGGCAACAAAAATAGTTGTTAAACTCTGGCTGTCCTGTTTTCTCTATTCTAAAAAAGAAACACGTGCGTCCGCTATATTTGTAGTAACGGAATTGTTGGTTGCTATCACTTCCTTATTTCTACCTGTACTCCAGATCAGTTACTTGATTTTAACCCCAGTTTGTGAGGATTTCACTTACTTTTAGATTACCTATTTTTACCTATTACCCTCGGAAAAAGTATGTTTCATGTCTGTTTGGAAACTGCCTTCGCTTAACTCACCCACATCCATTAATATAGTTATGTAATGCTACCTCAGTAAACGGGTATCACTTTAAAATAAGGGTTGGTGTTTAAACTATAATCAGACCCTAGTGTCCTTGAATAAGATCATATTCAATTTATTTGATTTACAAAAGAAACAAACCAGTATAAAAATCGTCAGAAAGAAAAAAAAATGAGAGAAGACATGTGCACTTAATTATACGTTACAATAAGTAATGCTGGAGTTGTCTTCAAAATAATTTTTGAGGTAAACCAAAATTCAGCATTACCAAGGGTAATAGCCAAGCTAAGCTTCTGATATAGCCAAGCACGATACTTGTTTAAGACTATGACAAAATATTCCTTGTCAGCGGCTCAGCCCCCCCCCCCCCCCCCTACCTCAAATATTGATTGAATTGGTAAAAAAGAGTCGAAAATGTATTTTTTTAGATTATCTCAAACTCTCTGAGTCAATTTATTCTGCTCGGAACTGGCAAACCCAGCCCTCTCTTCTGTAGTAGATCTTTATGAACGTTCCTGTTGGAGCTAGTCCGTATTGGAAAGGAGATGTTACCCACACAAGAGAGGATCACATGAATTGAAGCAGGGTAGAGATAGAAATGAGCATTTACGTAGACATAGGCTCCCGATTCGTTTAGGCAACACAATCTAAGTGTAGTCGAAAGCTAAGCAAACGTACGAAATTCTCGAAGATTAGGTTGTCTAAGAGTTGCAGGAACGACGAGAATTCACACGAGAGACTAACTCTGAAGATGTGTAGTAACTTGGAGACTGACAAGGATAGAAAAAAACTTTCATCAGGCTTAATTACGTCAGTGTTATTGAATAATTGCTCTAGGTTTCAGAACTAATTTTATTTACAGTTGTATAAATAACATTACAAATTGTTTATAATTCTTACTAATGAAAATATACACACAAATAATATATTATAATCATGATGTTTCGCATAAAAATAGAATTCATGGAACCTTATAAATAAATATAATACACAAAAATATACAATCAAAGTGAAAAAAACTTTAATACTATGTTAATTGGTCACACACCACAAGGGGCATCAGAACCTCCCTCTAATACTTTTTGAGGCAAGTCAACATGCTTGAAACTTTATCATGTGTGATGGTGAGACTAAGGTACTGAAATATCCAAGCACCCTCACGAGTAACACTTGATATTGTAAACCACAGTATACATGAGTGTAGGTGCTGTCTATAAAAAGACAATGTTGGCATTGTTTGTGAAGGGAAGCTATAAACTTCTTCGTCCACTTATTCCTGAGAGGCTTGTGGGGGCAGAGTCCTTAAACACTTCCTCCAGCGGGTCCTGTCAGAAGCAATCGTCTTTAACTGATCTGGCCGGATCCCCAAGCATGACCAGCCAAGCTCATGGATGTTATCCAACTATCTTGCTCGGTGTCTATCTCTGTGTGTCCTAGTTGGTTTTGGCTGTAAAATCTGTCCAGTTATAAGCAATGTGAAAACATTATTATATAATCTTAAGTATATCTTCATCATCGTTGTTTAATGTCTCTTTCTCATGCTTACATGGATTAGACAAGCTAATATATGAGACTAGACTGATAGCTCATATGCTCCATTTTGGGCTTGGTTTTCTATGGCTGGATGCTGTTCCTAACCCTAACCACATAGGGTGGACTGGGTGCTTTTTTGTCATTGCACCACTATGGCTACCTTACAGAGTGGACTGGGTACATTTTTATCCTGGTCCCAGTACAACTACTTTACAGGGTGTTTTTTTTATGTGTTACCAGCATGACCACCTTACAAGTGGACTGGGTGCTTTTGTCATAGTACCAGCGTGACCACCTTACAGAGGGGACTTGGTGTTTTTTTTGTTTTACCAGCATAACCACCTTAAAGGGTAAATTGGGTGCTTTTTTATCACAGCACTAGCACAACCACCTTACAGAGGGAACTGGGTGTTATTTTGTTGTGTTACCAGCACAACCACCTTATAAGGTGAACTAGGTGCTTTTTTTGTTGTGACATTTATATATATATATATATGTATCTTTTTCAGCCCCACTAGAGCTGTTTATTGAACCAGTTGGTCGCTCATTTGAACAGTTCCAAATACAGTTTCACCATAGACATTCTCATGAACACTTTGATGGGAATGACCTGGATGATTCAGAGTCTGGCTCAAGTGAAGATGAACTACCTGATGACGAAGATGAAACTCTACTTTTCAGCCTTGATCCTCGTGAATGGAAGGTGTATTTATTTACCAAATATTCCCCTTTTGTTTGTCTTTTAATATCAATGGCCAATAAGTAGTGTTGCATAGCACTAAATGAGAGTTGCAGGCATTTATATGTTAGTTACATGATGACTTAGTGTCAAGGGAGAGACTTAAAGTGTTAGCCCTTTTCATATCAACATGCCCCAAAAGTTCCCCTATTTCTATGAAACAAAACCATCCTATTTAAATTAAATCCTTTCAACATAAAAGCCTTTTATTAAATTATGTTACAAATACCATCTTAATAATAAAATAATTAATTAATTGAACTACAGTGCAATTGATAAGGAATATAATCGCAGAAGGGTCAACTATAAACATTTTCCACTCAGCTCTCTAGGAACTGGAGAGAACAAATTCTATAGTATAATGGAGGTGTATATGAAGGTATAAGTATATTATGAATCATTTTATGTTAGAGCTACTATCTATCTAGATGGATATTCTTCCTATCATTAACCATTCTGTAAATACTATTCTTGCTGATAAAGCCTTCATGTTGCCTCTTTTGGTTCCAAATCCAATTTGGGTTCAATCTTGGGCAAGTGTAATTTACCATAGCCTCAGGTTGACCCATGTCTTGTGAGTGAAATTGGTTAGACAGAAACTTTGCAAACCTATCTGATGGACTGTACCTGTAATTCAAAAGGTCAGTCTTGTCACACACTGCCTCATGCTGCATTTCTCCAAGAACTGCGTTAGGAGCACACGTCTGTGGAATGCTCAGCCACTTAGACATTCATTTCATGAATAGGCTGTTCTGTTGATCGAACACCTGGAAACCAACTGAGGTCCATTCCAGTTAGCACAAACCTACACACAGTATTTTCATTGTTGGAATATCTTTGATGATAATGCAATTTAGCAGAGAAAGCAGACGTTAAATGAGGATAATATAGGTCTGCTCAATCAGAGTTAAACTGGGATTAACCCTTTAGCATTTAAACCGGCCATATCCAGCCAGAATTCTCTCACCTCTTTCTGTTCAAAAACAACCAGAACTGGTCAATTAAACCAATGATAAGGTATTGTTCTCGAAATAAGTAACATCAAAATCTTGTAGTTTGATTTTATGTGAGATAAAGCCTTTACCACAAAAATACAATAGTAAATATAGAGTAATCATCATCATCATCATTTTACGTCCGCTTTTCCCTGCTTGCAAGGGTGGGACGGGTCCTATTCAGCACAGCATCTCTCCACCCGTCACAGTCCTTCGTCATCTCCTCTGTGAGCTTCAGCGATCTGTGATTAGCTCTCACCACCTCCGCCCATGTTTTTCGTGGTCTTCCTCTACTGCGTCTTCCTACTACTGGAATTTCTTGGCACTTCTTTACCCAGTGGTCATACTCCATGCGCATCACATGTCCATACCAATGCAGTCTTCTCTGCCGCACACTACAGCTTATCCCTCTTATATACAGTTTCTCTCTCAACTCATCTATGCTTGGTCATTCATGCAACGGAGCATGCTTGCTTCATTTCTCTCCAGCCGTCGCATATCTTCTGCAGTTGCTGCCCATGTCCCATTACCATGCAGCATCGCGCATCTCACACAGGCATCATATAACCGGCCTTTTGTTCGTAGGGAGAAACCCTTCTTTGTGAGCAACTCCCTAAACTTCTTCCAACCCATCCTTATTCTAGATACTATAGCCTCGGAACCCCCCCCCCCCCCTCCCTCCCATGCTAATCTGATCACCTAGGTACCGGAAGCTATCAACCACCTCTATAGATCCTACCCGCATTTGAAAAATGTGTCTACCACTGCGACTTCTACTGTCAAATTTCCCTGAATATCTACTGCATATGTAGTTTTCCTGACTTGTTAGTTTGCCTGCTATCCCACTACATCTCGTCTATCCAAGATCTGCATTATGTACATTTTATAGAATTTATGCCAACTCCTTTTCCTGACGGTCTAGCAGCCTTACCATTTTTCATTTCCTTAAATGCCTCTTTGACCCTGCAGTGCTCAATCTCAATAGCGGGTCCCTCTGTTGGGTCTACTGGAGGTAGTTTCTCTCTCTCCCATTCGTTCTCAACATTCATCAGTCTCTCATAATGACATTTCCAGTAATGTAAATGCTAAGGAGTTAAACAACAACATCGACCATATTAGTGACTAGCATATATCTTAATTTGTCAGATATTTTCAACATTACAACAATTTTCCATGTAGAATGATTTCTAAACATCTTATGTCTGTTGCAGAATCAAGACCATTATGCTGTCCTTGGTCTCAAAAAGTTACGTATAAATGCCACTGCCAACCATATTAAAAAAGCCTGTAAGTATTAGCTATTGCTGTATTGATATCTCTCTCTTTCATCATCACTTTCACCTTTTCTGTATATCAAGCTGGGCCATTTCCCTGATGGTAACAGGGGTCTTCTTTCTTACTTACTAAAACTTACACATACATATATACATTTATATATTGTTTTTCAGACAAAGCAAAAGTCTTGAAACATCATCCTGACAAACGAAGAAAGTTGGGCACTATTGTAAAAGATGATGATTATTTTACCTGTATATCTAAAGGTAGGTGTTGTGACATTATTTGATTAAACTAATAAAAAAGGATCTATCATCTTTTATCATGAATGTAATCAGCATCATCATTGTTGTCTTTGTTTACTTTCCATGCTAACTTCGGTTGGATAGGTTGTCATGTTCGAAACCAGATGCTTCAATGTTCTAATTTATCATGGTTTCTATGGCTGGATGCCCTTCCTAACATCATCCACATTAAAAGATGTACTGGGTACATCTTATCATGGCACCAGCACTTCCAATTTACAGGATGGACTGGGTGCGTTTTATTGTGGCACCAGCACTACCACTTTACAGGATGGACTGGGTGCATTTTATCATGGCACCAGTACTACCACTTTACATGGTTGACTGGGTACATTTTATTGTGATACAAGGTAGACTTGGCACTACATCTTTGCAGGTGGGACTGTGTGTTTCATCTTGGCTCCAGCGCTAATAGTTGGGAGTTGTGATGATGTCTAAATGATACAAAGTAGAAAGTGAGTTTCCATTATTTTTCTTTGATTCTTCCACAAGAAAGCCTGCTTACTGGGTTTTTTAAAGATGTGCTGTTAACCATTGACACATGCCTTATGAGTGAAACTGGGTAACCAGAAACTGTTAGACACCCATTAAATAGACTATACCTTTAATTTTAAGGGTGAACCTTGTCACACATTGTCATGCTGAATCTCCCTAAGAATTATTTTAAGGGCATATGTGTCTGTGGAATGCTAATTCATGAGCAAGCTGTTGTGTTTATCAAACGACAACATTCATTGTTGAAACTGACACAGATCCATTCCATGTTGATCATGCAGTTAGGAGTTCCAATCACATCCATGGTATTGTATTGTGTAGCTAACAAGGAACATCATTACTACTTAGCAGTTGAACAATGCGAAAAACAAGAAAAAACATGCACTTTCTATACTACATAAGCTGTACACAGGTTAAATGATTATGGTCTTTCACTCTTGATAGATAAGGGCACCATCATGACACACAGCAGTGTCTTGTGCATTAGAGTCCTTAACTCAATAAAATCATAGTGGCGCCATCATGACACATCGTATAGTGCATTAGGGTCCTTAACTCTTGATAGAATCATGGTGGTGCCATCACGACACAACGTATAGTGCATTAGAGTCCTTAACTTTCAATAAAATCATAGGGGTGCCATCATGAAGCTGTATCTAGTGCATTAGGGTCCTTTACTCAATGAAATCCTAGTGGCACCATCATGTCACAACGTCTAGAGCATTAGGGTCCTTAACTCTTGATGGAATCATAGGGGCACATAGCATCTTGTGCATTTTTAAACTTGACAGAGCCCATCTCTCTCTAGGTCAGAACACAGATGATTTCTTCCAGAAAAAAAAGGGAAAATGATAAAGAAGAAGAATTCACCTCAGCATTGGATTTTTAACCTCTAAAAGATGAAAGGCACAGTTAACCTGGGCATGGTTTCAATTTGAAGTGCAGTGAGCCTGGTGCTAAGTAGATGATAACTATGAGAAAGTGGGAGTATGAAGGAGGAAATTATGATAGGTAAGGGAGAGAGACATTAGAAGCTACATGTTGGTTGTTGGTAGGAGTTTGAGCAATAGGGTTCTGTTATGATAGGAGAGAGCTAATGGTGGATAGCAACAGAGAAATATGATTGTGAGAGTAATGGATGATAGCTACAAGTTTCATGTTGGAAAAAGGGATTGTAGAGGAGGAAATAATGATATAGCAGTATGGAGGAAGAGGGACATTGGTTGTTGATAGGAGGTTGAGCAACAGATGTGTGATGGTAGGAGGGAACTAGTGATGGTTTATAACAGAAGTATGATGGAGAAGTTAAGGGCTGAAACATTTGCTTGAGGGGAGGTGTCTTCTCTGAAGAGCATCTGCTGCCCAGCTCTACTCTGAGTTTCTTACCACAGAAGTATGATGGTGAAACAAGTAGATGACAGTTGAGTCTTAATGATGGTTAGTAATGAAGAGTGAGGGTATTGAGTGTGGGTATAAGTGATGGGTAAATGTTAAGAAAGAGTCGCTATGAGACAGAGTGAATGATGGTTAGTAATGAAGAGTGATGGCACTAAAAATGGAGGGATCTGATGCTCTCGGCACACATGTTTTCATGGGAGTTAGATATAGTGGGAGAGGCAGAGTGATAATAATGGGTGGTGGTGTAGTGAGGGAGAGGTGTTGTGATAATGGTAATAGGTGTTGTGGTTGTGTTGAGGTGGGGATAATGTGTGGTGGTGTAGTGATAAGGGTAATAGGTGTTGTGGTAGATATGTGGATGTGAGTGAGGTGGTGGTGTAGTGAAAGAACTTATACCCACACTCAATAGAGATAATGATAATGGGTGGTAGAGTCACAAATATGAGTGGTGTAGTGTAGTGGTAGAGTTTTATAGGTGAAAGAGAATAGTAAAGTGTGAGATAAAGTTAATGGGCAATTGAATACAGACACATTTCATCAAAAACATATTGGTTTAATTTTAACTGATATCACGATATAGATTGTAAGTTGTGAATGAGCTGTGAGTGTAGCACTTAGTCAAAACTACCCGACTAGTTGAAACCACTGGTCATTTCAGGTGGATTGGTATAAAAACATTTAACATAGAAATGTGAAATATTTCTTTATTTGCTCTTAACTTTCTGTTTCTTATGTCTTTATAGCATACGAAATACTAGGAAATCCTGTCAAACGTCGAGCTTATGACAGTGTTGATGCTGAGTTTGACAATGATATACCTTCCATCTCAACAACTTCCAAAGAGAAGTTTTTTGAAGTTTTTGAGCCAGTTTTTGAAAGGAATTCCAGGTTTGTTTCCTTTATTTTTGCTTTTATGCTTTTATTCTTTTACTGTTTTTCATCATTAGACTGAAATCATACTAGGGTACCACATGCAAGGGTTTTAGTTGATCATATCAATCCCAGTACTTATTTCATTCTGGTACTTATTTTATCATTCTCTATTTTTTAAACTGGAGGCAGCAAATTGGCAAAATCATTAGAATGTCGGATAGAATGTTTTGTGGTATTCATTTCGGCCTTCTGCTCTCAAATCCTGCCGAGGTCAACTTTGCCTTTCATTCAAGGTTGATAAAAAAGTACTAGTCCAGTACTGGGGTCGATTCTTCCTCTATATCTCTTTCTCATTTACATTCTTTCACTCTATGGAAGAAATCTGCTGTATTCAGACTTGGAGAGATGGGCTCCATCAGGTTTAAGAAATGCCCTAGAAACCCCTACGACACCCTCAGGAGTTATGGGACCATGCATGCATTTGTTAAACTGCCCAATTCAGGGAGATACTGTAGGTCTCATTTTTCTACTTAAGTAATATCTTCAGAATAACTATAACAACATCATAGCTATCACAGTTCTGGGCATCCTCAGAGTTTGATTAGAAAAATGGTTGACTCGGTTAACCATCATCTACACACTTGAGAGGGATAGTTGACAAAAAGAGATTTATTTTTCAACATAGTCCCTGGAAAGAAACAATGCAGTTATTAATAAAGAAGAGTTGAAATTAATGCATGCAAGATTTCCCAGCTCTAGCATCATTCTTCATAGTCAGCCACTGAATGTTTCAGCTGATCATCGTAAAATCAAACAATTGACTTTAAATATCACATATATTGTATCAGATAAATATTCATACATACACTAACTTTATTTTATACAGGTGGTCCATAAAGAAACCAGTCCCCAAATTAGGAGATAGTTCATCAAGTTTCAAAGATGTAGATCGATTTTATTCATTTTGGTAAGTTCTTAAATCTTTTTTCTGTATAATGGAAGTTTATTTTATGTATTTTCTTTGTGTGAACATTGATATAGCAGTGATCCTGAAATGGAAGGCACTTAGTTCCCAGGCAAGGAATTTTAACCAGTGGAGGACTTGGGGAGAAATATTAATCAGGAGAGGAATTCAGACTGGGAAAAAATAGTTTATATTGTATATCATCACCATCATCATCACTGTTTTACATCTATTTTCTGTGCTTGCATGGGTTAGATGGGTTGCCACGCTCTGAGGCTAGACATATCAGAAGACTGTCTTGCTCATACATTCTATTCTGGCATGGTTTCTATAGCTGGATGCCCTTCCTAATACCAACCACTTCACTGTTTACCAGGTGTGGCTCTACCACTATCACCTGATAGAGTCGACTGAGAATTTTTTTTTATAGTGGTACCAGTACTACCACTTTACAGATTCGGTTGGGTTCATTTTATCATGACAGCAGCATTTTATTATGGCACTAGTACTACCACATTTCGAGGGTGCTTGTGTCTTGGGCCAGGCAGGCAGTGGTAAGGATATATATCAAATTAAGTATCAATGTACCCAACTATAAGGGTAATCACAAATTAACAGTTCACAAAAAAATTAATAAGTAAATTTCTTTAATATATTATCTTAATTAACACTGTGAAAATATAATGAGGGAAATATTACTAAATGATAATTTAAAATGGAGGAATTGAAGAAATCTATGAAAAGTGGAAGAACATGCCCTGGGTTTTTGAGAACCACTGTATTTGATTGTTCTACAGACTTACGTATTTTTATATAACTTAATGGAGAAAATATTTTGTATATTGGTACTTTCTGTGGTACAAGAGTATTATTTGATAAATCAAGCAAAACTTAGAGATGGCTGTGAATTGGTAGTCATTAGGATACCTAATTGAATGCAAGATGGTATTTGTTTCTGCTCTCTGAGTTCAAATTATGCTGAGGCCAACTTTGCCTTTCATCCTTTCAAGGTAAAAAAATAAAGTACTAGTCCAGTACTGGGGTCAATTCATCATCATCATCATCATCGTTTAACGTCCCTGTTCCATGCTTGCATGGGTTTGGACGGGGGTTTTCCCACTTGAGGCAAGAGTGGTTGTCTTGCTCGCATAGGACTGTCTGGCGGGTTTTCTACAGCTGGATGCCCTTCCTAACACCAACCACATTTACAGTGTGGGGCTGGGAGGTTTTTACCGTGTTGCCTACACGGCCACATTACAGCGTGGACTGTCTGGCGTGTTTTCTACAGTTGGATGCCCTTCCTAACACCAACCACATCTACAGTGTGGGACTGGGAGGTTTTTACCGTGTTGCCTACACGGCCACATTACAGCGTGGAGTGTGTGTTTTATGTCGTGACACCTACACGATCTCATTTGTTTCGGCCTGGATCTTGTGGCACCAACATAATTTTGCATTTAAGGGGGTGGTGTGGATGGGGTGGGGGTGGTGGGACGGGGGTGTATTTTGTTAGAGATGCCTCCTACTGACTGTAGTAGGTTTTACTTTGTATTTAGGTAAGGCGGGTCTTCTCTGTTACTGAGTACCGCCAAAGGTCTCGGTCCAGTGACATTGTCTTGGAGAGGTGTAAGTGTGTGAGGTCGGAATTTATCAGCTCGTCCCAGGTTTTTCTGGGTCTGCCTACTCCGTGGCTACCATCTATCTTTATTGCCCTGCACTTTGTTATACAGCTGTCGTCTTTCATGCACACCACGTGACCATACCAACGTAGCCTTCTCTCGAGTAAACAACATCTGATCCCTCTTATTTCTAATTTTTTCCTTAGTTCGTTTATGCTTTGCCGTTCACGTATATTACTATTACACATCCAGCGGAGCATGCAAGCTTCGTTCCTCTCTAGTCTGCGTATATCCTCTGCACACAATGCCCAGGTCTCACTGCCATGCAACATTGCTGTTCGTATGCAGGCATCATACAACCTGCCTTTCATTTTTAGGGAGAACCCTTTAGCGTCTAATAGTGGTATAAGCTCTCTGAACTTTTCTCATCCAGTTCTGACTCTAGCTACTGTACTTTCAGAGCACCCTCCCCCACTGCTGATTTTGTCACCCAGGTAACGGAAGCTGTCCACTATTTCTATAGAACCCTCTGTGCAATTGAAAGAGCTAGTATTTTGTGGGCACTTGCTGCTACTTATTGCACCAGAGCACCGGCCACATGTAAAATCTGTGTTCTTAGTTAGCTTACCTGTGATCCCACTACATCTTTTATGCACCCATACTTTGCATTTGGGACATAAAATGGAATTTCTACCTACGCCTTTCCTACACACTGAGCATGGCCATTTCCTGGAGGGGACCAGCGCCTTATTTTCTTTCCTACAAACTAGAACTTTAGTCTTAGCCAGGTTAATTTTAAGGCCTTTTGATTCTAGGCCGTGCTTCCATGTTTGGAATTTCTTCTCTAGCTCGGCCATTGATTCAGCTATGAGCGTTAGATCATCTGCGTACAGGAGTTCCCATGGGCAGCCGGTCTTGAACTCCTCTGTTATAGCCTGAAGGGCAATAATAAATAGTAGGGGGCTAAGAACAGAGCCCTGATAGACACCAACTTTTACGCTAAACTCTTCACTATATTCGTTGTTAATTCTAACCTTGCTGACTGTTTCTTTATACATGGCTTGTATGGCTCTCACAAGCCATTCGTCAACACCTAGTTTTCTAAGAGCCCACCAGATAATGGAACGGGGGACTCTGTCGAAGGCTTTCTCCAAGTCGACAAAAGCTAAGTATAGGGGTTTACTTTTAGCTAGGTACTTCTCCTGTAGTTGTCGTACAATGAAAAGAGCGTCTGTGGTACTTTTGCCTGACACAAACCCGAACTGCATTTCATCTAGATCAATTCTCTCTCTGATTAGTTGCGCTATTACTTTTTCCGTGACCTTCATGACCTGGTCGATTAATTTAATGCCTCTATAGTTACTCCTATCTAGGGCGTCTCCTTTACCCTTGTAACAGTTAACGATGATGCTGCTACGCCAGTCTTTCGGAACAACCCCATTCTGTATGGCTTGGTTTACTATCCGGGTGACCATGGTGTGTCCCACCGTCCCGGAGGCTTTCAGCATCTCAGCAACTATTTCCGAAGGCCCAGCCGCCTTACCCGTTTTCATATCTTTGATTGCCTTACTTATTATACTACCTTCGACTAACACTGCTGGTCCCTCTATTGGATCGATGTGGGGGAGACTGTCTTTCTCCCATTTATTCTCCTCATTTAGTAGCCTTTCGTAGTGACACTTCCAAGCTACCTTCTTATCAGCGTCAGTGATGGCAAGTACGCCATCATCGTTAAGTACACACTTCTCCCCGACAATATCACGGTTTTCCTTGACACATTGCCTAGCAATCCTGAACACCTCACGTTTTTGGTCCTCGCGTTGTAGAACATGCTTGAACTTTCTTTCCTCTGCTTCCCTTCTTGCGAAGTACACTTGTCTCCTAGCTTCCCTCCTGGCCACTTGATAGTCTTCTCTACTTCCCCCATCCCGCCATGCTTTCCAAGCCTGCTTTTTGGCCTTGATTGACCCCTCCACCTTACTGTTCCACCACCATGTTACTCTCGTCCTGCCTACAGGCCTGCTCCAGCCACAGACTTCGTCTGCCGCCATCAGCAGGTTTGCTTTCAGGAATTCCCACTGTTCCTCTATCTTGTATGACTCTAATTGCTCTTCCTTACTGTCGAAAGCATCAAGTAATATGCTTTGAAATTTATTTCTGGCTGTGGGATCCTTTAGCTTCCATATTTTTCTCCTGAGGATAGTCCTCTTCTGCTGTCTAGTACGTCTCGTCCTGACTATGAGGTCGCTAATTATCAGTCTATGTTGGGAGGTGCATTCTTCATGGGGGAGGGATTTAGTGTTTACAACAGACACTCTGTCACATCTTCTGGTAAGGATATAATCTACCTGGCTGGTATGTTCTCCTGATCTGTAGGTGATCAAGTGATTGTCTCGTTTTTTGAAGTTAGTGTTACAGATAGTTAGGTTGTTTGCATCACAGAATTCCAGGATTCTGGAGCCTTCCTCGTTTCTAGTACCAAACCCATAGCCTCCGTGGATTCCGTCATAGCCGTCACAATGTTGTCCAACGTGACCATTTAGGTCGCCAGCAATAATTATATAGTCACTGTCGGTTATTTGGGAGGTAGTGAGCATCAGTGTCTCATAGAATCTGTCTTTTATAGCGCCTGGCAGTCCGGATTGGGGCGCGTCTGCAGATATTACTGTCACAGTAGTTCTGTTTAGAACAAGTCTTATTTTAATTATTCTGTCATTCACTCTATTTACATCTATTATCTTATCCACCCATTTTTCTGCTAACATGATTCCTACCCCACCTATCCCATTGTCATTCCCCACCCAGAAAAGCTTATAGCAACGTTTTTTACCCACAATGAATCTAGCAGACCCGCTCCTCCACCTGGTCTCTTGGATACAGCAAACATCAACCTCCTTACGTTCAAGCAATTCTACAACCTCGTTAGAGCGGCCTTTTAAGGTGCCTACGTTCATGGTACCAACTCTGAAGTTTTGGATTGTGTTTGGAGGATGGGGCGCAGGGAGGGGTGAGGGGAATGAGTTTGGGGTTATGTTGGCCATCCGCGGCCGAAACAAAGAGGGGGGGGGGGGCTTGCCCTTTCGTCCGGCAGCATGAGGTGAATTTGTGGTTATCTTTGGCATTGTCATTGAGTGTTCAGATTCTTCAGACTCTCCAGAAATTCCTTAGTCCATCCATCATATCGAAAAGCAGCCAGTAGTGATAGCATAGGCCGTTGACTTGTGATTGGTCCAAATAGTAAAGGTGGAGAGTGGGGGCGGGAGGGAGGGATATGGGGTAGTTAGCAATGAGAGAGATTATTTAGAACCAGCGTGGAGAAGATTAATTTAGGGCAAGGATAGCAACGATTGTAGATATATATGGATGAATGAACGAGGTTTTAAGGAGACAAGAAGAAAATGTTCTATAATACATTACATTTTCGTAGAATCGACTGACCATTTAATAAGAGTTGACAAATTCTGAGGTTTTGTCCCTCGTAACATTCTTATTTATATTAGGGAGTGAGAGATCGAGAGGGACGTATATGTTAGAGAGAGTGGGAGTAATAGCGGTTTTGGTGGGCGAGAGAGAATCTATTTTCATGAATCCTGGAAAATTTTTAGCAATGAGAGAGATTATTTAGAACCAGCATGGAGAAGATTAATTTAGGGCAAGGATAGCAACGATTGTAGATATATATGGATGAATGAACGAGGTTTTAAGGAGACAAGAAGAAAATGTTCTATAATACATTACATTTTCGTAGAATCGACTGACCATTTAATAAGAGTTGACAAATTCTGAGGTTTTGTCCCTCGTAACATTCTTATTTATATTAGGGAGTGAGAGATCGAGAGGGACGTATATGTTAGAGAGAGTGGGAGTAATAGCGGTTTTGGTGGGCGAGAGAGAATCTATTTTCATGAATCCTGGAAAATTTTTAGCAATGAGAGAGATTATTTAGAACCAGCATGGAGAAGATTAATTTAGGGCAAGGATAGCAACGATTGTAGATATATATGGATGAATGAACGAGGTTTTAAGGAGACAAGAAGAAAATGTTCTATAATACATTACATTTTCGTAGAATCGACTGACCATTTAATAAGAGTTGACAAATTCTGAGGTTTTGTCCCTCGTAACATTCTTATTTATATTAGGGAGTGAGAGATCGAGAGGGACGTATATGTTAGAGAGAGTGGGAGTAATAGCGGTTTTGGTGGGCGAGAGAGAATCTATTTTCATGAATCCTGGAAAATTTTTAGCAATGAGAGAGATTATTTAGAACCAGCATGGAGAAGATTAATTTAGGGCAAGGATAGCAACGATTGTAGATATATATGGATGAATGAACGAGGTTTTAAGGAGACAAGAAGAAAATGTTCTATAATACATTACATTTTCGTAGAATCGACTGACCATTTAATAAGAGTTGACAAATTCTGAGGTTTTGTCCCTCGTACCATTCTTATTTATATTAGGGAGTGAGAGATCGAGAGGGACGTATATGTTAGAGAGAGTGGGAGTAATAGCGATTCCTCTATATCTCTTTCTCACTCTCCCTCCCTCTGTTTTTCTTGGGAGGAAATCGACTGTGTTCAGTCCTGGTGAGGGGATCGGCTGTGCTGAGTTTAAAGCCTTCAAGACATGCCATATGCAGAGGTGTAACTAGGGAAAATAGCGCCTATGGCAGGCAGTAAAATTGTGCTCTTGTCCAGCATTGTATTTTTTCCTATGGGCCTAAAATTTGTATAAATGGGTAAATGATCCAGCCACCTTAGTGCTTTTCACCCATGATAATCAAAAACAGATCAGACATCTGAAGAAGTTTCTTTTTTCACTCTCCAATGAGAGCTTATCTGACTTTAATAGAAGTACTCTTAGTTCAAGTAGCACCCATGGCACGTGCCATGGGTGCCATACCCTAGTTCTGCCTCTGGCCATAGGTGACAATGGCACCCTTACTATTCCATCATGAGTTATGTGCCAATGATGTGGAGGATACCCTGTTACTCACAAATCAATCTGTTTGGTGTTGACTGTTTTATGAGAGCGTTTGATAAGTTAAAAGGCTGTAAGACAAAAGGAAAAGCCAATACAAATTTGATGTTTTGATTTTGCCCATTTCTCAGACATAAAATAGTGGGGTTGGCTTATATTTGTATCAGCTTATATTCGAGTATATATGGTAACTCCTGCTTTTTGCAGAGAAAATGGCCTTAAATCTCTTTTTGTTTGTGTATTGTTTTGAGTGTAGTTATCTCTTAATGTCTTGTACCACATGAAACCACATTAGCAACATATTCTTGGAAAGTTCAAAATAGCAGTACTATGACTGCATCATATTAAAAATTACATTTTTTTTAACATTCTTTTTACAAAATAAAGATAACATAAAAATTGGAATAAACAAATTTGTTTTTAAATATTTTCTGCTAAATCTTTAAAGAGTATTCAGAGTTAACCATAGCCAGGCTATGCATCATTAAAATATTTTTTGCTTACAGAATCATTTTATTAAAGCTGACATGAGAATATGCTGAAACAGCTTAACTATAATTTTTTAATGATATTATCATTCTGTTTTCTATTTTTAGGTATGACTTTGAATCATGGCGTGAATATTCTTATTTAGATGAAGAAGAAAAAGAAAAAGGCGAAAAGTATGTTTATTTAGTTTTTCAAAACCTGTTTCTTCACATTTATTATAATCAACACACGTGAGGAATAGCATAGAAGCATAAATTATTTTAATAGTAGTTATCTCCCTTAAACTTTATGACCATTTCAATGACAACATTTTGAGAATTAAAATTTTAGCAGTGCTCTCCCTGCTCTCTGTCGGAGTTAAAATGTTAATTCTACTTTCAAGCTGAGCCGACTTACACAACTCCATATGCAAATGAGGCTAATCAGCCCATCTACATTGTCGGAAAACTATATATATTTTCGCCTGTTTCAAGTTCCAGCAGAGAGCAGGGGAAGCACTGTCCTGATGATGGCCAGAGCCAGAAATGTACCCCGCTGCTTCTGCTAGAACCCACTAGATGGTGCAGCCTTTCAATATTCAAAGTTAGAAGGCTTTCCAAATATTTATTTATTAAACATACCGTATATCGTTAGATATACGAAATTAACATTTTGAGAATTTTATAAGGCGAGTGGTGAGAGAATTGGATTTGCAATTGTGAGGATGCGAGCTCAATTGCTGCATTGGGTGATGTGTTATGTTCTTGAGCAAGATGCTTTCTTCACGTTGCTCTTTCTGCCAGGAGCTGCAACTGGTAGATAGAATCAACAATAGAAAGTTCAATGGAACCATTGTTTCCTTGGTCTGATTTGACAAGCCCCAGTAAGCAAATGAGGCCTGGGATCTTGTCGATTGATTCCCCCTTTTATAATTATATTAGACTTTGTAATGTGGTATAGTTTCAGGCCCACTTGGCTCTCACATTTTTCATACCCTTTTCATGTTGTATATTTTCTAAAACGCTCATCATCATCACCATCATCACTGTTTAACGTCTATTTTTCCACACTAGCATGGGTTACATTATATTTTGAGATAATATTTTTCAGCAGACTGCCCTTCCTGATGCCAAAACGTTTGGTTGTTTCTTACGACATGCAGGATATGGTGTTTGGTGTACCTATTCTAAAAACCGATATACACATGACAATTTAGCAGTTATAAAGAAAATGTAATTCTTCATTTTAGTCGTGAAGAGAGAAGATGGATTGAAAAACAGAATAAAGCTGCCCGACAGAAGAGAAAGAAAGAAGAAATGGCTAGAATACGTCAGTTAGTTGGTATGTATACTGATGTCAGATCATTGTATAGTGTCTAGGTTAGGGGTCAATGGAATTCCTCCCCTTGTAAGGAAGGGGGAACATTGAACTTTGGGACCAAAGGTGGCATTTGTATCAGAAATGAAAATACATAAAATAATAATAAACTTTTAATTTAGACACAAGACCATTAATTTTAGGCTAGCGATAAGTTGATTGAAATCGACCCCAGTACTGTACTGGTACTTTATTATATCAACCTTTCTTTTTCGCCCACTTATTCTTGAGAAGGTCATGAGGGCAGAGTCCTCAAACACTCCAGATAGAATTCAATGATATATGAGGTCCATTTTCTGCTGTCATTTGCAATTTTCATATTTGAAGTAAGTTTATTTATTTTATTTCAGACAATGCCTATGCATGTGATCCCAGAGTGCATAAATTTAAAGAGGAAGAAAAAGAGAAGAAATTAGCTCAGAAGCGAGCCCGGCAAGAAGCAGCTCGAGCAAAAGCTGAAGAAGAAGAAAGGGTAGAAATCTTAAACTTTTCAAATTATCAGTGCATGTGAGGTTTATATACGTGACCTTTCTGACTTGATATTAAACAAGACGAATAGCTCAATGTGTTGTACCCTAGCTAAAACATATTACTCTGTTTGACTCATTCTACTTAGACAACATTGGGTTAAACACCTACTTTAAGGTTGAGTAGGTAACTGTTAAGGTATCATCTAGTTGTAATCATCATCATCATCCTCGTTTAACGTCCATTTTCCATGCTAGCAATCTAATCCAGGGCCTTCTCACTCATGTTGGAGGAACCCTTCCTTGGTTAACCTCCACTTTCTATTTGATTTCTCTCTTTCCCATTCATTCTCCACATTCATCAGTCTCTCATAATGACATTTCCAGGCCTCCTTTTTCTGATCATTAGTGACACTAAGTACACCAGCATCATTTCGTACATACTTATCTCCAACAACATCCTGATTTACACTGGCACACTGCCTTGTCAGGGTGTAACCATACTCATCACGCTTGGCCAATTGTGAGCTGGTGAGGCTATTTAACCCATAGTTGAGGTGGATGGCCATTGACTCTGAGAAGTTCATTTGCCCTTTTTGCAGCTCTTGGTTTTTTTGCTGCTTGGAGTTCCACTTACCCTCCTCATCAGACCAGGGTCTGGTAGGTGAGCTGGTTTAGTTGCCGACCATGAAGCAGGTTGTACTGGGTTATATGGTCCCAGTAGCAGGCAGTAACCTAACCTGACCAAAATAATCAATATGTAAATATCTCAAATTTGTAACCCCGCTCCTAATATCAACATGGAGAAAATGGAAGCAAAAAGAGGAGGGAAAAAAATACTAATGTTCATCTTTCAATATGTGCTTTTTTTGTTGTTTTATTTTCATTTTAAATATGAAACCATATGTTAAGTTTCTGTCTTAGTAATGAAATAATTAATAATTTTAGTATATCTCGAAATTCTTCATTAATTTGTTGAAATATGATGACAGAAGAGTTAAATCTTTTTTTAATACATGGATTGTTATTTTTAGATCCGGCAAGAAGCTCTTGCAGAAGAGAGGAAGAAAAAAGAAGCTGAAGAAGAAGCTGCCAGGCAAGTGGTAAGTTCATAAATATTGTTTTACCCTGGGGAAGAATGTACCCCACAGCATAGGTTAGTCGTTAGTGATACCTCAGTAAGTAAGAGAAAGAATGAGATGTACAGGAAGGTGTAGAAAAGGAAGGTCTGGAAGCTAAAAGACCTTTTACTAAAATATAAATTTAGGAAAGCCCTTCAAGTTGTGTATGACAAGAAAGAAGACGATTTAGAACCGTATGACATAGATGATAACTGGAATTTCTTACGTGACAACTTACTGCAGGCTACTGAGGAAACTTGTGACTGGAGCAGAGCTCTGACCAGACAGAGAGTGACCTGGTGGTGGAACAGCACGGTAGATAGGACCATTAAAGACAAAAGACAAGCATGGAAGGCTTGGAAAAATTGTGGGAGTAGAGAAGGATACACAGTTGCTAAGAGAGAAGCTAGACGTCAGGTGTACTTAGCACGCATGGAGGCTGAGAGGACCGTCGGGGATAGTTGCTGAGATGCTGAAGGCATCAGGAGAAATAGGTACTAAACTGGTTGCACGAATCGTCTATCAAGCTATATATGGCCGTGTCATACCCAAAGACTTGTGCAGCAGTATTCTCATAAATTGCTACAAAGGTAAAGGGGATGCTCTGGAGAGGAGCAATTATAGGGACATAAAACTGATAGAGATCAGGTTAGGAAATTGGCAGAAAGAATATAAGCGTAACTAATTAGAGAAAGGGTCAAATTAGATGAGATGCAGTTTGGTTTTGTGCCTGGGAAAAGTACAACAGATGCCCTCTTCTTAGTGAGACAACTACAAGAGAGATAAGAAGAATAAGCCACTATACTAAGCTTTTGTTTACCTAGAGAGGGCCTTTGATAGGGTAACTCGATCTGTCATCTAGTGGTCCTTAAGGAAAATAGGTGTAGAGGAATGGCTTGTGAGGACAGTGCAAGCTATGTACAGAGGTGCTGTCAGTAAAGTGAGAGTAGGAATGGAGTTTAGTGAGGAATTCCAGATACAAGTAGGAGTACATCAGGGTTCAGTCCTCAGCCCGCTCTTGTTCATTATAGTCCTCCAAGCCATAACAGATGAGTTTAAGACTGGCTGCCCATGGGAACTTCTCTATGCTGACGATTTGGTTCTTATATCAGTAGAGGAGCTAGAGAATAAATTCTGGCTATGGAAACAGCAGTTGGAATCAAGAGGACTGCGAGTGAACATAGCTAAGAGAAAAGTGTTGATAAGTAGAAAAGAGGACAAAACTCTGATTCCATCAGGGAAATGGCCATGTTTGATATGAAGAAAAGGAGCTGGCATAAATTCAATAAAATGTACACAATGCAGATCTTGGGTACACAAGAGATGTGGTGGGATAGCAGGCAAACTAACAGGTAGGGAAAACTACATATGCAGATGTACAGGGAAATTTGACAGTAGAAGTCGCATTGATAGACACATTTTTCAAATGCAGGTAGGTTCTATAGAAGTGGTTGATAGCATCCAGTATCTAGGTGATCAGATTAGCATGGGAGGGGGGGGGGGAAGGTTCCGAGGCTATAGTATCTAGAATAAGGATGGGTTGGAAGAAGTTTAGGGACCTGCTTCCTCTGTTGACAAAGAAGGGTTTCTCCCTGCGTACGAAAGGCTGGTTATATGATGCCTGTGTGAGATGCGCAATGCTGCATGGTAGTGAGACATGGGCAGCAACTGCAGAGGATATGCGACGGCTGGAGAGAAATGAAGCAATTATGCTCCGTTGCATGAACGACCAATCATAGACGAGTTGAGAAAGAAACTCTGTATAAGAGGGATAAGTAGTGTGCAGGAGAGAAGACTGCGATAGTATGGACATGTAATGCGCATGGAGGATGACTGCTGGGTAAAGAAGTGCCAAGAAATCCCAGTAGAAGGAAGATGCAGTAGAGGAAGACCACGAAAAACATGGGCGGAAGTGGTGAGAGCAGATCTCAGATAGCTGAAGCTCATGGAGGAGATGCCGAAGCTACCATGACAAGTGGAGAGATGCTGTGCTGAATAGGACTCGTCCCACCCTTGCAAGCAGGGAAAAGTGGGCGTAAAATGATGATGATGATGATTCATTAAGTATCAGTGATGGTGCCATGATAAGTTGCACCCAGTACACTTATTTATTCTGTGCTGCTTACTAGTATTGTGAAGGTAGTCTAGTGGGTGAAGGTGTTGGATTGAGGATCATAAGGCATGGGTTTGATTCCTAGCTCAGGTGCATTGTGTTCTTGAGCAAGATGTTTTATTTTCCATTGCTTGGAAAATTAAGAGCTGAATAGCTTTGTTAAGAACAAAGTCAACATGTGTGATTAGATAGGATTGTGAATTTGTGGGCCAATAAATCATTATTCAGTTATCTTTTAAAAAGTAATTATATTAATTTTTACCTTTGGATTTTTCTAGGCTGCAGCTGCGAAAAAAGAGAAAGATGCTCTTCGGAAAGCATTGAAGAAAGAAAAAAAAATTCTGAGGAATATTGTTAAGGTAAGACCCTATTGCATATTTGTTTTGGAGTATTGATATCAATGGGCTAAAATAATGGTCATCCTCCATACGCATCACATATCTATACCATCACAGTCTCCTTTCCTGTACACTGCATCTGGTCCCTCTTATGCCCAGTTTCTTTCTCAATTCATGTTCATTACTATTACACATCTATATACACACAAACATTTTGCAATATTTTTAATCTTTTCATTCTCAGGAAAATGATTATTTTGCTTCAAATGAATATGAGAAAGTAAACCACATGGAAGAAGTTGAGAAACTTGCTGAACTTCTGAGTGTAACAAGGTGAGTATTATTAAATGTACCTTTCCCAATTGTCAACTCCTGTCAGAACCAGTTTCTAAATTCCTTCTTGGTTAGATGTACATTTAATTTCTTTTTATTTTGTCATTTACATCACCTCATATATAATAAACAGTGCAGTTATTGTCATTGTTGCTAATGTTACAATTGTTCCTGACATCATTACCATATGGAGAGGACCTCCACTGTCCTGTTTATGACACCATAACCCCACTAGTGCTGGTGTAACAATAAAATATACCTTGTTCACTCTGTAAAGTAGTAATGTTGGTGCCACAATAAAATTCCCCTAGTTCACTCTGTAAAGTAGTAATGCTGGTGCCATAATAAAATGCTCCTAGTTCACTCTGTAAAGTAGTAATGCTGGTGCCACAATAAAATGCTCCTAGTTCACTTTGTAAAGTAGTAATGCTGGTGCCACAATAAAATGCTCCTAGTTCACTTTGTAAAGTGGTAGTTCTGGTGCCACAACAAAATGTACCCAGGTCACTCTGTAAAGTGGCACTGCTGGTACCATGATAAAATATACCCAATCCTATTTGTAAAGTGGTAGTGTTAGTGCTATGATAAAAAGCATCCAATACACTCTGTAAAATAGCTGCAGTGGTGCTACAATAAAATACACTCATTACACTTTGTAGAGTAGTGGTTATTAGGAAAGGCATCCAGCCATAGAAACCATGTCAAAAGTGGAACATATGAGTGAGATGAGGCTCCACAAGCTATCCAAACCATGACAACCTGTCCAACCCATATCCAAAATTCATTTACTGTTTTAGTATTTAAAATCTAAAAGTAAAAACTAAATTTTGTTTCAAATGATTGCTGAGTTTATCTTGTGAAAATTATCTTTTTTTTCTCTAGATTGCAGTCTTTGAATGAAGCATTAAATTCTGGAGACAAAGAAGTAGCCAAGAATGCTTTCCTTGAAAAGGTATGTATTAAATGAGTAGAAATGTATTTAGCATGTCTGAGTTCACAGACATCTTTGGTGCATAGAAAACAATTTTTTTTCAAGTGCAGTATTTTAAAGTATGATCACATGCACTATCAAGTGTATTTTTTGTGACATCAGCACTAGGGAGATTGTCAAAGACATGACACCTCCATAGTACTTGTGTCACAATAAAATGCACCCAGTGGTGCACGGGATCGTATGTGAGTTGCAGGTCGCTGGGGGAGGGGAAAATCAGTTAAATCGAACTTAGTGCATTACTGGTACTATATTTTATCGACCCTGTAAGGATGAAAGGCAAAGCTAACCTCAGTGGGACTTAATAATAATTATTTCTACTTTTGGCACAAGGCCAGTAATTATCTCAGTGGATTACTGGTATTATATTTTATTGACATGGTAAGGATGAAAGGCAAAGTTAACCTCGGCGGGATTTGAACTCACACCGTAAAGGGGCGTAACTCTATGCTGCAAAGCATGGCGTCCAACCATCTACGGATACTGCCAATCCAAGTAAGACCTCATAATAATAAAGCATGTTTGTGCTTTGTTTAGGATTGCAGTTGTGGGGAGTAAAGAATTTACTAAAGGATTGGAAGAAGTTTAGATACAAGGGTGATAGATGAATGCATCTGTAAGATTTAGATCAGGCAGGGGCAACCTTTTTTGAACAGTGGGCCACATAGGATATGGCTCATCATAAGGTGGGTTGCATACTAAAAAAATTCAAGGCAATTTTGAAATTAGGCCATTTGGAAAATTAAACGGGCTGCAGTTTGTCCATGACTGATTTAGATGGAAACAACATACTTTCAGTTGTATGTACGGACATTTCATGTTTGACGCAGCTCTTAACCCTTTATTTGGCAGGCTTTCTATGGTTGGATGTCCTTCCTGTTACTAACCACATTTTAAACAGGCAGATCCCATCTCTCCAGGTCTGAACACAGAGAAAGGGTAAAGAGGAAGAATTGACCCCAGTATTAGACTGTTATTTCTTTTATTGATCTTGAAAGAATGGGATTCAAAACAGTTGTGATAGTGGTAGAGATATTGATGGAAGATACACCTAGGTGACTAATCAGTGTTAGTTAAATGCTTGTTGATGTGACAAAGACATGACGATCTCTGGTGTTGGTGATCTACATGGTGAATGCACCCATTACACTCTATAAAGTGGTTGGTGACAGGAAGGGCATATAGCAATAGAAAATTTGCCAAATAAAGGGACAGGAGGACTCTTCAGCTATGTAAAAGACATGACACGCGCCCTGGTGCTGGTGCTATGATAAAATGTATTCGGTAAAGCACAGGAATACATGTAAGCCCCACCTTATCTGAGAGGTCAGTAGCTCTGCTTGAATACTGACTTGGTTTGTATAAACCCATCCAAACCTTGCTAGCAAGGAAGAGGGACATAAAATAATGATAAAACCTTTTGTCTTAAAAAAAATATCTGTCTCCCTGTTTTATACTTGTTACTGTGCTAAAAAGATGTAAACCTCTCCTTCAGCTATATTTGATTATTTCCCCAACCTATACCTCTGTTTCTCTTTCTAATTAATGTGATGTCTACTAACTAAAGGTGAAAGAATTGAGAGATGAAATGGAGGAAGAGAAAAAAAAGCAGTTAGAAGTTCTCCAGAAACAGTCTTCGAATGAAGTTTCTCAAGTCAGTAAGGACTGGACTGAGCTTGAAATGCAGTTTATGGTCACTGGTGTGAATTTATTTCCAGCTGGCACAAGAGATCGGTGAGTTTTTATTATGTGACATTAATGTTGATAATCTACGAAGGTAGGCTGAAAAGTTCATCGGCTGACTGTTCACAATAAAATGCACATGATAGAATGCTGGATTGTATGTCGGGCCCCTAAATCACTTGGGAGTTAGAGGCTCTGAGTAGTGACCAATCTGACAACACATCCAACCCTTCTAGCAGAGAAATCAGATGTTAAATTATGATGATGATGATGCTGAGTGGCTGCAGTTGTTTCTGACAACGTGTGTGTGTGTGTATGTAACATTCCTAAAGCTAACAAAAGCATTGACCAATTTAAAATGTTTATATTGTATTTATTAAATTTCTCTTTTTCTTTTTCTTTTAATAAACAAATGTTAAAAAACGTTTTTAATTTGTGAATACAATAAACAAAGTAAGTTTCATGGTTCTAGTGAACAAAATAGACACACTGAAAGAGTCAATCCAATTTTGGGGGTTTTTGTAAATGGCCATTTTGACCAAACTGAATAGAAGGGTGGTGATTCAGGAGCCCAGAATGCCAGATGCTTCCACAGCTGTGAGCTTAACAAGAAACGCAGTTAGTACTTTGTTAGCTTATGATCCTTGGCCTGTCAGTTGACAAAGCTTGGGTTTGATGCTGATTTTACTGGGTTGCAGTAATGTGCCAGCTTCAGCATTCGGTTATTAAAAAAATTGACATGTAAAAGCCAAACTTGCTATCTTCAATTTAGTATTCGTGCCAATCCTTACCTATAGTCATGGATCTTGGGTAATGAAAGAATACAAACATCATTACAAGCGGCTGAAAGGAAATTATGCCTCCAAACACCTGCTTAATAATGAGAAAATTAATTATATTACTAAATCCCTCTAAATTCTCGATTATTTTGAAAATGTCTTGAAAATCATAGGCAGTGTTTTTCCATTAGAGATATGGTCATGAAAGGTGATAATGGCAATATTAATTCTAATATTCAGCTTAGGTAAAATAAAAAATAAAATTTATATTTTCATTTCTTATTTATTTATTTATTATTGTTTTCTAAATTTCTAGATGGGAAGTCATTGCAAATTTCATAATTCAACATGTAGAAGACAGTAGAAAAACAGCTAGAGATGTTTTAAAGAAAGCTAAAGAATTACAAAAGAATGGTAAGTCTTTTCTTCTTTTTAGTGTGTGTATTAACAGGATGTGGTGCCATGACAAAAAGTGCCTAGTCCACACTGTAAAATGGTCGTTTTAGTGCTATGACAAAAACATCCAGTCTACACTGTAAAGGGGTCGTGTTGTTGACACGATAAAGAGCACCCAGTCCACGCTGTAAAGTGGTCATGTAGGCGTCATGACAAAAAGTGCCCAGTCCACACTTTAAAGTGGTCATTTTGGTGCCTCAATAAAAAGTACCGAGTCCAGGTTATAAATGTGGTTGGCATTAGGAAGGTCATCCAGCCGTAAAAACCAGGTGAGAAACAATCCTGTATGAACAAGACACGGCCATCTGATCTGACTTGACTCTCAAAGGGACAACTCATCTAACCTATGCTAGTGTAAAAAAACATTGTCTCAAAACATCCTGTCCAACCTATGCCAGCATGGAACAGTTGATATAAAATATAAAATGATCATGCTGGTGACACGACAAAATGCACCTAGCCCTCCCTATAAAGTGGTTGTTCTGATGACATGATGAAAAAGTACCCAGTGCAACCTGTCAGTTGGTCGTTTTGGTGCCATTATAAAAAGCACCCAGTCCATGTTGTACATGTGGTTGGCATTATGAAGGCCATCCAGCCATAGAAATCAAGCCAGAACCAATTCTGTATGAGCAAGAGATGGTCTGACATGTCTCACAATGGGACAACTCGTCTAATCCACGCTAGCATGGAAAATGTATGTTAAATGATGAAGGTGATAATACAATGTAAATTTCAACCATTTGGAAATAGTTGACTTCATAAATGGTCTAAAAAATGGTCTAAAAAATTCTGTATGTGTTCCTTTATACTTGTGTGTATCTTATCGTAATTTTTTTTTGTTTTAGATTTTTCCTTAAAAGAGGAGGCTCAAAAGAAAGCATTTGAAGTGTTTGAAAAGCATCATACAAAAGGCTGTACCACGGCTGTCCCAGCAGAAGGTCGCATCAGCCAACGCTATGAAAGTAAGTTGAATTTTTTTTTGGTTGGTCTTATCATTTTTCTTTTACTAACATGTTGAGATAGAAGCATACTTTTGTCAATGTTTATGTGTTATAGTCTAACTTATGCCAGCATGGAAAATGGATGTAAAATAATAATAATAATAATGATGATGATGATGCTGATAATGATGTATTCTTAAGTTACTACACACTTACATCACATCCTCTTTGTCTTTTTCCATAGGGGTACAATACAGGACCTGATTAGTATGTCTCTCACTTGGGAATCGTGATATGTTCCAACCATCCAAGTCGATGCTTGTACATGATATTAGACTCATGTGGTTGAATATACCTACATATATTTAACTGTCTTTTGACAGAAAGGACCACAAAACAATGTACAACTTGTTAAAACAGATGTTTGGCCCTTGCCAATCAACTATTACTCTTCTCTGCTCCAAAGATGGGTCCACCTTAATTAGTGATACTGAAGGTATTTTATATAACCCACCCACATTAGCTGAGAATGTCATAGAAGTCCTTCCTCAGTATCATGTTATTGAGGAACTGAATAACAATCCTAGCATAGCAGACGTAAAACCTGCCATTAAACAGATCAATTCAGGAATTAATGATGTTATTACACATGGTGAGAATGTGATGGCTGATCTTGGATCATGAACATGTGGAATGGTTCAACATTTCCTTGAAACTGGTCACATACAAAATTGATTTCACTCTTCAATGGAAAAGGTGTCAGGTCAAACTGTGGTAACTTTTTGTTGCTTCTGCTTACTAGTAGCTGTTGGTAAGATATCCAGCAGACTTTTATTGAATTCTCTGCAGATACACATATCATCATCATCATCATCATCGTCATTGTTGTCATTATTTAGCATCCATTTTCCCTGCAAGAAAGGGACATATGTTCTTTGGAAGTGTTTATTTGATACTTCCTAAATGTATCCTCCTGATAAATGATTCAGGAATTGAGAAAAATATAGAAAGTAATTAATCATTTTTATATATATTTTCTTCAATGTACGAAGCCTAATTTTCGGCTTTTGAGCACTGAGAATATATATATATCATCATCATCATCATCATCATCATCAACGTTTAACGTCCGTGTTCCACGCTTGCATGGGTTTGGACGGGGGTAGTCCCACTTGAGGCAAGAGTGATTTTCTTGCTCGCATAGGACTGTCTGGCAGGTTTTCTACAGTTGGATGCCCTTCCTAAAACCAACCACATTTACAGTGTGGGTCTGGGAGGTTTTTACCGTGTTGCCTACACGGCCACATTACAGCGTGGACTGTGTGTTTTTTTGTCGTGACACCTACACGATCTCATTTGTTTCGGCCTGGATCTTGTGGCACCAACATAATTTTGCATTTAAGGGGGTGGTGTGGATGGGGTGGGGGTTGTGGTGGTGGGACGGGGTGTATTTTGTTAGAGCTGCCTACTGGCAAGGCGGGTCTTATCTATTACTGAGTACCGCCAAAGGTCTCGGTCCAGTGACATTGTCTTGGTGAGGTGTAAGTGTGTGAGGTCGGTGTTTATCAGCTCGTCCCAGGTTTTTCTGGGTCTGCCTATTCCGAGGCTACCGTCTATCTTTATTGCCCTGCACTTTGTTATACAGCTATCATCCTTCATGCGCATCACGTGACCATACCAACGTAGCCTTCTCTCTAGTAAACAACATCTGATCACTCTTATTTCTAATTTTTTCCTTAGTTCGTTTATGCTTTGTCGTTCACGTATATTACTATTGCACATCCAGCGGAGCATGCAAGCTTCGTTTCTCTCTAGTCTGCGTATATCCTCTGCACACAATGCCCAGGTCTCACTGCCATGTAACATTGCTGTTCATATGCAGGCATCGTACAGCCTGCCTTTCATTTTTAGGGAGAACCCTTAGCGGCCAATAGTGGTATAAGCTCTCTGAACTTTTTCCACCCAGTTCTGACTCTAGCTACTGTACTTTCAGAGCACCCTCCCCCACTGCTGATTTTGTCACCCAGGTAACGGAAGCTGTCCATTATTTCTATAGAACCCTCTGCGCAGTTGAAAGAGCTAGTATTTTGTGGGCACTTGCTGCTACTTATATCCCCAGAACACCGGCCACATGTAAAATCTATGTTCTTAGTTAGCTTACCTGTGATCCCACTACATCTTTTATGCACCCAAATATATAGTCTAACCCATGCTAGCGTGGAAGAATGGATATATATATATATATAAGTAGGGTGAAGACTCTTATCAGATGGAAAAAGAAGTTGCCATCAGCCATCGGTCTCATACCCTAATTTATAAGCTATTTTTATAGCATCTTTGTGTTGGAGAATATCCTCCTTTATACTTGAAAATATTTTCTTCAAAATTTTTCTCAATTTCCTTAGCTTCTAAATATGCATAATATTGGAGGCACATGGCTTAGTGGTTAGAGCATTGGCCTTGCAATCGAGAGGTTGTGAGTTCAATTCTCAGAGCGGGTGATGTGTTGTTTCCTTGAGCAAGACACTTTATTTCACATTGCTCCTGTTTACTCAGCTGTAGAAATGAGATGATAGGGACTGGGGTCCATATCATTCCACTGCAAAGTGGTCGTGGAGGTGCCATGGCAAAAAAGCACCCAGCACTCACTGTAAATGAGGTTGGTGTTGGGAAGGGCATCCAGCTGTAGAAATCAAGCCAGAATCAGTTCCTGTCCCACCCTTGCAAGCAGGGAAAAGTGGACGTAAAATGATGATGATGATGATTTACTTCTCCAGGATACAAGGGCAAACCTTTTAAGGTCATTTTCCCTACTAAACCAAGAGTTAGCAATGCAGGCTTCATGATAGTCTTTAAACTTATCATAGTGTTATTTTTGAGACAATGTTTTACAACTGGGTGCCCTTACTGGTGCCAACTCTTTTAGTTGATTCTTACAAAATGCAGAGATACAGTGTACATATTATAAACCAGATACACAAAGGATAAATTTTGATACAATCAGGATAACCTATGGTTAAGCAGTACATATTTTCAAATCTTTCAGGTATTGTAGAACAACAGATGCGAGAACAAGGTACCAACACAGCACCATGGACATCGGATGAACAGAAGTTGCTGGAACAATCCCTGAAAACTTATCCAGCTGATGTTCCTGAGCGGTGGGAGAAAATAGCTGCTAATATTCCGTCTCGTAGCAAAAAAGACTGTATAAAAAGATACAAGGTAAAGTAGTAATTTTTCCTTGTAATGGTTTTACAGTCATTCCTAATATATCATTCCTAATAAAGTTTTATGCATTATCAATATGAATATCTGTGGTATTGAAAGGGTAGAGATAAAGTGAAGGAATGTGGCTGAGTGGTTAGAGAATTGGCTTCACAATCATGAGGTTGCGAGTTCAATTCCCAGACCGTGATATGCGTTATGTCCTTGAGCAAGACACTTTATTTCACATTGCTCCTTCTGCCAGGAGTTGCGACAGGTAGATAGTATCAGCAATGGAATGACTAATGGAAACATTGTTTCCTCGGTCCAATTTGATGATTTCCAACCCACTTGGTAAGTGGGTGTGGTCTGGAATCTTGTCCATTGATTCTTATTAGAGATAAACTACAAATATTTATGGTGGTGCCTTAACTGAATGAAGTTTGAGCTGAAGTTTTGTAATATTGTCTTCTGTGTATCATCTTTTTCTGAAAGACATTCTGTACAATAGATGATATGTAGGCACATTTAAGAAAATGAAAAAAAAATCGAAAGGAGCAGATAGTCAGATCAGACCAAGGAAACTATGTTTCCTTTAGTCTTTACATTGCTTGTAGCAATTCCTGACAGAAAGAGGCAGGATTTGAACACAGAGTGTCTAGAGACATATCAGATATTGCAAAGCATTCTGTCCAACTCTTGTCCAACAAAATGCCACTAATCCACTACATTTTGACTGGTATTCTATTTATTGGCCTCAGCAGGATTTAAACTCAGATTGCAGAGAGCCAGAAAAATACTGAGCCATTTAATTAGATGTTCTAATTAATTGGCTCAGTATTAATGTTAAAAGTAATGTTAAAAAAGATATTTGATTAACCATAGATTAATTAGGTGACAAACAATTTCCTAGGTAAGAGCTTTCTGATATGAAGTCTAGTCTACGAGGGTCGACTGAAAAGTTCATAGGCTGACTATGAAGGAGTGATGCTAGAGCCGTAGACTACTTTTCCAGGGTACTTATTTATAGCTTAATGGATTAATTCATTAAGCACTGTTGACTGGATACAAACTGAAGTTAATTACGTTGAGATGCCACCCCCTTCCTCACTGTATATAGATTTCTAATTAGATATCTTAATGACTCGTGTTGTGGCCCTCACGACATAAACAGAAATTGATTGGAAAAGCATTAGAACAATAATTAGAATATTGCTCATACAAGGCTGTATTTAGCTGGAATATATTCTATATTTTATGGCGTTAAATGGGAAGAAAATGTATCTCATTGTAATTAGTGATTAATGCTCTAAATTATCTGCTATGAATTATTAAAATAATGAATTTAACTCTCATTAATTCATAACATACAATATTAAAAAAGAGCAGCACTGTGTTTAAATTAGCTATTAATAATAAGTAAGGTTGTGAAATTAGCCATAAATCAAATAAGACAATGGAAATATCTGCGACTACGGTATTTAGTCTAGTGTTTCATTTGCCAGGGTTTAAATTTTATGTTAGTTAATTTTACCTTTTATTTCTTCTTAGGATTAAAAATATTTAAAAGACTGGGGTGTAGTGACTGCCCCTCCCCCTCCTCCTTTCTTTTGCTGCTTGATCCTTCTTTTTTTTTCTTCCTTTCCTATTCCTTTTGTAGTGTGTTTTGTTTTTATTAGATACTGCTCAAGTATTTTTATATAATGTCAGTGACCTTTCATGACATGGTGAGATTTTATATATTTATTTGGCTATGTTGCATCACTTCCCAAAATTGGTACATGGTTTAGTACTGCAGTGTTCTAAGCTGATATTTTTCTTATTCTAATATAAGGTAGCAAGCGATATTTTGAATATGAGTTATGTGGGTTAACTTAATCAACAGTAGTCTTTTGTTTTCTTTTAAATAATTAGTTTCATGTTCTGCCTCCAAAATAGAACTTTTTTATTCAAGTCTTTGGAATAGTACAAAATTGTTTTGGTTATTTTTCAGGAACTTGTTGAAATGGTGCGAGCCAAAAAAATGGCTCAGTCTGCTGCTGCCAAAGCCAAGAGAACATGACAATAGGGACTCATAATGGACCAATTTATTGACTCTAGATTTTAATGACTCTCTAAATACAAGCTTGTATTCTATTTTTGTAATGCTCTAAAATGGAAGCAGATGTTCAGAAGTATAATGTGTTTGTATTTTGATTTCTTTATGATGGTGTTAGAAAGGGCATCCACCATAGAAAGCTTGACAAACAAGTTGAAAGTCGTATCATGACTGGTGGGTGTAAAATCAGTCAGCTGGAGTTTGCAAACGACATGGAGTTACTTAACTTGACAGAAGGTGATCTCCGACTTGCACTTAATAGGTTTGATGCGGAGTACTGCATGGCTGCAATGAAAATCAGTGCTGCAAAAACAGACACTTGTCCTCCCAATGAAGCCTGTACAGTGCACTCTACATGTAAATGGAGTTCCACTGAAGCAGGTAGAAAAGTTAAAGTATCTCAGGGCTGTGTTCATGAGTAATGGAAGGCAGGAGACAAAATTAAGTACAAGAATTGCAAAAGCTGGTGCAGTACTGCATCTCTTTCAGCATTTGGTAATCAGAAAAAGGGAGGTAAGGGTAAAAGCCAACCTCAATATCTTCAATTTGGTATTCATGCCAACCCTTACCTATGGTCATAAATCTTGGGTAATAACCGAAAGAATATGATTGCGAATACAAGCGGCCGAATCGGGGTTCCTCCAAAAGGCCTTTGAAGTAAAGCTCGGAGATCAGAGAGCCACTCCAGGTAGAGCTGCTACTTCTCCAAATTGAGAGATCATGGCTCCAATACTATGGGCATGCGGTTAGAATGTCTTAGGAAAGAATCGTTGAACAGGTTTTACTGGCAAAACCAACCGGCAAGAGACCCATGGGTAGACCCGAGCAAGATGGTTGGATGACATCCATGAGCTCAGTTGGGGATCTATCTGGATCAGTTGGGGATGGATGCTTCTGACAGTTGTTGAGGACTCTGCCCCCATGACCCTCTCAGGAATATATATATATATATAACAAAGGAAATGCGGTAAGGAACCAGATGGACCATAACGCACCAAAGTACTGAATACTTAGGGTAGTAGAGTGGGTAATAGGAACAAGTAGGACCCCGACAGCTGAGCTCAAGCCGTTTCGACGGCTTGAGCTCAGCCGTCGTTTTAGTCCAGAATTAGCTGTCGAAACGGCTTGAACTCAGCCGTCGGGGTCCTACTTGTTCCTATATATATATATATATATATATCTGGTGGGCTCTTAGAAAACTAGGAGTAGATGAATGGCTTGTGAAAGCTGTACAAGCCATGTATAGGGGAGCAGTCAGCAAAGTTAGGATTAGCAATGAGTATAGCGAGGAATTTAGCGTACAGGTTGGTGTCCACCAGAGCTCTGTTCTTAGCCCTCTCCTGTTCATCATAGTCCTGCAGGCAATAACAGAGGAGTTTACAACCGGTGAATCTATGGTAGAACTAGAGAAGAAATTCCAAACTTGGAAGCAGGGACTAGAAAGAAAGGGTCTCAAAGTTAACATGACAAAGACTAAGGTCCTTGTAAGTAGACGAGAAAACAGAACCCAGATCCCCTCAAGGAAATGGCCTTGCTCAGTATGTAGGAAAGGTGTAGGTAGGAACTCCATTCTCTGCCCCAAATGCAAACAATGGGTACACAAGAGATGTAGCGGGATCTCAGGAAGCTTAATTAAGAATGTAGGCTTCACATGTAGCAGCTGTGCTGGGACAGCAAGCAGCAAACAGCCACAGGAAACAAGTACCACCAATCTCTGGGAGGGCTCTGTAGAAACAGTAGACAGCTTCTGCTACCTAGGTGACCGAATTAGCAGCGGAGGTGGGTGTTCAGAAAGTACAATAACTAGGGTAAGAACGGGATGGAAGAAGTTCAGAGAGCTACTGCCACTGCTAGCTGCAAAAGGCTTCTCCCTCAAAATGAAAGGCAGACTGTATGATGCGTGTATCCGAACAGCAATGTTACATGGTAGTGAGACCTGGGCGCTGAAGGTGGAAGACTTACATAGATTAGAAAGAAACGAAGCCTGCATGCTCCGATGGATGTGTAATAGTAATATACGCGAACGGCAATGCATAAATGAATTGAGAGAGAGACTGAGCATAAGAAGAATCAAATGCTGTGTGCAGGAGAGGCGGTTGTGTTGATATGGACATGTGATGCGTATGAAGGATGACAGCTGCATAAAAAGGTGCAGAGCACTAGAAGTCAATGGAAACCGCGGAGTGGGGAGACCCAAGAAGACCTGGGATGAGGTGATAAAAGCCGACCTTACCCAATTACACCTCTCAAAGGCGATGACACACGACCGTGACTTCTGGCGTCACGCAGTAATACAGAGTACCCGACCTCCCATGGGTACAAGCTGAAGCATATAGACAATATGCCCCCACACCCTCCCACTGCAAAAAAGCACCCAGCCCACACTGTAAAGTGGATGTGTAGGCGCCACGGAAAAAGCACCCAGCACTCACTGTAAATGAGGTTGGTGTTAGGAAGGGCATCCAGCTGTAGAAATCAAGCCAAAATCAGTTCCTGTATGAGCAAGGCATGGTCAGCAGACCAGACACTGCCCACCATGCTAGCGTGGAAGAACAGACGTAAAACGGTGATGATGATGATGATGATATATACACATATACACAAATGAGGGATTGCAGTGTTTTCATAGACGATTGCTGTCTCTTATTGATTCTTTGTTATCATCCCATCTGTGTTCATGACTTTGTAGATAACTTTGTAGGCCAGCTGTAGATCTGCATGGTTTACAACACAGGTGACAGAAGAGAATTGTGTTTTCCACAGGACCGGTGGGGATCACCCTGTGGGACTCAATCTTTATGTACAATCGTGTGTTTTTTTAGTCCAGAACAAATTTTACACACTTTATTGCATATCAAGCTTGTTTCGCCAGGTCTTTGTTGAGTGGTGTTGCAGGTGGTTATCCTTTCATGTGACTTCAGGTGATTAACATACACACATACATACATACATAGAGAGATAGATAGATATAATGTGAGTGTGTGTGTGTATATATATATATATATATATATATATATTAGCTGGCGCCTGGCTAGGTATACCTGCCCCCACCACTCCACTGCAAAGATACCACACACCCTCCTGTGTCACATTGTCCTTCCGACTCTCTCTCTCTATGAATAACTAACACTTTAATTGTATCTC
>OZ024747.1:41459970-41477146 GCA_964016885.1 Eledone cirrhosa | reverse complement strand
CCCTCTGTTTTTCTGTCTCTCTCTATAGATGTGTGTGTAGTTTTATCCCTACTCTTTCTCTCTCTCTCACCTCTCTCTCTGTTTATCACTCTGAAGGGAGATACGGAAACTAAAACTGTTGTCATATAGCGAGTGAAGAGCGACAGAGTAAAAGCAGTTAAATTATAGAGAGGGGGAATGATCTTACATACATACATACATACATATATAGTATAGATATGTGTGTGTCTGTGTTTGTTTTGATGTTATCTGGCAATTGGCGAAATCAGGTGTGAAAGTATGTGTATTTGTGTGTGTTATGCGAGCGACGACAGAAAAAGTGTGGAATACATACATTATATTTGTCTGTATTTTCGTTCTGCAACCATTGTATTATGATATTTTGTATCCATAATGATTTTAGATGTATGTATTACCTGCTTGCCCGTCCCTCTGTTTCTCTTTCCCTGTCTCTCTCTCTCCTCTCTCTCTCTTTGGATGTGTGTGTAGTTTTCCTAATCTGTCTCTTTCACTCTCTGTCTCTCTAAGAGGGTTGTCTTTTGATGTATGTATTACCTGCTTGTGTGTTGACCGAATTTGAAGGAGGTTATCTTTTTGAAATAAACATACATACGACGCTTATCTCTATGTTGATATATGATTATACAGTAATGGGATTGATGAGTTAATATCTCGTATACAACAACTACAACGGTACGCGATGGAGCCCACCCACAGCCCTGGCGGACAGAATGGAGAAGGCGTTTTCCCCGGAGGATGGCAAGGGAGACGCGCTGGAAAAGCCACTCCAACTCGCGGGTCTCAACACCTGCGGCTGGCCTAGCTCAGCGCCTATGGTGGTGAGTAAGGAGGTAGCCCTGGGGGCTGAGGACACGAGAAGTCTCCACTGCCAGGGGGTACGACACGCACAACCTGTCGGAGAGCAACCGGTATTTGAGGAGTTTGGCCCCCTCAGCTCGACGTGCAGCAGAACCTGGGTATATATTGATATATTGAAGGTAGATACAGAAAGTAAGAGTGTTGTCATATAGAGAGTGAAGAGAGACAGAGTAAAGCAGTTACATTATAGAGAGGGTGGAAAGAGGGAGAGAGAGAGACGACGCTCAGCTTTATAATATTAGAGAGTGAAGAGCGACAGAGTAAAGCAGTTAATTATAGAGAGGAGGAATGATCTATTATAGAGAGAGAGGGAAGAACGACGGAGAGAGTAAAGCTAAGAAACTATAGGGAGGTGTGTAGGATACATACATAATACATACACACAACACTCAGCTTTATAATATTATATATATATATATATAACGAAGGAGGTGTGGTAAGGAACCAGATGGACCATAACGCACCAGAGTACTCAATACTTAGGGTAGTAGAGTGGGTAATAGGAAAATGTTTGACCCCGACGGCAGAGCTCAAGCCGTTTCGACGGCTATTTCTGGACAGAAATAGCCGCCGAAACGGCTTGAGCTCTGCCGTCGTACATTTTCCTATATATATATATTCCTATCCACTGCATCTTATGATCATTTCCTACAGCTTAAATAACAAACTTTATTCTATCTGTATAAAGAAAAATGGTAACATTTTCAATAATTAAACAGTACATAAACCCACTTCCTACCGTCTATTACATAAATGTCTACCATGTAATGGTCACGCAACATATATCACTCTAACTATACAAAAGAACAACAGTAAATTGTGATGACATAGGAATTGTAACTCAACCTAAAGTCTTGAACGGCTTCTTAAAATCTACATAATATACCTTTTGAATCTAACTGTTGCTCTACACTGACTATTTTGATATTGTTTTTTTGTTGTTGAAACCTTGTGAGGTTGGTAAACCTTATTTTTGTTCTTTATAATTCCCTGTGGATATACGAGTTTTAGGTAATATGTATGGTGTAGTTAATTGTTAACTAATAATTTCCAGTTGATTTGCAAATGCATGTACCTAGTCCACACTGTAAATTGGTCATGTAGGTGTTACAGCAAAAAGCACACCAGTACACACTGTAAATTGTGTTTGGTATTAGGAAGGGCATCCAGCCGTAGAAGTCTAGCTAGAAACGGTTCTGTACGAGCAAGACATAGTCACATGACCCAACTTACCTCAAACAGGGACAACCTGTCTAACACGATGCTAGTGTGGAAAACACGTTAAAAGATGATGATGATGACGTACCTTATAACCGTATTGAAATGGTCTTAGAAATAAAGGAATGAATGTATTTCGTAACCTTGATTTTTCTAGAGGTTCATCAGACAGGAGCTTATATGCCTGGAACTAGAATACGCTCTCCTGGATGGGACGCCAGTTCGTTGCAACTTTAACTCCCAGCTGTTGCTATTTTGTTATATAAAAAAATATTTTGTGCTCACAATTGGCATTACTAATATACTGGTTGGATACCATTCCTATCACCAGCACCACTTTACAGCATGGACTGGGTGCTTTTACTTCGTGCCACCAGAACTAGAGAGGTTGACTCAGGGGCCGTTACCACCCAATACTTTGGCATTATTACTAATTTTATTAGCAAAATGTGTATATAGATTTGTGGCTCAAAACACTATCCTTCAAGATGATAAATAACAAGTCACTACCCTTCCCTTTTAGAAGAAGCTATTAATCACAACATAGCGCAGATGCTATTTTCAACACATTTTCAACTTTGAATCCAAATTTAGATAGTTCACACCCAATCAACAGAATTGACTTTTCCTTAGAATGCTAATGTATGTTTCTACATCTGAATGTGTGAATGTTCTTTTTAGAATAAACATTAAAATAAAACTCTATATTCTGAACTGTACAAAATGACAATTTGTAATAAAACAGAATACACGTACTGGATATAATACAAATAAAAATAATAAAAATCTTTCCACGAGAGAATCCTGTATGATTGATATCAATCTTGTATTATAGATATCTACATACGAAAGCCATTTTATCTCCCTCATTGAAGACCAGCTTGTCTCCACATTTCAAGAAATAAAAATAGAAAATAAACATTCAGAGATAGATAATATCCAAAAAAACAAAACAAAGAAACATCAGTTTCGAAAGAATTAACAACAACAACAGCTGCGAAATAATACTAACAATCTAGATAGGAATCGATATTAAGAAATCGATTATTTAACTAATCATAATCATCTTGGAAAACCTCGTGAATACATTTACTGAACACAAGAAATTATCAATTGAGGTTTTTGTCTTCATTGTTTTATTTGAACTATTGAAACCTACTTTACCAATAGAATTTATAAGTGCACACGCACGCGCGCGCACACGCACACACACACACACACATAAAGGTGTGGGCGCGTGTTTTATTGTTTTCTTCATTTTCATTAAGAATATAAAATAAACTTTGAAAAATGAAGTTAAGATGAAGAGCCGATCACGTGATTAGATTTAGATTTCCGGTTAAGGCCATTTCTATTTTACTTATGTTGAAAAGAATGTTAAAAAAAAAATGGATTCCGAGTAATTTCCATTTGTCTTCGGAGCGAATCTAACACCAGCTTCAGAATTGAAGAAAAATCAATAAAGGTCAGGTCACATACAACGATTTGATTATTCTGCCACCCAACTTCGATTTCAGAATGAGAATACATTTCTATCTTATACGTCGTTAAAACTGCTGAGAAGGGCCTGCTTTCACAAAACCTCATTTCTCTTCCAATTGACTTTCACAAAACCCCATTGCTCGTCTATTTGACTCTCACAAAACCTCATTGCTCTTCCAATTGACTTTCACAAAACCTCATTGCTCGTCTATTTGAGGTGTGGTATTGATGTCAGAAAAGTGGCGAGTTGGCGGAGTCGTTAAAACGTCAGATAGAAAGCTTTGCGGTATTCGTTTCGGCTCTCTGCTCTCCGAGTTCAAATTCCGTAGAATTCAACTTTGTCTTTTAGTCATTCAAGATCGATAAAAAAGTACCAGAGTACTGGGGTCGATTCTTCCTCTGTGTCTCTTACTCACTTCCATTCTCTCGTTCTCTATCCTTCTATGGAAGAAATCCATATATTTACAACTGCGGCGATCGGACGTGTGTCTCTTTCCTCTCGACCACTCAGTCTTGAATTTAAGTTCTCTTATCGAGTGGTCTTGGATTTCCTTACCTATAGTTGCTCGCATTGTTGTTTTTTTCCGCCGTTTTGTTACTGTCTTCTCTTTTCTTCCCCTACTTTTCTTCCCTCCTTCTTCCGTTTTCCCAATAACTTACCCAGTTATTGAACACCCTTGGCGGTAGATATCTTGTCTTTAAAGCGTAGAAATATCCGAGACCCCCAGTAGACAACTGATGAGGAACCCCCACCCCACCCCTCCCCGTTCTTGCTTTCGTATTCCCACTGCATTTTAAGTTACCTTAAATAGCAACTACACACCCATTTATATTCTTATATATATATATATATATATATATATATATATATAAAGGTAGAACATTGGAAGGTAATATCTGTAGTAGAGCACTCAGTCCATGAGACGAGTTTGGTAGTAGTAACACAATAGTTAGTTCACCTTATGCGGATCTTCAGCTCGGATTGATAATAGTTATACGGAACAGGAAAAGGAGAAATAATCGTATGAACACGCATGCGCAGAAACGGTCACTTCTCCCAAGCGATAAAAATCCACGGTCGAAAGATGTAAGGGAGATAACTGCGAATGTCCGGAATAAATTGTTCGTGTTGATTAGAATATTAGAATGTTGATGTTATTCAATCCGGAGCTTTGTAGTTATACAAAAGGTGTTTCCAGACGCGTGGACAACGTGAGAAAAGTTTATTTCTTGAATTTAGGCAATCGCTATTGCGTAATCTCCTTAGAATATTGATTCTGTCTTCAATACACAGTCCACACGACGGATCACTCCTTGCGTATGGCTTGGACTTAGTGACAGCTTTCCATTGAAGGGAAACACCTCTTGCATAACTACAAAGCTCCGGATTTTAATCATTCAACATTCTAATATAGAACATCAACATTCTAATATTCTAATCAACTCGAACAATTTATTCCGGACATTCACAGTTATCTCCCTTACACCTTTCGACCGTGATTTTTATCGCTTGGGAAAAGTGACCGTTTCTGCGCATGCGCGTTCATACGATTGTTTCTCCTTTTTCTGTTCTGTATAACCATTATCAATCCGAGCTGAAGATCCGCATAAGATGAAACAATTGTTCTCGGCATGGTGAACTAACTGTTGTGTATATATATATATATATATATATATATATATATATATATATATATATATATATATATATATAGAGAGAGAGAGAGAGAAACATGGACATTGATAGATAGGCAGAGAGACAGAAAAATAATGAACAGTCATGCATTCATCATACATAAGATACTTTTTGTACGAAGGAAAATGTGAAAGGTTGATGTGAATATTTTTTCTTAAATACCAGAGATGAAATCAATCAGCTCCTGTAACTATTAAAGAGTCAAATTAGAAATTGAAGAACATGAAAATTGTAACCACCATCGATAAAAAATCTTGTTAACAAAATCTTAACAAACAAATATCTAGCATATATTTTTATAAGCCTCCTTTAAAACAGCGCTGCACATTATTTTAATGATGCATTAAAAAATAGCGGTTTCAGACACAAAATACACTATATAAAATAAATGTAAAAATAGCAAAAAGAAAGTTTTATGGTATAACCCATTCTATAGTTTAAACATTCCTCTTCAAATCACAATTATCGCATTTTTTTTCAATACAGTTATTCTTGTACTATTAATTTTAGTTTCCAATTTAACGCCAGAAATATTTTCTATATCGATAGTTTTACTTCACTTTCGTTGTCACATAAAGCTCTAATGTTCTTATTTGGTTCGTGTCTTTTGAAAGTGTCTCTCACGCACACACAAATATATAAATATAAATATATATATATATATATATAATATTTTATATTGAGCACTTTTAGATCGAAACGTCTTACGAAAATGTTCCGATACGAAAGATATTCAATAAAAAATTTCCATATAAAGCATTTTATTTATATTTATATGAGTTATCTCCCTTGGACGATTCCCTTTAAAATATAATTTTTTAAATTTGTTTTTTATATTTCACTTTCATTCTTCAATCTTGTTTGCCTATGCAAAATAACATTTCGTTGATATTTTACATAAATCAATTTTTACATTTATAATTTTACTATCTATCTATCTTGATAGAGTAAGACACGCTTCACATCGGCTCCGCTATTCCATCGGGATTTACCCTTACTATTGTAAGTACCGGATAAATTTTTCAGTGCAACACATTTGGAACCTAACCCCTGTTATTTAGGGAAACATTTTTGCATTTACCCCCTTTTTAGGGGGTAAAATAAATATCTAATTTTGCCGAAAAATTTCGTTCTTGGCAGCATGGCGGAAAAGATGGCAGACATGTCTGCCATTAGCTCTGCCACGCCCCCCAAGTCTGAAGAACAAAAAATAATTACAACAAAATTAGACAACGAAACAAACAAAGAAAATGAAAAAACAAATGTTAAGGAAAATGAGCAAACGGAAAACAAACAAACAGAAAATAATACAAATAACAACAGGGCAACTTTCGCCCAGAAAACAAAACAATCCATTACATACACACCAATTGACCTAACGGCCGCCAGAGAAAAACTGGCCGAAGCAAAGAAACACATTGTTTTGGGGGAGAATGGAATGTTTTCCATTAACTCCCCCCCAGAATTCAAGAAAGCGAGAACAGAGAACACAGTTCTCTTCAGAACAATCCTAAACGAAACAAGAAAGCCAGCACAGCCCAGCCAAATGGAGATAGAGTTGGTCCTAAAAGACTATATGAAGAATATTCTCTTCATACGAAAGGACCGACTCTATGGCAGCATATCGGTCCTAACAAAAGACAAGGAAATGGCGGAGAAGCTTTCCATAAGCCCACTCTCATCGACAACATACAGCTTCTATCCCTCCTACATGGGTAGAAGAACACAGAGAGTAAAAATACAAACAATGCTGCCCACAATGGACTTCTGGTGGGCTATTGCTGGCTTCATAGACATGGGCGAGGACACAGTGCTGTCAATGGGGAAGGCATCCGGAGATGCGTTCCTGGGAATGGGCCTCGACCTACTAGTCCAAATGAGGCCCGAAAGAATAGCACAAATCCCGGATCGCATCTGGCTGGATGAGCTCACCCCAATAGATATAATTGTAGAGGGGAGAAGACCAGCATGCTATTTATGCATGGAAAGGGGACACATTAAGGCTAACTGCCCGAAACGTGTCCCCCCAAAAAGGACTATTGCCCACACCCACCACAAACAGTACACCAACACCACCCACCTCCAAAAATACACTAATACCACACACAGCAAACAAAATACAAACACCACCAAGCACATCACCACCACCATTACCAACCACAAGCACGACACAAACAGCACCACCACCACCACAAAACGCATTCCAAACAAATAATAAAAAAAACAGCAACAAATTTACCCCTCCCGCAAAAAAAAAAACCAGACACGACGTCCCTCCCACCTAGCGCTGAAGAGTTTCCCCCAACTTCTGAAGAAGAAGGAGGAGAAGCCTTCAGACAAGTTAAAAGAAAAAAAAGAAAGCACACACCCAGCACACCACAAATAACCCACACACAAACACCAACTCCAATAAAAAACACCCCACCCTCAACAAACAAAAATAAATCTGCGCCTCCCCTCTCCGAAACATTGACAGCATCACAAAAAAAGACATTGCAATACACATATATAAATAAAGAAAACAAAAAACTGTTTAAATTAATAAACAATAGCCCTTTGGTGCAGACCGAAGGGCCAAACTTTATCTCAACAGAGAACTTCACCCATTTAAAAATGATAAAGGTCCCTCTGGACCTTTATCGTTCCTTAAAAGAACAATTTAGACAGGATGTGAGCCCCCCCCTGTTTAAAACCGTTAAATGGCGTCCTCTTGAAAGATTTCCCCATAACCTCCCCTCTCCCTGACACAACTCCAAACACCCCAACCCAACCACACTCGGGCACCCCCACACCACCACAAAACATCCCTCCACCCAACACACCTGACGCCATGGAAATTACACAACCCGGAGAGGTAAGTGCTTTTCTTTCTTCACTTTCAACACCAAAATAGATCAATTGAGAGTTGGCTGTTTGAACGCGCGTGGCCTGGGCTCAGCTTGGAAGCAAGCAAAGCTACTAAGTGACCTCAGGTCACGAAGTATAGATGTGATGGTTGTTTGCGAGAGTCGGATCAGCAGCGTGCGACAGCTGGCGCCCGCCTTCGATGACTTTGAGATGCACGCATCTCTCTGTCAACCCGGAGGCGGGGGGGGGGGGAGTTGCCGTACTGCTGGATAAACGTCTGGCTCTCGACGTACAGATTGTTCACTCGGACCCGGGGGGTCGAATACTGGTGCTGGACGTCGGAGGCGGTGAAGGCGGGGCTTTCAGACTGGTCGGTCTTTATGCCCCCTTCGGGGCTGAAAGAGCCGACTTCTTCCAGCGTCTGGAGACTTTTCTAGGAACGTCGCGTTCCCTGCTTTTAGTGGGGGACTGGAATGGAATCCTAGATGCGCGTTGGGACTATGCAGGGGCATGTCCCGATAGAGGGGGGTGTAGCAGCCTCAAGGGGTTACTCGATCGATTCGACCTGGTCGATAGATTTCGACTAGATTGTCCAACTGCGCCAACCTGGACCTGGGCAAACCGCAGTGGACAATCTAGATCGTACCTAGATAGGTTTTTGGTTAGGAGTAAGGATAGGGACGTATTTAGTTGTCCAGAATTGATCATGGTTGGCTATTCAGATCACAAATTAGTGACCTACGTGGTCAACCTTGATAGAACGCATAGACAGGGTCCCGGTTACTGGAAGATGAACTTGTCCTTGCCGGCAAAGAAAGATTACAGGAACCGGATTAGTAGCTTAGTTAAGATGCGGTTGACGGGAGCGATTGTCAACAGTAGGTGGTGGGTATCTCTAAAGAGAGAGATTAGAGTAAGTTCGATAGGTTACAGTAAGGAACTAGCGGCGAATAGAAATAGGAAGGAAAGGGAGTTAACAGATAAACTAGAAGAGGCGATTAGGAGCGGAGACGTATCCAGAGTGTTAGCGGCGAGAACGGCGTTGAGCCAGTTCTTTGACGCGAAGCACGAAGGCTGCGTTGTCCGAAGTAAAATATGTGCTTTAGGAAACGAGGGGACCAAAGCTGTTAGCTGGGCCCGCCTGACAGAAGCCAAGAGTGGGATTAAATCCACCATTCGGTCTTTGCGAGACCAGGATGGACGGGTGATCCTTGAACCTGAGCGGATGTGCGAGGCCTTTCAAAGGCACTTTGCTCGACTGTTCGGAGGGGGCGGGGGGCCGGACGGGGATGTGGACTTCGGTCCATACCTCGACGGTCTACCGCGTCTTTCGAACGGCGAAGCGGAGTGCTGCGAAAGGCCAATCACAGCCACTGAAATCGGGGAAGCGCTCAGCCAATGCAGCAGACGCAAATCTCCGGGTCTCGATGGTCTACCATACGAACTTTATTTAGCTATGCCGGTCTTCTTCTCCGAACTCCTCGAGGCTGTCTATTGCAACTGGCAACAGAACGGGAGAATTCCCTGTTCTGTGACCAAGGGCGTCGTCACGCTAGTGAGGAAGGACGAGAGCAAGAGGGACGACTTAAGTAACTTTAGGCCCGTAACTCTGCTGAATGCAGAGTTACAGATTTTGGCCAAGGTGTTGGCGAAGAGGTTGGCGCTTGTGTGGGTGGTTTGGTGGGAGACGCGCAGACATGCGCTATCCCGTCCAGGTCCATTCACGACAACCTCCACCTCATACGATACATCATAGAGAGGGTTGGCAACGAACCCGGCTTTGGTGGGGCCCTGATCAACTTGGATCAATCTAAGGCGTTCGATAGGGTCGACCATGGTTACCTGGATGCGGTGCTAGCGGCGGCGGGCTTCGGACCCGTTTTCAGGGGCTGGATTTCTGCCATGCACAGTTGCAACATCTACTCTAGGATTAAAGTAAACGGTTACCTCTCGGAGCCGTTTCAAATCACCCGGTCCATCAGACAGGGGTGCCCCCTCTCATCCCTTCTGTACGTATTGACTCTCGAGCCACTGCTGCGGAAGTTGGAGTTGCTGCGGGGCATACCCCTGGAACCGGGATTGCACAAAGCGGTCTCGGCCTATGCCGACGACGTAACAGTAATGGTGGCGGACGCCTCGGAAATCGGGGCGATCGCCACCCTACTGGAGGAATACGAAAGGCTGACGGGGGCTAGGCTGAACCGGGACAAGTCAGTCGGTTTGCAACTCGGAACGTGGAGGGGTAAACCGATGCCGTTAGACGGTGTCGTCGGGCGGTGGACGGAGGGCCCGGTGAAGCTGCTCGGGGTCTGGTTCGGACCGGACCTCCAGGTGGAGAAGAATTGGGGCGAGGTGACGAGCAGGGTGTTTGCGCTGACCCAGAAGTGGGCCAAGTGCAAACTATCACTGAAAGGTCGGGCGGAGGTGACGAACGCTTACATAGCGTCCGTCATCTACTACCGCCTGACCGTCGTGCCTTGCCCCAAGGAAAAGATCACCATCATGGAACGCATGCTCTTCCAGTTCCTCTGGAAGAAGCGGCCTCCCATGGTGAGGAGATCCATCTGCTGCCAGCACCCTTCGAAAGGAGGGCTGGGTATGCCGTGGCTGTTGATGCGTAGGCACGCATTGAGGCTACGGCATCTACAGGTATTCCTCACCGGTCAGCCGGTGTGGGCCCCGTTTGTGAGGCGAGCCTTCCCACAGCTCGTCTCGCTCACCGAGCTGCAATCCTGGGTGAAGCAAAGACCGAGAAAACTGGGCAACTGGCACACCGAGTGTGCCCAGGCGCTCACGGCTATCTGGCAAGCGGACCCGACTGTCAGTGGAGAATCCACCTCGACATTCTATAGAGGGCTGGTGGCTAGCAGGGGCGACGACACCCTTGGAGAGTCGCTAGGCATGGAGGAGGACGAACTGGCCAGCCTGTTCGGTAGAACTTTCGGCCCTGCACCCATGGACAACTTCCAGAGGTCCCTAGCCTGGCAGTGTTACCGGGGGGCTCTGCCCGTTCGAGAAAAGCTCTACAGACACGGGCGCCTGGGCAGGGATCCAGCGAAAAAGATCTGTCCCAGATGCGTGCGCGACGAGGAAACCGTTGCGCATGCACTGGTACACTGCCCGGGCGTTGCCGATCTGTGGGGCTACGTCGAACGACTGCTGTCGCGTGTGGCGCCGATTCGATTAACCGCCGAGTCTGTGGTGAACATCAAGCCGCCGCCTCCCTTCAGAAACGAAGCAGAGGCGGTCTTTCTGTGCGTAATAGCCATGATGAAAGAGGTTGTGTGGTGGACGCGCCTGAAAGGTCTGAGGTCGGGTGACTTTCTCTCCGGCCATCACCTGGTTTACTTCTTCCGATACCACTTCGGAAGAAGGATCAGGATGGAGAGAGAAGTGCTTGGCCCCAGACAGTTTTATGAAAGGTGGGTGAAAGAAGCGAGAATGGCTCGTGTAATTTACACGAGCCATTCTCGCTTCTTTCACCCACATTGTTCTGTAGGTGAAGAAGTGAAGAGGAAAGGGGGAGCGCCTCCTCTCTGGGCTTCCCCCGCGAAAAGGGTTGCACACTTTTCGGGGGTATGTGCAATCCCGAACACGCCCCCTCCCTTTTGAGGACTTTTTATTATTATATTATTATTGTTATTCCTTTTTCTTTACTCGATTTATGTAAACTCCCCCACTGTGTATTTGTCCCCTTCTTTTGTGCCCTCGTGGCAAATAAATAGAAATTTATCTATCTATCTATCTATCTATCTATCTATCTATCTATCTATCTATCTATCTATCTATCTATCGGCACCTTACTAAAGGAATACGAAAGTCTCACAGGAGCGAAGCTGAACCGGGACAAGTCCATCGGTTTGCAACTCGGATCGTGGAGAGGCAGACCGATGCCTTCCGATGGCGTCGTCGGACGCTGGACGGAAGGACCGGTAAAGCTGCTCGGGGTCTGGTTTGGTCCGGACCTCCAGGTGGAGAAGAACTGGAACGAAGTGACGGCCAAGGTGTTTGCACTCACCCAGAAGTGGGCCGAGTGCAAACTATCCTTGAAAGGTCGAGCGGAGGTGGCGAACACTTTTATAGCGTCCGCCATCTACTACCGCTTGACCGTCGTGCCTTGTCCAGCCAAAACGCTCGCCAAAATGGAGCGCGCCCTCTTCCGATTCCTTTGGAAGAGGCGGGCTCCTTTGGTAAGAAGATCCATCTGCTGCCAACACCCTTCTAACGGAGGGCTGGGGATGCCGTGGTTGACGATGCGCAAACACGCGCTCAGGCTGCGGCATCTCTACGTATTCCTCACCGGACAACCGGTGTGGGCCCCGTTCGTGAGGCGAGCCTTCCCACGACTCGTCTCGCTGACCGAGCTGCAGTCCTGGGTCAAGCAGAGACCGAGGAAAATGGGCGACTGGCACATCGAATGTGCTCAGGCGCTCACAGCCCTCTGGCAGGCGGACCCAGCGATCAGTGGAGACTCCACTTCGTCATTCTATAGAGGGTTGGTCCGCAGCAAGTGCGACGACGCGCTCGGTGAAACTCTAGGCGTGGAGGAAGATGAACTGGCCAGTCTGTTCGGTAGGACCTTCCGCCCGGGACCGATGGACAACTTCCAAAAGTCCCTGGCCTGGCAGTGCTACCGAGGAGCTCTACCAGTTCGAGACAAGCTCTACAGACATGGGCGCCCGGGCAGGGACCCTGCAAAAAAGATCTGTCCGAGGTGCGTGCGAGACGAAGAAACCGTCGCGCACGCATTCATACACTGCCCGGGCGTCACTGACCTGTGGGGCTATGTAGAACGACTATTGTCGCGGGTGGGACCAATCCAGTTGACCACCGAGTCCATTGTCATGATCAAACCGCCACCCTCCTTCAAAAACGAAGGAGAGGCGGTTTTCCTTTGTGTGATAGCTATGGCGAAAGAGGTTGTATGGTGGACAAGGTTGAAAGGGCTGAGGTCAGACACCTTTCTCTCCGGCCAACAACTGATTCTTTTTTTCAAATACCACTTTGGAAGAAGAATCAGGATGGAGAGAGAGGTGCTGTACCCCAGCAAGTTTTATGAAAGGTGGGTGAAAGTGGCGAGAATGGCCCGAGTGAATGGGCCTTCTCTCTATATCAGCCTGTAGGTTGAGGAAAAGGAGGAGAGGAAAGGAGTACAAGCTCTTCGTACTCCTGGAGATGAGGGTTGCACATTTTTTTCGGGGGTCTGTGTTACCCATATAAACTGTCTCCCTCTATTGGGGAAAATCGACTAACTTTTAAATTCCATCTGTGATAACATTTTACACGTTTTTATTGTATGTAAACTTCCCCCTTTGTATTTGTCCCCTTCTTTTGTGCCCCTGTGGCTAATAAAGAAATATATCTATCTATCTATCTATCTATCTATCTATTTGTGTGTCTGTCTCTCTCCCTATATATATATATATACGTTATTCCGGGTTGAATCGGAGGTAACCACAGTAAGTAAGGTACTCAATACATTGCAGAGTATAAAAGTTTTAATATAGATGAGATTCTACAGGACTAGAACTGTTTCATTCTTTAGAAATCATCAGGAATCTGCGTATCAAAAAATAAGTATGGTATTTATAGGTCTCTACAAGTGGTAGGAGAGGGTGGGGAGTGGGATGGGTGTAGGTCATTGGTTGATAGAAAAGGGAATTCATTAAAAGCTAATTCTACAAAGCTATAGTTTATTTTTATTTTTAGAGTAACAAAGGCAGAAAGAATTCTATAAACAGGTTCAGGATGGCATGCCACTCCTTATTATTAAGTTTCTCTTAAGCTAACAGGTGTCTATAAGATCAGTGGGGGTCAGTCATGGTAGATAGATTTGAAAGGAATCTGTTTATAGAATTCTTTCTGCCTTTGTTACTCTAAAAATAAAAATAAACTATAGCTTTGTAGAATTAGCTTTTAATGAATTCCCTTTTCTATCAACCAATGACCTACACCCATCCCACTCCCCACCCTCTCCTACCACTTGTAGAGACCTATAAATACCATACTTATTTTTTGATACCCAGATTCCTGATGATTTCTAAAGCTATAGTTTATTTTTAGAGTAACAAAGGCAGAAAGAATTCTATAAACAAGTTCAGGATGAGGTGCCATTCCTTATTTTTAAGTTTCTCTTAAGCTAACAGGTGTCTATAAGATCATTGGGGGTCAGTCATGGTTGATGGATTTAAAGAAAAGGGAGGTTCTTTAAAAGCTAAATTCTTTAAGCTTCTACTAAGTGACAAAGGCCTAGAGAATTCTATAGACCAATTCAAAATATTGAGTGCATTACGATTAACCTCAAATTTCTCTTAAACTATTCAACTATATGCCAAAAATCAACAGACACATTCACAAACACACTCACTCACACACTCACGCACACCCACATACACCCACACATACATACACACACACACACACACACACACACACACACATATATATATATATATATATATATATATATATACATATACATATATATATACATATACACACACATATATATACACACATACACATACATACATATATACACATATATATATATACATATATATATATACACACATATGTATACACATATATATATATATATATACACGTACACACATACACACATACATATACATATAAATATATATATTTACACACACACACACATACATACATACACCGACATATACACATATACACACATACACACATATACACATATACATGTACACACATACACATATACATATACATATATATACACATACACACACACACACATATATATATATATATATATATATATATATGTATTGAAGTTTCCGTTGAAAACAGAAAAAGTCATAAGAGTGAAGAGTGCTCTATGTAAGTACCAGAGCAAAATTTAATGTATAAAAAACAACAATACAATATAATTACCTCATTACCAGAGGTTTCCCGAATAAGGAGAATACGAAAGAAACGTTTTCATTCGTTCGTCGGACGAGGCAATATAAAACATAGCTAAATATTTGGAAAGTCTCCTCAAGAAATGCAAAAAAAATTATGTAAATATAGATGAAGGTAATACAATAGACATATAAAATATATACAAATTTTTTAAAGAAATATAGTTAGGTGTGTGTATATGTATGTATATACACTCACAGATATACATATGTAAGTATGTACAAATGTGTGTGTATAGCGAAAATGTGTGCGTAAATATATGTATGAGGGCAAGTATATCTGTGTATATGTAACCATAGACACAGACATGATATGATTGTCTGGTTGACAGGTATACAGAAAAACAGGGTATTAGATAGATACATTATAAGAATATGAAGGCACGCGTATAAACACACACACACGCGCGTACACTTATATGCGGAAGAAAAAGAGGTAAGGGAGTGTAATAGTAAAAAGAAAGTATCATTCTCGATATATTTATAAAAATGTAACAATAATTTAGAAAGAAAAAAATTGCGAAGTAAAGAAAACAAACAAGGTACACGCGTAGATACACACATATATCTATAAGAAACGTATATCTATAAAATATATATATATATATACACGCAAAACGTGCAAACAAAAGCGTATGCAAGTATACATACACACACAGGATGCACATATATATATACATACACCTCGCCCCATGTATATCTAATCACACGTACGTACGCGACTGTATACTCACACACACATACACACACATAAATATATACATACATATATACATACGCGCACTTACACATCCATACATTCAGTACGTACACACACACATACACACACACATACATACACTCACGCACGTTGACCTGCTTACATGCGCACACATAAAAATAAGAATGTAAAAAAATAGATGTAAAAACACAGATATAAAACACACACACATACACATATATATATACACACGCACGCGCGCGCACATACGGAGGCGTTCGTGTACATATACAGAAAGTATACACACATAAAGACGCTCAGACACATAGATACAGGGTGTAAAAACGGCCTTGTGAATAAGTGAGTACAGATATAAAAAAATATAAAAATGGCTGCGAAATAACAGAAAATATCTGAAGTGGAAAACGCAAGTGACCTGTTTAATCAGGTAGTGAAGAAAATAGGGAAGTAAAAAGTGGAAAGTGAAGATATTAGGTAAGTGAATCGGAGAATAAAGGGGGGGGGGGGGGTTTAGTGGTGGATGTGAAGTAAAAATAAAAATGAAATTAATAATAAGGTTAAAAATGAAAGTAAATCAGAAAAGGTAGTCTTAAAGAGAATAATAAGAGCTTATGGAGGATAAGTATCTGAAAGTGTGTTAAGTTTATATGAGCTGGAAAGCAGGTGTGATTTCATGTGTGGGCAACTGGTGAAAATTTCTGTCTTTGTGTTTAGGCAGGTCTTTGGTGATTTAAGGTTTTGCAAAATCCAATATTTTTCATTTATACAGAGCGTGCATTTTCTTGTTCCTCTTGCATATTCTTTAGATTGGTTCAAAATTGACCAATCCAATTTATATTGGATACCTTGGTCTTTCAAATCCCAAATTCTGCTAGCCAGAGCTGTTGTAAATCTTTTTTCTGGATGTCGAAAGGATGCGACATGTGAGTAATAACGCGTTTTGAATTTGTCTTGCGTCATACCCACATATCGTTCACTGGTGGCTGGTTGGTTGTTGCTGATGGTTGTCACTTTAGCCGCATATACAATGGCTTTGGTGTTGCATTTACCTTGCAATGGGCATTCACTTTTGATTCTACAGGAGCAATTTTGATGTTCTCTAGGTGATTTTTTGTTGATGATATAGGATTTAATAGGGGGACCGCATGAGTAGCTAATTTTGACACAGTTTCTATTAAAGATCTTATAGTATCTATGTGTTCTCTTTTTTATACATATATAATTTACATACAAAGATTACAGTCATATTAATGGACAAAATTAAAATTAAAATAAAACATAGGCAGTCTACTAAGATAAAGCAAAAGGAAAGTTTGGAGTAGCCAGTGTATGCAACAGTGACACGTGTGGCATACACGCGTGTCCTATTTATACAAGATTATAATG
>OZ024747.1:41432470-41452470 GCA_964016885.1 Eledone cirrhosa | reverse complement strand
CATTGAGTGCTTTGTGATTGCCTCAAACAACTCGATTAGTACTTGCTATATGGCGGGTATATACATATATTTACACACACACATATATATATATATATAAATATATAAATATATATATATATGAACAGGTAGATATTTAAATCATTTTTTAATTTATTTAAAGGATTGTTTAATGTTTGTTTGTTCTGCTCACCTCAACTTTTATAGTTCTGGTATCTCAAATTAGTACCATAGAACAACAATTATATTATAGACACCTTATATATCTCTATGGGTACTTAGTACCCAGAGAGATATTTACCTAATTTTATATATATATATATATATATATATATACATATATATATATATATATATATATATATATATATATATATATATATATACATATAAAAATATGTATACACATACACACACACACACACACACACACACACACACACACACACACACACACATATATATATACATATAGATATACACATATATATATATACATACATAGATATAAACATAAATATAGAGAGTTATAGATATACATACGTATATATATATATATATATATATATACGTATGTATATATACGTATGTATATACATACGTATATATATATATATATATATATATATACGTATGTATATATACGTATGTATATACATACGTATATATATATATATATATATATACGTATGTATATATGTATATATATATATATATATATATATTCGTACATTTATAAGTTCATAAGCAGGCTGCAGTCAGTTTGATAAAATACAGACTTTGATTGAACACATATATCATTTTAACTCTGGGGAAATTATGTTTCCACCATAAGACATAAACACATTTAACAAAACCCAAATAACTTTCTTCTTAGTTCCTTTTGTTTTTATATTACTGTTCATTTATTCCACTCCATTGTTTCTTTTCTTATTTCATTCTTTTTGTATGTGTATGTGTGTGTATGTATGCATTCGTGTGAGTTTTGTGCGTGTGTGTGTGTATATATATGTGTGTGTGTATGTGTGCATATGTGTGTGTGTATATCTACGTACATGTGTTTCTATGTGTGTGTTTGTATGTTTGTGCGTTTGTGTGTGAGTCTGTTGTGTGTGTGTGTATCTACGTATATGTGTTTCTATGTGTATGTTTGTGCGTGTGTGTGAGTGTGTGTGTGTGTGTGTGTGTGTGTGTATCTACGTATATATGTTTCTATGTGTATGTTTGTGTGTGTGTGTGTATCTACGTATATGTGCTTCTATGTGTATGTTTGTGTGTGTGTGTGTGTGTGTGTGTATCTACGTATATGTGTTTCTATGTGTATGTTTGTGTGTGTGTGTGTGTGTGTGTGTGTATCTACGTATATGTGTTTCTATGTGTATGTTTGTGTGTGTGTGTGTGTGTGTATCTACGTATATGTGTTTCTATATGTGTGTTTGTATGTTTGTGCGTTTGTGGGTGTGTGTGTGTATCTACGTAATGTGTTTCTGTGTGCGTGTTTGTATCTGTGTGTGTGTATTTCTGTTTTTGATTGTTTCTGTTCGTGTGTGTGTGTGTGTGTGTGTGTGTGTGTGTGTGTGTCTGTGTCTGTGTCTGTGTGTTTGTGTTCATTGCGTGTATATGTATTTCTGTGTTTCTTTTAGTCCCCGCTGGCTTCATTTGTTTTTACTATCTTTCTTTCTTCCTATTTTAATCTTTTACTGCTTTAGTCATTAGACAGCGGCCTTGCCGAGGCACCGCTTAATTTAGTCAATCATATCGATCCCAGTACGTATTTTTCTTGGTACATATTTTATCAATCTCTCTGTTTTGATAATCCATTATGTTACGGGAAAGGTATAGACACACACACACATACACACATACACACACAGACACATACACACATATACACACAAATATATGTATGCACACACACATACGCGCGTGTATGCACATATAGATTTATTATTGCTATTTTAAGGGCGGTAGATTGGCAGAACCGGTAGAGCGTCGGACAAAATGTCTTGCAGTATTTAGTTATGACTTTTTGTGTTCCGAGTCCAAATCCCACCGAGGTCATTTGCCCTTCAATCTTCCAGTGGTCGATAAAATAAAGTATCATATAAGTACTGGTGCTGATATAATCGACTTTTCCCAAAATTGCTGGCCTTGTGACAATGTTAGAAAGAATATATTTATTGTTAATATAAAGATGATGTGCTCATGCACTGAGATGCTTTAAATAGCTTATAAAATTGTGTGAAGAACCTTAAAAGTCGGAAAAAGTAGTTGCCATTGGCCGCTATGAGCGCATCATCCTTTATCGTAACTCTATATTCTCAGCATTTAAAGCCCGAGGGATAGGCTAAATATCTTCTATATTTATTACTGTTATTTTATGCACTAACAGTGCAGCCACAGCCACAGATAACAACCAATGAGATCTGTATCCATCAGAATTTCTTCATTTTCTCAACATAAGTGACAGTGGTAAAATAAAAATTGGAGTCGCACTAGTGTTGCGAAGTGTTGACCACAGAAACACGAACAGTGTTAGTAACTGATCACCATGTAGAACTTTATCTGCAATTGACACTCAGATAAATGCAAGTAAATGTTGACGTAGGACGTACTTTGCTATATCATCCAGCGACCAGATGTGAAATGAGACCCACGCATTTGTACTTTGAAAGTTCCTCTACGAACTAAGAACTCAAGCAAGATGTTTTGTGCAAGACCAGTTGCCGCCCTTGCACTCAAGTTTCTCCCTACTCTTCGCCACAAATGTTGTTCAAAGGAAAGGTACAGACCGATACATCTTGATACTAATGTAGCTGTAATTTATTTTTTCCAGCTGAGTTGATTGGAACAAAGTGAAATAAAGTGTTTTGCTCAAAGACACAATGTGTCTCTCGGTCGGGGAATCGATCTCCTGACCACATCTTACTTTAAGATGTCAATCTCTTCTCAAACTCGCATTTATTATGTCAATAAACAAACGGGCAGTGGATTGCCAGTCTCAATAGAACACCAGACAATATGCCTTGCGGGATAGAGATACGTCTCTTTACATTCTGAGTTCAAATCCCGCCGAGGTTAGCTTTTCCTTTCATCGTTACAGGGTCGACAAAATAAAGTACCAGTAATACACTGGGGTGGATTTAATCGATTTCCCCTCCCTCAAAATTGTTGGTCTAGTGCCCAAATCAGAAACTGTTTTGTCAATAAACAGAAGAGTAAAGCTTATAAAAATGAGAGATTTATCTCCTTACTCCAGCATTCACACATGGTCAGGTATTCGTTGTTGCTAATAAAGATGGGGTACCTTACAGGTTAAAACACATTTGCTAAACAAAATTAATTTACCACATCAAGAGACTTTCGTATGCGTTCCACTGACGAAAATAAAAATTTACAAAAGGTGTTGTCTATACACAGTTTGTGCAAATTCCAGTATACAATGTTGTATATATAGAAATAATTGTTTCTACTTTTGGCACAAGGCCAGCAATTACCCAGTGCATTACTTGTACTTTATTTTATCGACCCCGTAAGGATGAAAGGCAAAGTTAACCTCGGCGGAATTTGAACTCAGAATGGCAAGGGCCGTAACTCTATGCGTCAAAGCATGGCGTCCGACCCTCTACCGATACTGCCAGTCCACATAGAAATAATTGTTTCTACTTTAGGCACAAGGCCAGCAATTACCCAGTGCATTACTGGTACTTTATTTTATCGACCCTGTAAGGATGAAAGGCAAAGTTAACCTCGGCGGGATTTGAACTCAGAATGGAAAGGGCCGTAACTCTATGTTGCAAAGCATGGCGTCAGACCCTTTAACGATTCTGCCAAGTCATAGAAATAATTGTTTCTACTTTAGGCACAAGGCCAGCAATTACCCAGTGCATTACTGGTACTTTATTTTATCGACCCCGTAAGGATGAAAGGCAAAGTTAACCTCGGCGGGATTTGAACTCAGTCCGTAAAGGGACGTAACTATGCTGCAAAGCATGGCGTCCGACCCTCTACCGATACTGCCAATCCACCGCCCTAGAAGAAGTCATAGAAATAATAAACGGTAAACATGTAATAGGTATTTTGTTTTATTAAACTATCAATTTATTTCCAATTTGTATTACTTACCTTTTATTTATTTATCTGTTGAATGTATAGCTGTATTGTAATGAAAGAGAATATTTATTTCATTCGTAAAAAACAATAGGTCACATTCTAATAATTTTTAATGGAACCATTGACTATTTTATTTCTTAAAAAGAAATAAATAATAAAATCCGCATTGATTTATCTTATCACAACTATTGATTTGATACAAAAAATATTTATCAACAAAATAAAAACTGCAACAGAAACTAGAATATTGATTTCAACTTATATTCTCTTGTAACTGGAAGAGGAGATGACATTAGTTATAACTGGTATTTATTTAATGTACATACTGCTTATTTTACTACAGTATATAGCCTTGAACCTGAAAATATATAGTTTCTTCTATAGCTGAATCCTCGACGAAATTGCAGAGTCATTAGAATGTCGGATAGAATGCTTTGCAGTACTCACTCCGACTCTCTGCTCTCTGAGTTCAAATCCTGCCGTGGTCAACTTTGCCTTTCATCCTTTCGAGGTTGATAAAAGAAGTACCAGCCTAGTACTGAGGTTGATTCTTCTTCTATATCTTATTTTCACTTCCCCTCTCTCTCTTGCTCACTTTCTATCTTACTCTGGAAGAAATCTACTATATTCAGACCTGGAAAGGGATGGGCTCTGCCAAGTTTAAAATGTCCAAGAAACACCGCATGCCACTACCGAACCTCCTACGACCACCATGCATGCATACCTGAACCATATTCACCAGAACATTAGGTGTATGGATGTGTGCAGGCACATACTTATGTGGGTCAATGTATATCATTTTAATCACCTCTACTTGAATAATATTTAGCATATTTTTTAATTTGTAAATAGCACGTCCGAAAACCTATATTGGTTATGGTGTGAATGTATGTATGTATGTATATAAATGTGTATGTGTGTTTTATTAATATATGGATATGACTGTAGCATTTTATTTGTTATAATTAATTATGTAGGTGGAGGATTGGAAGAGTTGATAGAACATCGCCGAAATGCTTAGTAGAAAATATTTTTTGACTTCAGAAAATCACCCATAAACTACATTGTCTTTTCTTTTGTTGTCCACGTCTGCAGTGAAATGTTTCAAATAGATTAAGGTCTATTAACCTGACTACGGTAACAAAACAACAACGTCATACACTTACTATTTACAAACCTTTATAATTAAGTCTCGATGTTTTCTGTGACTGCATTGTCATTCGAAATAAATACTCTTTATTACAGTTATCACGACATTGTTTTACGTAAGATATCCAGACAGGAAATATCCAATACTTTACTCACGATTCTTATTTAGAACAGCGTTCTTAACAACACAAATCCGTCATTCTTGAGTTTTGAAATGTCTTTCTTAAAATAAAGTAAAAAAAAAAAAGCAAGCAATGTTTTATAATGCTGGGGTATAACAGAAGACTCTGCATTCAGTAAAAAAAAAAAAGAGTGGAATAGTTTTGGTTGTCTTATTAAGGATCATGAGAAAGGGTGGTGGACGAAGGGCTTTGGGGTATGTCTTCCGACCTTTTACGTCCTGTGTTCAAATTCCACCGAAGTCAACGATAAAATAAAATACTAGTCCAGTTCTGTGGTAGATTTAACCAACTTTGCCCTTTCACTAAATTATTTCTGGCTTTGTGCCTAAATTAGAAACCAATATTAAGAACCAGGAGATAATTTGGCACCATTGCAAACCAAGCCAATTACGAGAAAAGTTCTTGAATGGAATCGCCAACGAAAATAATGATGAGGTTGATCAAGAATTATCTGGCGTAGAATTATACAGGTAGATAAGAAGAGTTATGTGAGAAGAAGAAGAAGAAGAAGAAGAACTGCATACATCAACCATATTGCATCTTTTCACGATTCTGAGTTTAAGATTACTTTTGGTTAACAGCAGCAACAGTTAATATGCCTGTGTCTCATTTACTACACTAGCTAGCTGGAATTTTCTTTAATGCGCTTACTTAGTATAAAACAAAGACGCTCTTTAACATCACACACACACACACGCGCGCGCACGCACACCCACACACACACGCGCGCACACACACACACACACGCACGTACGCACACGTACGCACACACACACACACACACACACACACACACACACACTCATAGATACGCACACACTCACACAGATACAAGGAATATAAGTTTTGTAATCCAATTGACATGTGACAACAAGAAACGCTCCTCTCTTTAAATCCAAGATTTAAAGCCTGTTCTCGGTTTGTACTTAATGAGTTGCTGCATTAAAAAGAACATTCAATAAAGGAAATTTCCATGAAACGCCTGCCAGAAATTGTCTACGAATAATATCTTCAAAGCTCACCAAAGAGAATATTAAGTTTTTTTTTGCTACGAAATTGAAAATGAATTATTTCAGACACGAACAAATTCAATCTTAGAAAATATCAATCCCACTGACAACATTGATTCAGTAGTGTTTATTTCTGTTGTTTTCCTTAAAACTCTGACAGGAATAAGAAAAATAATTTTAGTGTGTTTTTCTCTCGTAACTGGTAAAAGACTGTAAGTTATTAATGACATTTATTAACTTAAAGAGCGCGGCGGAGGCCAATCGACCGAGTTGTTAGACGTCGGAGAGAAAACCTTGCACAATTCCTTCCTACATTGCCTTTCATCATTCCGTGGTTGGTAAAATAAAGTTCAAGTCGTATATTTTGCCTTCTATCCTTTCGAGGTCGATAAAAAAGGGATCAGTCCAGTACTGGGGTCGATTCTTCCTCCCTAACTCTTTCTCACTTCTCATACACACGCTCTTTCTCCTTCTCTGGAAGAAATACTGAATCACTTTTTAATCCCATACTCTAGAGACTACCAACTCACCGCCTTCCTCCTACCAAAAGAAGATACATACATAAAACATACATAGAACTTAGCATAAAAGAATGGTCAAGTAGATGTTTCTAGATAACGAAAGAAAACATTCGCAAGTTCACAACAGTTGCCGTTCTTCAAATATCTATAAAACAAGGAATAATGGTTTTAGTACAAGCAATAAATGGATAACCTTGTCTTTGCAAACGTGTGGGTGTAGGGTTAACTGTTAGAGAGATGGTTTCCACGACGACGAGTGTGCAGGTGCAGCTTGCTGCTGAAAATGGCAAAGCGTAACCAAATTTGTATTTCAAAAATATTTATGTTAGGGTAGTGGATTGGCAGAATTGGTAGGGGTGTCGGATAAAATACCATTGCAGAATTTGTTCTGGCACTTTACATTCTGAATACTACGGGGTCAACTTTTCTTTTCGTTCTTTCGGAAGAATAGACCTCAGTACTTGACTGATGCTGTTTTTTATCGACTTCGAATGGATGAAATGCAAAGTTGACCTCGGCGCATTTTGAACACAAAGCTGAGAGAGCCGGAATGAAGACAGAAAAGCATTCTATCCAACATTCTAACGGCTCTGCCAATTCGCTGCCTATGTAACATGTATATTATGTATGGTCCCGTAACCAATGAGGGGGTGCTGTATTTACATACGACATTTCTAGGGCATTTTTAAAACCTGGCGGAGCCCATCTCCTCTGCAGGTCTGAATACAGCAGATTTCTTCTTGAGAAGGATAAAGAGAAAGAGAATGAACGTGAGAAAGAGACATAGAGGAAGAATCAACCCTAGTACTTGACTGGTACTTTTTTTTATCGACCTCGAAAGGATGAAAGGCAAAGTTGACCTCGGCGTATTTTGATCACAGAGTGTAGAGAACCGGATCGAATACCGCAAAGCATTTTATCCAACCTTCTAACGACTCTGCTAGTTCGCCGCCTACACAACATGCATTATGGATTGGCAGTATCGGTAGAGGGTCGGACGACATGCTTTGACGCATAGAGTTACGGCCCTTTCCATTCTGAGTTCAAATCCCGCCGAGGTTAACTTTGCCTTTCATCCTTACGGGGTCGATAAAATAAAGTACTAGTAATGCGCTGGGTAATTGCTGGCCTTGTGCCAAAAGTAGAAACAATTATTTCTCTTAAATAGAGAGAGAATTCAATCTCTGCATTTAAAAAAAAAGATGGCTGGAGTCTTTCTCTTTCTCTTTACACAAACGTGTTTGAATAATCTAAGCATCTTTTCTGTGTAGCAACGTTGAGAAAATATTCCAAGTAGTGTAAAGGGCCGTATGGTGTTATGGCCTGTAATGTGAATTGGCGAGGGTGAGTGTTGACTGTGAAGTAGAAAATGCATGCTTAGTAATTTTTATCAGAGCAATAAATATCAAAAGCTAGATTTGTTAACATACCAAACTCTAGGCTGAAATAATTTCATTTGAGAAAATGAGGCGGATAACTGGAAGAAGGAGGCGTGCATTATAGAACTAGCTTCCTGTATGATCTGAGTTCAAATCCCGCCGAGGTTAACTTTGCCTTTCATCCTTACGGGGTCGATAAAATAAAGTACCAGTAATACACTGGGTATTTGATGGCCTGGTGCCAAAAGTAGAAACAATTATAGAACTAGCTTCGAGCGCTAAATACCCAGGCGTTGGCTCTGTTTGCCCAGGCAGCTAAATATTAGAGGGCCAAGAAACAAGTGATTATACGGCAACTCAATTACTATAAACAACGAACGCCAGTATCTAAAACAACATAATTAACATAATTGACACCTCTGTTAAAATACGTGCAAAAGGAAAAAAGAAAGCAAAAATATCTGAAACGAAAAAAAAAAAAAAAATTCTGATATAGCTTTATCATCAACAAACAAAATGTTGAAATACGAAAGAAAACAAGATTGTTGGTGCAATATATTGTCAAAGAACTACCAACCATAAATAAGATTTTCCAATATATGGAGGGTAGGAAAATAATCACAATCAGAAAGAGTTGACTTCTTTATAACTTGTTTTTCACGTTTGTCTTATTTTCACTTCTTTTTCACACTTTTTTTTCTCCCACTCTCTCTCTAGTTTTTGTTTTTCTAATTACAAGGTGTATAAGATACCTTTCTGTCTATCACAGCTTACCAGCTCTGATATCTTCTTCCCCATCTCTCTGGCTCACCGTGTTGACAAGATCGATAGTCAATAGAACAAAGGTTGCCTACAGCTATATACATATGTAGCTATCTTTCTTCCCCCAATAGAGATTGTGCTCCATGAATTGTAAATATTAATTTTTAGAACGATTTTGTCAGATCTACAATAATTAAAATATAGATTTATAGAATGATATACGTGTCATATATATATAAATATATATTTATATATAGTAATAATAATAAATTTGAAGACTAAAATAAGGATAAATATATATCAAATATATAAGAACCGTAGAGCAAATATTTATTAAAATAACAGATTAAAGTTTAAACAAAGAATCGCTGCTTTCAGAAGATCCCGTTAAGGGTGAAAACAGCGATTCTTTGCTTAAACTTTAATCTGTTATTTTAATAAATAAATATATATATATATATATATATATATATATATATATATATATATATATATATATATATACATATTATATATGAATATATATAATATATATATATATGTGTGTGTGTGATTAATAAAAAGAAAAGCATATCTTAAATCGGTATATTTGAAATAATATTGATTAGAAATATTGCAAAACGACTAGAGGTATTGTCAAAATACCAAAAATATACGATAAAAAAAGAATTATCTTTATCAATCTTTAGTTTGCTGATACTATCTGCTGATCACAGGTTGGGTGGAGGTATTACATACCGCAAGATATCCTGTCCAACTCTTTAACGATTCTGCTAGTCCACTGCTGTTAGACTGATACTTTATTTATAGACTTCCAAAGGATGAAAGGTAAATTTGTCCTTGATGCTATTGGAACTGAAAACGTAGAGAGCCAGATCAAATACTGAACCATTTAATTCTAAACTAGACCGTGAGTAATTTAACCGGTCCCCGTCCAGCGCCCGACGACACTGTTGGACGGTATGGACCTGCTTCTTCTAATAATTGTTTTTATATTTTGCACAAGGCCAGCAATTTAAAGAGAAGGAGAACGTCGATCAAATCGATCCTAGTGTGTTACTGGTACTTCATTTTATCGATCCCCTAATGATGAAAGGCAAAGCTAAGCTTGGCGGGATTTGAACTCAGAACGTAAAGGACCGTAACTATATCCCGTTAGCATCTTTTCTGACGTTCTACCGATACTGCCAATCCATCACCACAAGGTATTTAATAATAGGTAGGAAATTGTATAATTTTTTCAAAAGAATGTTTACAATCTCATCTTAGTGCTTGTTTTACGGAGCCAAAGTTTTAATCGAAAGTCAAACTCTTTTTTGAAAAATTATTTTTGTTACGCAGAGATTTGAAACATTGTAGATTAATATAGTCCATTATTCTATGGTTATCAACTTAAAATATAATTGAACTCACTTCTTGAGGCCTTATCTGTCTTGGCCACGAACATAACCTACGAAATAAACTATATAATGAGCATTAATTAAGTTTCATGGGCAGTTAGAATTTAAAACCTCCTTCTTAAGAATATGTTTAGAGAAGAGAATGCGAAGCAGACTTTATAGTATAAAAGCAAAAGAAAATCTTATTAAAATATCAAATTGGATTTAAAAAATTGTAAAACAAAACTGCTTAAGATATAAAAACACAGTAAAAACATCATTTGTTATATTAGCGATAGAAATACAGATCATTATAAAATGCACACTTGAGAAAATGAATGTTAATTGTCAACATGCTTATTTAGAGACCATTAGGCATTGAAAAAACATGTAAAATCCTATTTGATATTTTGCAGGTTACATTTTAAAATTATATATCATTTTATAAATATTTTAAAAATGTATGTATGTACACACAGGCACACATACACATATGTATGACCACTTAATTCTTGATCAATAATAAAGATAAGGGCCTCTTTCCTGGACAGGACGCCAGTCCACCGCTGGGTTATGCCGCCAAATATTGCTGGTACACATTGTCAGCTGAGTATACTGGAGCAGCGTGAAATGAATTGCTTTGCTTAAGGACACAACACACAACCCAGGCCAGAAATGGAATCTACGACATTATGATCGTAAGTTCAACCCCCTTACCACAGGGCCACGTGCCTCCACCAAGGGGTGGGACTTAAATTGTGCCATACTGAAGGTGGAACTCTATTATGACCTTAAATAATTGTTTCTACTTTTGGCACAAGGCCAGCAATTACACAGTACATTACTGATACTTTATTTTATCGACCCCGTAAGGATGAAAGGTAAAGTTAACCTCGGCGGGATTTGAACTCAGATCGTAAAGGGACGTAACTACGCTGGAAAGCATGTCCGACCTTTCTACCAATACTGCCAATTCAATGAACTAAAGATTAGTAAGAAGGCATTTTGGTGACAATTATTCCTAACCATGCTCACTGTCCATTCTTAACATTTTTTAACGCCGCACTTTCTTGCTATATAGACAATAAATTCAAATAAAATTCGACGAGAGGCGACGTGAATTAGCAATGAAAAGCTATTTTAGTATCACGTGTAAATAAAACAATACAGAGCTTATAAAACTCCTGATAAAGTATCGATATCTTATGATAAATCGATAATTTAATTCAATTATTTTATCATTGACAATGGAGGAATTACAATTATGTAATTTTAGGATGTATTATAATCCAAATATCCGTCTCCGTCTTTATAAACACACATACACATACACTGCACTATATATATATATATATATATATATATTATATATATATGTATATGTATGTGTATGCGTGTGTGTGTGTGTGTGAGTGTGTGTAAAAAGTAAATAGAAATAACAAAGCAAACGGCACAGTACAATGAAGAAATATATTAGTTAAAAGAGTCTTAGCGTCTCGGACACTAGTCTTCATTAGAAGATAGAATGAGAAATAAAAGATGAAATAGAGAATGAGAAGAAGAAGGAACGGAAAAAATTAAGAAAAAACATGTGTGTATTCAGTCAGCCATTTTGTGTGTGTGTGTGTATATATATATATATATATATATATATATATATATATATATATATATATATATATATATATATCTATATATATATATATATATATATATATATATACTAGCCGAATTACCCGCGCCTTGCTGCGTTTCACACTTTTTTTTTGTAAGAAAATGGTGATTGATTTTAAATAAGTGATATAATTTATGGAGAAAAACTCTGCATTTCAATATTACTCAATGAAAAATGTAATGCATGAAAAATTGGAAAAAATTATTTTTTGTAATATATCAAATCAAAATTACATTATTAAATCTTATCCTTATTTTGTTTCTTGTAAATAATTTTTTTCAAAATATCAATTCAAAACTTTTTTGAATAGGCATCATATCTTGTCATTTACCTATGGTTTAAATTTCATATAAATCGAAGGGAAGAATTTTCAGCGGGGGGTGTGCCCCCGGGGGAACCCTTTGATTAAAATGAAATATACTTATCCAAGTACCATGGGCAATGTAGTTTCAGAATATATATGGTTATGGGGGTCTATCTCCAAAACCATAGGAGGAGTTCGTTAACAAACAAATAGACAGGAACTACAACTTTATATATATAGATATAGTTAATAAAATATCGGTTTTGAACGAGAAAAGAGACAAATATAGGCGAAGAAAGAATTATTTCAGCTCAAAATATGAGATCTATCACAATAAACTATTCGGAAGGTTAAATACAATTCAGTTTGAGTTGTATGAAATCCTTGTTTGAAGATGTTTAAGTAACAATATTAACTCGTTAAGCAAATATTACAATAATACACACAATACCAAAACGGTTAACTATATTACATTTTAATAAATTAACGCATATTTCATCCAAATTATAAGCAGATACATAATTAATTACTTAATTAATTAGATGAACAAAAAATTGGAATCATCAGAATCAATAAAAAGAAAATATAAAGAATTAATACTTCGTAAAACATATTGAAGTGAGATTTTAGTCTAACGGCTAAATTAATTATGTATCAACTTATAATTTGGATGAAACGTGCGTTAATTTAATTAAAGTATAATATAATTAACCGTTTGGTCTTGTGTATTATTATAATATTCATGCAGTTTCCGTCTACCAAACTCCGTTCACAAGACTTAGGTAAACCGGACTTATAGTAGAAGACGTTTGCCCAAGATGCCACGCCACGTTGTAGGACTGTACCCGAAACCTTGTGGTCGCAAGGCGATTTCCTTAACCGCACGGCCATGCCTGCACGCCTATCATGCTAATATCTAATTATTTCTACACGATAAACTGTTATTCATCTTTTTAGGCCAGGAATGTTTGTTTAATCTCAGAATAATATAAACGAACCTTACTGCCAGCCATGCCTTACACAAATTTAATTGAAAATAATGAATGTCACTTGAAATATGTTGCTCATGTTAGTCTCATTGTTGTGTGCATTGATATTGTTGTTCTTGTTGCTGCTGTTATTATAGTTATTAATATTGTTGTTTTTGTAGTTGGTAGTTTCATTATTGAGATATTTATTGTTGGTTTTATTATTGAGATACTTGTTGTTGTTGTTGTTGTTGTTGTTGTTGTTGTTATTGCTGCTGCTGTTGTTGTTGTTGTTGTATGGAAACAGCTTGTTTACCTATGGTGGATGTGAGTTTTGTTAAGAGTTTCAGAATGTTTTCCCCTAAAGCAATCGCTGGAGAGACAATAGAATTTTCAAACAACATTAAATTTCGATGTGGCATTGCATATACTTCTTTATATTTTAATTAGCGGTAGGAAATTGCAAGTCACGTAGTACAAATTAAGGTTAAGACACACATATATTAATTATTACTGAAGAAGAAGAGAAAGTTTTGAAAACATCCTTATAAGGACAACGTAGGTGTCATCTATAATCAAATATGGGTGCGTAGACGTTTCCATCTCCTGGGGAAAATCTAGAATGAGGCATCTAGTGAAGGAGAGAAGTCGAATTCAAGATAGTGAGATAATTAAAAGTTGAGATTAGATGGAAATTCAGCAGATATGATATGAAAAAAAAATCTTTGTAGAGTTCTTTTCTAGAAGGCAGTATATGCTTCAGTATTCGTAGCAAATATGAGCGTATTAATTGAATTTTCGTGAGGTGTAAAACTATTTCCTTGATATGAATATCTCGCCTACAAAGAAACATTATAGACTACAACAATCGATGTAGGAAAAATATAAAAAGAGGAATTGTAAAGATAGTCCATACTATGAAACAAACCACAGGCACAAACCACAGAAGAAGGCAATAAATACAACATGCACAACATCCTAACAGAGATAAAGATACAACGAAGAGACAACTCGAAACCTAATACTGCCAATAATAGTAATTACTAGCAGAATGGCCCGGCGTTACTCGGGATTTGCTCTAGGGTTCTTATATATTTGATATATATTTATCCTTATCGAGCCTCGTGAAATAAATACGTTTGTTTATATTTTGTTATTGTATATGCAAAAATATCTGTACACGAATATATATATATATAAGTATTGAAGTTTCCGATATATATATATATATATATTAAAATAACAGATTAAAGTTTAAGCAAAGAATCGCTGCTTTCACCCTTAACGGGATCTTCTGAAACTAAAAAAATCAATCTCTGCACGCAAAAGTAAATATTTCGAAAAACGTTACACACTATATATATATATATATATACACTATATATACATATATATGCACACACACACACACACACACACACACACACACACACACACACACACACACACACACACACACACACACACACACACACACACACACAGCGTCATAATGTCGTAATGCAGACAGCCAGACATACAGACAGATATTATAAGGGCGCGACGTTATATCTATGTATCTATCTAAAAAGAAAGACTAAGAATTATAGAGAGAGATCGCTAAATCGCCTAATGGGGTCCCTAGGGCATTGAAAATTTGAAATTTCTTTTTGCTAAAAAATCTCACAGGACCATAAGTATTACATATGTAAAGTTTGAAAACAATCGGTTGGGTGGTTCTCGAGTTTTAGGGAGTCAGACAGACAGACAGACAGACAGACATTCTCTGTTTTAGATATATAGACTAGCAGAAAACCACCCGGTGGGTGGTTTTCTGCTAGTCGATATATATTTAACACACACACAAACACAGACACACACACACATACATATATATATATACACCCATGTTCATATTTTGAGATGCATTATTCTCAAATCAGATTATTATCTCTGACAGGAAGAACCAGTTTATAATTTTTAAGAAAAATTAAGCATACAGACATATTTTAGGAAACTTATGAATTCCTGTACACACACACACACAAACACTTACACAGATACACACAGACACACGCACAGACAGACACACACGCACACAGACACATACGCTAACACACACATACCATACACACACTCATACATACGCACATATGCACACACGCTAACACACACATACACACTTAAACCTATATATATGTATATATATAGAGAGACACACATAATATACATATATAATATATATAGATAATTTAATATATATTAGTTGGAGTGAAAATTTAAGTAAGTTAATTTTTAAAAAATTTTCTTATTTTACGTCTTTTATATATAATATATATATATATATAATATATATATATATATATATATATATATATATATATATATATATATATATATATATTATATATACACACACACACACATATAACACACACCCATATATAAAACACACACACGCACACACACACACACATATAACACACGCACACATATATAACACACACACGCACACACATACACACACACATACACACACACATACACACACACATATAACACACACACATACAATACACATACACACACATAACACACACACACACACACACGCATACACACACACATATATATATATATTATATGCTCAGCCCCAGTGAGTTGGTTAAAATACAAAAGCCAGTCTTAAAGTTGTCTGTAAATTCAAAGAACTTGGCTGTGTCTGGCTAGCTCTCCATGGTAACTACTCCAAGGTTGCGCGTGCCATGGCTGGGAACGCAGGTGTCACGTGCTGGCCTAGAACGCTGGTTGTTGGAATCAGTGGTAGACGACAGGGAGTGAGAGGGGAGAGAAAGAAAGGCAGAGGTGAAGTGACGAAGTGACTCTCTCTTCCTCTCCTCCTCCTCCATCTCCCCATTCGTCACAGCGATAGAGGGGAGGAATGTTAGTGTGTTACAAAGAGAAAGGGTGAGAGTGAGAGAAACAGACAGACTAAAAGAGAGGGATAGCTGGAGAGAGAGAGAAATAGCAACCACGCGCGCACGTGTTTCCACTGTCGGACAGACAGACAGAGAAATTGCTGGTTATATATTATAAGGAGATGATTTTGTCTTTACAAACAAACAAAACAAAAAAAAAAACAGTTAGTGTCAACAGAATTGAACGCTTGTAATGGTTTAGAACATATGGTAGATGGAATTAAAGAGGTATTTAAACAGGTATAGCCGATGTAAAGACAAAATCATCTATATATCTAAAACAGAGAATGTCTGTCTGTCTCCCTAAAACTCGAGAACCACCCAACCGATTGTTTTCAAACTTTGCACATGTAATACTTATGGTCCTGTGAGTGTTTTGAGCAAAATCAAATTTCAAATTTTCGATGCCCTAGGGACCGCATTAGGCGATTTAGCAATCTCTCTCTATAATTCTTAGTCTTTCTTTTTAGATAGATACATAGATATAACGTCGCGCCCTTATAATATCTGTCTGTATGTCTGGCTGTCTGCATTACGACATTATGACGCTGTGTGTGTGTGTGTGTGTGTGTGTGTGTGTGTGTGCATATATATGTATATATAGTGTATATATATATATATATATATATATATATATATATATATATAGTGTGTAACGTTTTTCGAAATATTTACTTTTGCGTGCAGAGATTGATTTTTTTAGTTTCAGAAGATCCCTTTAAGGGTGAAAGCACCGATTCTTTGCTTAAACTTTAATCTGTTATTTTAATATATATATTTTAATATATGATGCTGAGGAGGATATTAGAGGGAGCTAGAGCAAAGTGCCTTCCCGTGGTCATGGTTTTCATTGACTTTAGGAAGGCCTTTGATTCTGTGGACCGTCACTGCCTGATGAAGATCTTACAGGCTTATGGAATCCCCAAGAAGATAGTGGACCTGATATCACTGCTCTACACCAACACCAAAGCCCAAGTCATTACACCTGATGGGATGACAGAGTTCTTTGAGATAGTGGCTGGAGTGCTCCAGGGAGATACATTGGCTCCCTACTTTTTTATCATCATAGTGGACTATTGTATGCGCCTTGCACTGGAGAAACACCAGGACTCTGGCTTTACTGTAGCACCGGCTCAGAGCAGGAGAGTTAAGGCGAAAAAGATATCGGATGCTGAATTTGCCGACGACATAGTTTTGGTGACAAATACAGTGAAGGAGGCAGAGGATTTGATGCAGGAGGTTGAGACTGTGTCGATGAGTGTGGGGCTGAGAATGAATGTGACTAAAACAAAATATCTGGTAGAGAATGTTAAGATCCAGAGGGGATCAATAATGTAGGCGGGAAGCTGTTAGAATTGGTTGAGGACATCCTGTATTTGGGAGCAAAGATTGGGAATACGGAAGATGATGTGGTTGAGAGGAAGAGCAAAGCCTGGGCGGCGTGCCACAGCTTAAGATCGGTGTGGAAGTCGGACCTTTGTAAAGACCTGAAAATCCGCCTCTTCATTGCTGTAGTGGAGTCTGTTCTGCTGTACGGGTCTGAGACTTGGACACTGACCAAGAAACTCACTCAGATGGTGGATGGGTGCTACACGAGAATGCTGAGGATGGCTCTGAAGATTAATCAGTATACACTGAGGATGAAAAACTCAGAGCTGTATGGGAGCCTCCCAAAAGTCAACTCAAAAGTGACACAGAGGAGACTGAGGTTAGCTGGACAAGCTCACCGACTTCCAGAGTTGACATTGCACTCAGTGCTCCTGTGGGAGCCCCTACATGGACACACTGGAAGGGGAAGACCAAGGTTAACGTATGTTGATGCCCTAAGGACAGACACTGGTCTGTTGGAGACGCAGGACATGGCAGCGATAATGAGAGACAGAGACCGCTGGAGAGAACTCGTCCATGGATCTCGGGAATTTCACCCGCCCTAGAATATATATATATATATATATATATATATATATATATATATATATATATGCAAAAGTTCTATTTAAAGTTGTTGGGATACAACAAGTAAATATTTTTATAACTGATATAAAGCACTCGACAAGTTTTTGGAGTAGATATACGATACTACTAAATGGAAACTATATTTATAAAACCATATTTATTTCATTATACATATTTCAGGGATACCACATTAAATTATGGTATGCCTTCATCAGACAAAATACAATATATTGTATTTTGTCTGATGAAGGCATACCATAATTTAATGTGGTATCCCTGAAATATGTATAATGAAATAAATATGGTTTTATAAATATAGTTTCCATTTAGTAATATCGTATATATATATATATATATATATATATATATATATATATATATATATAATTATATATTCGTGTACAGATATTTTTGCATACACAATAACAAAATATAAACAAACGTATTTATTTCATGAGGCTCGATAAGGATAAAAATATATCAAATATATAAGAACCCTAGAGCAAATCTCGAGCAACGCCGGGCCATTCTGCTAGTATAACATAAAAAAGCAATGTAACTACAAAAAAAAAAACAATGAAAACAAGAATAACGAGAACAAAAAAAAGAACAACAATACAAAAACGACAAAACCAAAAGAAAATTTTGTTTGGTTTTATGGCGAGCCAATGGACATTTGCATATTTGCATGACAGCGAGGAAGAAATCACAAAGAAATACAAAATAACTCGACCCTGGATCATGAATCCTCCAGCCAAGAAATAATAATTGGCACAAGGCCAGCAATTACCCCAGTGCATTACTGGTGTTTTAATTCATTGACCCCGCAAAGATAAAAGGCAAAGTCAACCTTGGCGCGGGATTTGAACTCAGAACGCAAAGGGCCATAACCCTATGCTCAAAGCATTGTGTCTGACGCTCTACCGACACTGCCAATCCACCGCCGAGAAATAATAATACCCCAAAAGACAAGTGCTTTAATCGAAGATATCAAAGATTAACACAATTAGAAAAAATGCTTGCAAGAAGGGTCCGGATGGATTAAATTGAGTCTGTTACTTAGTCCCTTACTATTTCACTGTAGGACTAATATATTCTGCACGCGTACCTTCTATCGCATTCACGTTTTGATTGTGCTTTTGTTCAAATTTGCTATCATTGAGCTTGGCTATGTTTTGCGGTAGGTTTTTTGAAGTGGAGCAAGATAACTTAATGGTATGCCCATTAAAAAATTCTGCTAGTTTGAACAAAATATATTTGGAGTGTCAGAAGTGATTTTCAAAATATGACATGAATAATGTAGACAAAAATAAAAACTGGGTTAGTTTTCTGAGTGATCTGTATATATATATGATATATATATATGACATATATATATATATATATATATATGATGTATATGATATATAGAGATGATATATATGATGTATATGATATATATATATAGATGATATATATGATGTATATGATATATATATATATATACAGTATATATATATATATATATATATATATATATATATATATATATATATATATATATATATATATATATACGACATATATATGATTTTAACGCTTGATATGGTAGAAAAAAAGTGTATACATATACTTTAGATACTCACATATGAATCTGCTGTTTAAC
>OZ024747.1:41369970-41427470 GCA_964016885.1 Eledone cirrhosa | reverse complement strand
CTTCCGTTTTTGCTCCCATTTTTCTTCTTTTCTTTTTCTTTTCTTTTTGTATTTGTATTATTGTTTTTCCTTTTCTTTTTTCTTTTTATATTTTTTCCACAATTCCTTTCCAGCTTTATCTTTATACATTATACTTTTTCTTACCTCCCTATCTTACTCAATACTTTAAACTTATGTCCCCCTCCTCCTCCTCTTCTTTTTCATTCCATTTATTTTATTTATTCATTTATGTATCTTCTAGTCAGCTGTTTAAGGCGGCGAATTGGCAGAGTTTTTCGAACATCGGATAGAAAGAGTTGCGGTATTCATTCCGGCCCCAAACCTTTTACCGATTAAAATTTGACAGCAAGATCTATAGTAACGAAACATAAATTCAAAATATAAGTTTGGTCTGGTAATGTGTTTTAGCGTAGAAGGCGGCGAAATGACAGATTTGTTAGAACATCAGATAACATAAAGCGTTATCTTCATTCAGTAGTCTTTTCTATAGGTGGTAAATTCGTGAGTCATTAGAACATCATATAGAATGCTTTGTGGCATTCGTTCTGGTTCTCTCTGCTTTAATTTCAAATCCCACCACAGACAACTTTGTTTTTCCTCCTTTCGAGGTCAATAAATTAAGTACCAGCGCATGAGTCAATTTTTTTTCCACAGCCCCTCTTTCTCATTTTTTTCTCTCTCTCTGTGGAAGAAATTGGTTGTGTTCAGATCTGGAGAGAGTGTGTTTCACCAGATGTATGTATTCATGCTTGCACACACGGCTACTAATAATAATAATAATAATAATAAAAAAAAAAAATATATATATATAATATATATATAATATATATATATATATATATGGAAAGTTATATTTAAAATTGTTGGGTTACAACTAGTAAATATTTATAACTGATATAAAAGCACTCGACAAATATTTGGAGTATATTTACAATATTAAATAAATGGAAACTATATTTATAAAACCATATTTATTTCATTATATATATTTCGGGGATATCATATTAACAATATGATATGCCTTCCTCAGACAAAATACAATATAAACAGTTTTATAGATAAATATATTCGACATACCGTTATAACACCGACTTCCATTTGAAGAGGTTTAAGCTGGCAGTGAAAAAATTTTACACAGAGGAAGGCATAGCATATTGTTAATATGATATCCCCGAAATATATATAATGAAATAAATATGGTTTTATAAATATAGTTTCCATTTATTTAATATTGTAAATATACTCCAAATATTTGTCGAGTGCTTTTATATCAGTTATAAATATTTACTAGTTGTAACCCAACAATTTTAAATATAACTTTCCATGTATCTTGCTCCAATACTGTTGAGCGCTTTATATTATAACTGGAAAAATGGAATTCTTTAAGATTACTTCCTCTCTAAAAGACATACCTCTACCTAGAAACAAAGACTTTATAAAACAATTAATAGATAAATCTGACTCTTTTATAAGGAGAATCAGGTGGCGTGCATTCCACTTTGATAAATCTAATGCAGATGAAAATGTCTCGGACTTAAACAAAGTTTTCAAATCTAAAAGAAATCCACCCCCTAACAAACTTTTATCTGACTTTGAAAACGATATAATTTCTATCATACAAGGGGTCAAATTCAAGAGAAACTTCAAAGGCCAGGAATATCTGAAAGGCATTAAGGATAACATTGAGAGTTTAGAGAAAACTGAGAAGATCTTGGTGAAATCTGACAAGACCAACAACCTCTATGGAGTGCGGAAAGACATGTATAATGGCCTCATACTGAAAGAGCTGAGGAAAAAGTACAAGGTAACAGATAAGGCCGAACTTGAGAAAATGAATGTCGAAGCATCTTGTATAATGCACGAGTTGGAAATTGAGAACAGAACACAACCTTTCGTGCCCAGGAAACCGAAGATCAATATGAAGGACCACAAGAGGAATTTTGAAAATGACCTGCCAGTTAGATTGATCGCACCTTCAAAATCGGACCTGGGCAAATTAAGCAAAAACATTCTTGACAGGGTGATACAGCAAATTAAGAACTTGGATTGTGTATCTAACCTGAGCTTGTGGAAGGGAACTGGAGAGGTTGTTGAGTGGTTTAGGCAAATTAAATATAACAATAATAATAGGTTTATTCAACTTGATATAGCTAACTATTATTCTTCTATTACCCCTAGTCTACTAAATAAGGCACTAAATTACGCATTCAAACATACGGACCTAACTAGCAAAGAAATGCATATTATATTATCGGCTAGGAAAACTTTGATAGAATTTAATGACAAATTATGGACCAGAGCAGATAGAGATAGCAATTTTGACATAACTATGGGATCTTCCGACTCATCTCAGGTAACTGACCTTGTGGGCTTATTTTTAATCAATTCGCTACATAGGAAAATACCTGGTACTACCGGAGGTTTATATAGGGATGACATGCTTTTACTTATTAATAATAATAACCCTGAACTAAATAGAAAATGTAAACAAATTACAAAATTTTTTAATTACTTTAACCTTAAAATAGAAATTGAGAACAACCATAGAATAGTCAATTTCCTAGATATAACATTAAATCTCAACACATGTCTCCACTATCCTTTTCACAAGTTGAATGAAAACTTAAACTATGTCAACTTTAACTCTAACCACCCCAGATCTGTCAAAAACACTATAGTAAACTCAGTTCAAAAACGTATCTCTAGGATCTCGTCGAATAGAAAGATTTTCGACGAAAAGGCCCAATACTATAATGAAGCATTAGCTAGGGCAGGATATGCTGATAAGATTGTGTACATAGATAATGATAGACAAACTAAACAAAGTAACAACTTTTTTAATTACGGCAACAACATTAACAACTATAATAGAAAGCATTACAATAATTCCAAAGGCCAAAAAAGAAATAGAACTAGGAACATAATTTGGTTTGCTCCCCCTTTCTCACTAAACATTAAAACCCACATCGCTAAATTATTTTTCAAAGCTCTTGATAATCGCTTCCCTAGAACACATAGGTATCACTCAATTTTCAATAGGCATACAATTAAATTAACCTACTCATCCACCAAAAATTTAGCACAAAATATTAATAGAATAAATAATAGGAACTTAAAACCTAGTGATAATAGCATAAATAATATACAAGTTAACAAATGTAACTGTAGAGATAGATCTAAATGTCCGTTAAATAACAACTGCTTAGTTAAAAATATAGTATACAATTGTAATGTTAATACTGACTCTAATTCTTTTAACTACGTCGGTTCCACATCGACGGAATTTAAACTTCGCTATAATAACCACAAGAATTCTTTCACAGATCCAAGTAAAAAATCTTCAACGGCACTATCAGGCGTACTCTGGCAACTTAAGCTAGATAACGTTAGATATTCGACGGCTTGGAATATAGTCTCAAGAGGGATTCCTTTTAATTCATCCTCTGAGACATGTGACCTCTGCGCAGAGGAGATATTCTTTATACTAAAATCTAAAAATTCCCTTAACCTACGGACAAATTTATTCAGTTGTTGCAAACATAGATTAAACTCAACGTTTAAATATAAATTTAAATTTAAAATGTAGTATATTTAGTTTGATTTATATTTATATGGGAAACTAGCCGATAAATTTTTGATTCCTAAATTTTTGATTCCTTCTTTTTATCCTTTTTTTATTGTTTATTTTTATTTTATTTTTATTTAAACATTCCTCATGAAAAATTAAGCTACCCTAAAAGCTGATGCTCCAAATTTTTTGAATAAACCTTACACTAGATAAACTTCTATATTAAATATAAGAACATATGTAGACCAATTTGGACATCATAAACTTTTTGAAATGATCTTTGCTAGATGTGATTTGATAGATAATTTTTGGCTTTGTCTTGTAATGAACTTGGCAATATATTGTCAATTAACTTTGAAGGGTTGATCTTTGTGGTTTATTTTTATTTTTATTTTTTTTATTATTGTAGTATTTTATAATTATTTTTTATTTTTTATTTTTTTTATTTTTTATTTTTATTTTTATTTTTAATATCTTTAATATGTAAATTTTTAATACGTAATATTTTTTAATACGTAATATTTTTTAATACGTAATATTTTTAATATCTAATATTTTTATTAGTTAATATTCTTTCGTAATATTTTTTTAGTTTTCTATTTTATTATTACTTATTTTTACTTATTATTATTATTGTTATCTTTTTATTTTTTTAGTTTTGTTTCTGATATATATTTTTATTAGTATATTGAAATCTGCTCTCTATTTCTGCTTGATAGATAATCTTGTAGAGTAAAGACAGGAATAATAATACGCATATATGTATGCTCAAATTTTTATACCACATTGAGAATGTTTTCCGTGAACTTAGAGTTTGCAGAGTGAATCATGTGGATTCGCATGGATGTTTGTAGCTGTCACATAAACATATGAATTTTTTTTTAAAACTAAACATAAGATAATTAATTTTCACACACTATGGATACTTGTCTCATTCAGGAATACTGATATTTACAATATAGTGTAAGTTTTATAAATACTAATACATTAAAACATAGGGTTTTTACGCCTCGAATATATCTGGCTATTTTTAAATTTTTTTTTCTCTCGCTATTTTTTCCTCTCTCTATATTTTTTCTCTCTCTATATATCTCCCTTACATTAATACTTGAGCTAAATAAATAAATAAATAAATAAATGTATCATTGATACATTTACTCAAAATGACCTCCCACTACCTAATTTTCTATATATATATGTATCTATCTCTATTTCCTCTCTCTCTCTATATATATATATCTTTCTGTTTCTTTACATGAAGTTCTTCGCTTTATCTATCTTTCCATCTCTCTATTTTGTTCCATGCATTTCTTCTTTTTCTTCCTTTTCTTCGTTTTCTGTCTTTCTTTCTTTTTTCTCTCTTTCTTTCTCTCTGTGTAAAATTTTTTCACTGCCAGCTTAAACCTCTTCAAATGGAAGTCGGTGTTATAACGGTATGTCGAATCTATTTATCTATAAAACTGTTTATATTGTATTTTGTCTGAGGAAGGCATAGCATATTGTTAATATGATATCCCCGAAATATATATAATGAAATAAATATGGTTTTATAAATATAGTTTCCATTTATTTAATATTGTATATATATATATATATATATTGGTAAACGGAATAGAAAATGCTGACAAATTGTTCACAGTTGAAAAATGGTTTAATTAGGAATAAAAGAGTATTAGTGATTGTATGGGTTAGTATTCAGTTGTGGTTTTAAGTTTTTAAGTTTTTACCGGTTGCGCATTTCTAAATGCTTTTCAAAAATAATTTTGAGATAGAGTGTCCGTGCTGTTTGCTCTGATCTGATTAGTTTTGGGAATTCTACCTGTTTTTATGTTAAAAAAGTGGCTCCAGCGTTATTTTTGTGTTGCAAAAATGCTTGTGGTCAAAACAATTTTGATTGGTCGGTAGAGGTCATGTGAATGTAAAAAGTTGATTTTGCGCCAAGACTGTTTTTATGTTAAAAAAGTGGCTCCAGCAAAAATTCTTGGTCAAAACAATTTTGATTGGTCGGTAGAGGTCATGTGGATAAAAAATTGGTTTTGCGCCAAGATTGAGAAATGACTCTTTCACAACAAATATGTGTGTGTGTGTGTGTGTGTGTGTGTGTGTGTGTGTGTATGTGTGTGTATGTGTGTGTAGTAGTAGTAGTAGTAAGGTGTTCGATGCTGCGACAATGGCCAGCAGCGATGTGTGTCAAATGGCTATTAAGATAAGTGTGTGTGTGTGTGTGTGTGTGTGTGTGTGTGTGTGTGTGTGTGTGTGTGTGTGTGTGTGTGTGTGTGTGTGTATGTGTGTGTGTATAGCAGAGTAATTCGATGGTCAGTAAGAATGTGTCTGAAAGTAATGGGGGGTATTTTAGCATGTCAAAAGATATTTTTCAGCTTTTGTCTTATATGGAGAAGTGCGTGTGTGTGTGTGTATAAGTCTCTTTGTATGTTGATGTACGCGTGTGTATGTGTTTGTGTATATATATGTGTGTGTGTGTGTGTGTGTGTGTGTGTGTGTGTGGGTGGACCAGTATTTTTTCCCCCTGGTAAAATGGTGTACATTATTCGTTTTTTTCAGTAAAATCGGTTCTTTTAATAGAACATCAAAAATCTTAACAATAAAAGGTGTGAAATGATATTCACTATATATACACATACATATATTCACTACATATATATATATATACATATATACATACATATATATGCACATATATTTTTTTGTATTGCACCATAGAGCATGTGTGTTTACGTGTGTCATTGTGTTTATATGTGGGTAGAGATGTGTGCTGATGTAGGTATGTATGTTGACGTGTGTATGTTGTGGGTTCGTCTTAGGGAGAAGTGTTTAGACGGGGTCCGTATTTGTTAATGAAGTAAGATTCCTTGCTGATGCGCTGGGTGTGGGTGGCATTATCTTAAAATTTGTAGAGGGGAAAGATTCTGAAGTTGGGATGATTTTGGGCGGCACAGGTATCAATGTGTTCACTCAGTGGTATTTTCCTGTATTCCGTATTTTAATTTGGGATCTATGGACAGTCATGCGTTGGCGGAGGCTGTTTTTGGTCTGGCCTATGTATTGTTCTCGACAACCTGAACAAGTTAATACATATATTAGATTTTCCGATGCACATGTGAAATTGTGTTTTACTATAAAACGTTGTCCATCTTTGAAATAGAATTCCGAACCCTCTATTAGGTTGATGCAAATGCCACAGTTGGGTCTATCGCATTTTTTTACTGTGGGTTTCGTTGTTGTGGTTGGCAGTACTTTGGCATGTGTTAAGATGTTTTTCATTGACTTGGATTGTCTTTTGCTCTTTATGATATCGTGTGTTCGTAGAATTTGGTTCATTCTATGGTCCTTTTTCAATACAGTGATGTTCTGGAGGATGGTGTCAAAGGCCTCATTGTTGAGGGGGTTGTGTGTGGAGATGTATGGAAGAGCTTTTAGTTTTGGTTGATTTACTTTAGGGTGTCTAAGGTCCTGGGTACTGAGTTTTAGGGCACGTTGGATTCCATTGTCAATTAGTGATGCAGGGTAGTCCCTGCCTATGAGTGTGTCCTTTAGTTCTTGTAGCCGTAAGTAGCAGATGTTTTTATTGGAGACTATAGTACAGATTCTCTTGGCTAAGTTGTAGGGAATATTAATTTTAACGTGTCTAGGGTGGCAAGAGTTGAAGGGGAGATATTGCTTGGAGTATATGTCTGTTTCTATTTTTTTGTTATGGATCTTAATGAGGATGTCGAGGAAGGGGAGTTGTTGATGGCTGTATTCCATCGTGAAGTTAATATTTGTGTTGAGCCCATTTATAAGGGTGTGAAATTCTTTAAGTTTTTCGATGTTTTCGTGCCAAAGGATGAAGCAGTCATCTAGATATCGCTTCCAGTTCCTTTCAATGTGTAAGTGGAGGGTGTTTCCAAATTTGTTTAGGACTTTAGTGTAGAGGGTGATTTCCAGGTATCCCATGACTAGGTTGGCATAAGTAGGGGCTGTTTTCGTTCCCATAGCGGTCCCAGATTTCTGCCTGTAGGGTTTGTTATTGAAAACGAAGTAATTGTTCTCCAAGATAAATATGAGTCCCTCTATCACGAATTCTTTTTTGATGCGTTGTGGGAGTTCATTGTGGAAATTATCCAGCCAGAATTGGATAGCTTCTATTCCTAGGTTGTGGGGGATGTTGGAGTATAGGTTGACTACATCGAACGTCACTAGTAGGGTTTGTTCAGAAAGTGGCATATTAGGGAGGTGATTGAGCATATCTAGTTCGTCCCTTATATAGCTTTTGATGTGCTTGAGGAAGGGTTTGAGAAGGGTATCAATGAAGTTGCTAAGACGGTGCGTTTCGCAAGCGGGGCCTGCTATTATAGGTCTTAATTTGAGATCATTGGGTGAGGGGACATTGATGACTATGTCTGTGGCTTCCTTGCATGCCTTACTGATTGATTCGCTTTTATGTACTTTAGGGATACCGTAGAAAAGGCTGGATTTACTTGTGAAGTCTGTGATGAAGCTGAATTCCTTGTTAGTGAGTCCTTCTTTGTATTGGTTGATTAGAGTTTTTAGGTTTCTCATAATTTTCTGTTGATTGTAGTGTTCAGCCTTTTCGTAGTATGTTTCGTTTTCCAAAGTGGAGAGCGCTAAGTTGATATAGAATTCTGTCTCCATTAGGACTACTGTACTCCCTTTATCAGCCTCTTTAATTGTAATGGTTCTGTCGGTTTTTAATCTATTTAATTCTTCCCATTCTTTCTTGTTGAGGTTTGGCTTGTGTTTTTGTCTGTGCAAGTGTTGGTAAGGGAAGTTTGTGATGTGTTCACAGAATTCGTCCAGGATTTTATTTCTACCTTTTGAAGGGGTGTAATTGCTTCTATTTCTGGCTAATGATTCATCCTCATTGTACTGGTCGAATAGTTGTTCACTAAGTCGTAACTTTCTACAGAAGTCTGTGATGTCTTCCTTCATTTCATAGTAGTTAGGACGTAGTGGGGTCGGTGTGAATTTAAGACCTTTGGAGAGTAAGTTGATAAGGTTGGGTGTTGGTTCTGCACTAGATAATTTTTATTACTATCGGTTTCTCCTCCCTGTCTTGTGTTATTTTGTTTGCCTGTATCTGTGTGCTGTGTCTAAAAAATGGTTGGGGTAGAGGGGTTGACCTCTACCGACCAATCAAAATTGTTTTGACCAAGAATTTTGCTGGAGCCACTTTTTTAACATAAAAACAGTCTTGGCGCAAAATCAACTTTTTACATTCACATGACCTCTACCGACCAATCAAAATTGTTTTGACCACAAGCATTTTTGCAACACAAAAATAACGCTGGAGCCACTTTTTTTAACATAAAAACAGGTAGAATTCCCAAAACTAATCAGATCAGAGCAAACAGCACGGACACTCTATCTCAAAATTATTTTTGAAAAGCATTTAGAAATGCGCAACCGGTAAAAACTTAAAAACTTAAAAACTTAAAACCACAACTGAATACTAACCCATACAATCACTAATACTCTTTTATTCCTAATTAAACCATTTTTCAACTGTGAACAATTTGTCAGCATTTTCTATTCCGTTTACCAATATATAATAACTTGTGTGTTACACCTCTATTCTTTTAACTATATATATATATATATATATATATAAAGAATGAATAATAACAGGTAGACATCATAAAAAGGTAATTTATTCCGTGTGCTTACAAATGTTTGCACGGTGGTACTACAGCCTAGTTATGCTATGTGAAAATTTACAACTATTTGCAGAACTCAAATATCCAATGCTGTGACCACTGTATCCTCAGAGCAGAATGGTTAAAATGTACAATGTAAATACCCTAATTAAGGGTATTTACATTGTACATTTTAACCATTCTGCTCTGAGGATACAGTGGTCACAGCATTGGATATTTGAGTTCTGCAAATAGTTGTAAATTTGCACATAGCATAACTAGGCTGTAGTACCACCGTGGAAACATTTGTAAGCACACGGAATAAATTACCTTTTCATGATGTCTACCTGTTATTATTCATTCTTTATATACACTCCGGAATACAGAAGGATCAGGAACTAAGTTTCTTCAACAATTCTTCCATAACTCGTAGAGTAACCTCTCACCGTACGTCAACCATATCCAGTGTAGTAATTACCAATTACTACATCTAGGATAATCCTATACCTAATATATATATATATATATATATATATATATATATATATATATAAGGGATAACAAAATATCGTTATAGGTAATCCAGTTAGAGGTTGTGAATACTTCGTATTGTAGATAGTTTTAGCGTACGGCGTTTTTTGACCCAACAAGAGGTTTCCGTAGGTGGTGAGTTTATGAGTTCTCTTGCATTCCTATGTAAGTTTATCTTGGAGTAAAAATATTGAAAGAGTGAAGAATAACAAGGCCAACAGTACAAAAAAGGGTTTTATTTACAGTCTTAACAATTGTTTCACTGATTAAGTTGTCTAAAAATTGCTGAACACTTGAAGCCGTGCCACTCAATTTTAAATGCATTGTTAGCTTAACCGGATCATCAGAAGTTCTTCTGATGATCTGGTTAACAACGTATTTATAATTGAGTGGCACGGCTTCAAGTGTTCAGCAATTTTTAGACAACTTAATCAGTGAAACAATTGTTAAGACTGTAAATAAAACCCTTTTTTGTACTGTTGGCCTTGTTATTCTTCACTCTTTCAATATTTTAAATCTTCAACTGGCCTCTACCACGTGTTGCTCTTACACATGACAGCAGTCTCGTCTCAGTGGCGTGAATAGGTATTCGACAACTAGAAACAGCAGTCAAATTCCTTTCAACAGAATTAGCTCTACAATTAAGGAGCCGTATTTGTATATCTATATCCAAAATTAAGATAAATTAAATGAATTTAATCCAAATCGAAATTGTGGGTGTCATGCCATAACGGCGTGCGCCATATCGCCCGGAAATAAGCTCAAAGATAGGTCCGAGCATTTTATAATAACTAGAAATTGATTAACATATATAAACATGAATAATCACAGGAGATAATTTTTACAAGCGTGTAACCACGCATAGCAATTTAGGTAACAAATAAATAGATACCTTTTAATATATGATTAACCTCGCCTGTATATATTCCATTAAAGAAATATATTTCACCAATTAATCAGATGGTAAGTCACGGAAAGTGGATATTATTGGATTATCAACAAGGAAGAATAATAATGTCCAGCTATCCATGCTTACACCGCGAGTTTAAATCTTCAACTGGCCTCATATTTACCTTATTAAATGTGGCATACTTAGGTGGCAGTTGTAATACTGATAATTTATCAAAGTCGACCGTAGTGTTGCCGTATATATTTGTGTTGTTGTTGTTGTTGAATTCATCTGTTAATGAGATGTCGGCCATATTTATACCGTCAATTTTTTCGGGATATCTATTGATATTCTCTAAAGTATCTTAATTTAGTTTTATCTGTTTGAGCCACTTTAGTTTCTTGTTAAAGTGCTTGTCACATTCTTGAACGATGTACTTTTCTTCAGGATATATAAGGTTTATAAATATTAATTTTTCTCTTGGTGTGGTGATCTTAGTTATTTCTTGTATTAGGTTACGCTTGTGTTTTCTTGACTTAATTCTCTATAAATCTTCTTCTTTATGTTTAGAATTAGTGTTCGTTTTAGCCTATCTGCTTGCTTTTTGGTGAGTTGTAATCTTCTTACATCGGTGTTGATGGTGTTGGTGTAAACTCGGGACGAGGCACATTCTTTTATAATGTGTAGTTGTCGAGATGTTTGTTTTTCGTAGACAACAGAACATGGTGGTTTTCAGTATCTTGTTAGCCTGGCTAAGGCTTACAATATTTCTGATTGCGGATTTGGTACGAGTGATGAGAAACGTGTCCCGCATGTGCAGCCCCGAAGAACTAGAGAGACACATACAACACTTCATCCACCGTATGCAGTTTTCTGGTTACAATCAGAGAGATAAAATCAGAGTATATAGAGGAGCCAGAACCAAATGGGAAAAAATGGTAAATAACGACACAAATGGGACCTGCCCCTTGTATAGGAGCAAATTTTGGAATAGAATAGAAAGAACTAGGAATAAGGCTAATAGAATAAACTCATGGTATGATAGCAATAAATACCAGAGTGTAATGTTCATCGATACAACCCCTAGAGGTGAATTAGCTTACACATTTAGAAGGGCCCTAGATAAACATAAACTCAATATTAAGATAGTAGAAAGACCAGGTACCTCCATAAAAACACTTATTAGCAATACATACCCTTTTCAAAGACCTCCCTGATTAGATAAGAAATGTATAATCTGTAAATTAAGCCCCCATATTAACTGTAAAACTAGAAATGTAGTATATAGCATAAGATGTACTGAAGGACAATGTAGAGATAAAAATGTAGTGTACATAGGTGAGACAGCTCGTAGTATAGGGGAAGGGATAAATGAACACTGGCGAGACCTTCAAGATAGTAAAGAATCATCTGTACTCCACCAACATGCTAAAATAGAACATAAGGGTAAATTAGAGAACATAGAAATAAAAATAGAATCTACACACAGAAAAGACGCAATGTTTAGACAAATCACAGAAGCAATAAACATAAATGAACTCCAACCAAAATTAAATAGAAAACATGAGTGGAACAGCAACATCACAACTTACAATTAAGGACAAAATGAAAACACACACGCACATAGAACAAACAACCAACCAGTAACATGTAAATAAACAAATAAATAAACGAATATAAACACACACAGACACCCGGATGTAACACATGCGCAAACTAAGCATGCAACACACACACAAAAACAAGATGGCGTAGGACAGAACAAAGGAGAGGCACAAAAACAAAGAAAAGAATCCCCAGTCACTGAAGAGGTCACAGAATGTGTGACGAAAGAACCTTGACAATATATAAACAATCATCTGGTTGTGGAACCAACCAACCAACCAACCAGAAATTTATAAATTCCTAAATTTATAAATTTATTATAATAAATTGAAGTGAAAGAACTGGTGCGTGTGTTTCTTATTGGCAACATGACCCTCCCAAAGTATAACAATATCGGTTTCAACACACGTTTTCAGATAAAGAATCTTGCTAAACAAATTCAGAAACGAAATATATATATATATATATATATATATATATATAAAAGATTATATTCGTACAAAGTATCTTATCGGAGAGCTCGATAAACATGTTTAGTGAAATCTCATAATGAAATATTACGATGTAAACAATGGAAAAACACTTGAAAATATAACCATATCATACATATTAAGGTAAACATGTCCATGTATTAAATATATATTTTCTGTCCATGTATAAAATATATCTCTTGACACGAACTCGTGTGTTTAGCACACGCAGCATTGAAGGGAGTGATGTTGTCAACAGAGAGATACTGTGGAAGAAAACTTAGGTGGTGAAGTATAGTTCAGTGTGCTTGTAAAAAGCTTTCGGAAAAGAGCTGTAGTGCACCAAGTTAACATTACTAGCAAATTTGGACAATTTAATTGTAGTGATTAGTTTAGCTCTTTTTACTCTAAAATGGTCAGAAAACTTCGATACGCGATAAACGTAACATGTATATAAATTGCAGCGCATATCCAAATAGTGGTAGTTTGGGGAGAATATATAATTATTGGAGGAGGGGGCATATCCCCCTCCCCAGTTCCGCTGCCACTGTATATATATATATAATTAAAAACAAACTATTCTCTGTGCCCTTTCCAACATAACAAGGCTTAGCCATAATAAATGAATATTTAAACTCTAATTCGGTATTGAGTTTTCATTCTTACGTCCGTCAATAATTCATGTACTCTCAGGTCTTGAATAATCATCCTCACCCCTCATTTATTAATTTGTCAGACCCCCCCCCCCGGATTTTATTCCACCCCACCCAGCACCCGCTTATTAAATTTTGCTAATCTATCTCCGGCGAAATTATTTTATTGTAAGTGATTCTTTTTGATACAGCAACTGGAGAATCTAATAATAATTTCATTTTACATTAAAAAACATTATATTTGACAAAAAAAAGAACATTATAAGAAATCCCATATTTACGAACGTACCCTATACAATTACTGATTTCTCAAGTCCCCCCATTATTGCCACCCCTTCCTATTATTTGGGACCCGAGAGTACCACCAAACTCTCCTCCTCTCTATGTCTATCACTCAAAACTCTCTTTTAAACCCCCTCTCTGTATCTACTAAAACCAAACTCTACCCATCTTTTATCCCACTCACTATATCTAAGACTAATACACTCTCTCACTGTCTATAAATATCAACACTTATCACTGCCAATCCCCCTCTGTATAATAATCACCCCTAAACTCTCCTCCTCGTTATATCTACTACACCCATTATCCCTCTCTGTATATGTACAACCACCAAATTCACCCCCTCTCTATATCCACTACACGGTACTCTTTTCCAATCTCTCTCTCTATATCAATTAACACCAAGCTCTGCCCTTTTCTATATTTAATACATGGAACTCTTTTCCAATCCTCTCTCTATCTAAACTATAATAAAGTAAGAAGCGCGGGACTGCGTACGGTTTATAATTTGTTATCCCATTAGTAAAATAAGTTGGATTACTTCGAATAAATAATGAATGAATATTAAATAATTTATCTACTAAATTTCGTGGCTGTTCATTAAATATATTTTATTACTTATTTAAAGATTCACTTCTTTAAAATTTTTAAATGTCAACACTTCTGGTGGTGATCGCTTAAATAAACATATTAATTTTCTCCTAATGCAGTTTATATATAATATCGTCTTCTTTAATGTATCATGGGTTACGTTACTGGTTTCGTTCAATTTCTATGTATATTGTCAATTACGATTTTATTTGATGTATCATATCTACATGCATATACACTTGCGTATAATATCAATATACACACTACACATGCTAGCAGAAAACCACCCCAAGGGTGGTTTTTCTGCTAGTATCAATAAACATCAATCTCTTCCCCTCTCTTTATCTAGTATACAACACATTCTCTCAAACCCCTCTCTATATCAATTACCACCAAATTACATCTACCATACAACACTCTCTCACATACTCTCTCACTCTATCCATCACTAACAAACCCTCCCCTCTCTATATTTATCAATACCTATCTCTATCAATCCTCTCACTCTATTCATTATCACCAAACTCTCCCCCTCTCCACATCAACCATACAACATACTCTCCCAATCCCACTCTCTATATCAAGTAACACCAAACTACCCCCTCTCTATATCTACTACACCGTATTTTCTACCATTCCCCCTCTATATCAATTAGCACCAAACTCTACCCCTCTCTATATCTACTACACGGAACTCTCGTCCAATACCCCTCTCTATATCAATAAACATCAATCACTCCTCCTCTCTATATCTCCCAACCTTCCTCTCTATATCAATTACCACTAAACTACCCTCTTCTCTATATCTACCATACAACACTCTCTCATCCTCGCTCACTCAATGCATCACTAACAAACCTTCCCCCTCTCTATATCTATCAATACCTATCTCTATCAATCCTCTCACTCTATTCATTACCACCAAACTCCCCCCTCTCTACATCAACCATACAACACACTCCCAATTTCCCCTCTATATCAATTAGCACCAAACTCTCCCCCTCTCTATATCTACTACACGGTACTCTCTTCTAATCCCCCCTCTATATCAATTACCACTTGATATAGATGTGAATTACTTCGCTCCGGATTTTTACGGATTATTGTAAAAAAAACTGTGAGTTCATTGCTCAATTTAATAGCATTGTTTAGTTTAACCCCTTGCATGGGCCTTCTGACGTTGAAATTTCTGGGGCGAAATTTTCATTTTCATCTCAAAACTGTGTAAACTTGGTAGTCAGCAATGGATGCCATTTTCACCTCGCACACTGTTGTGAGTGCCACGCCCACTAAGAAAAGTGGTGGAGGGAAGGTAGGAGTACAAAGCTTGCAGCCTTCCCCCCTCGCATTATCGAAAAACGTTGAAAATATTGAAACCACGAAACCAAACCCGGTAAATAATACCAGCACCAACAACAAGAACAATGACAATAACACCACAACCAACACCTGCACCAATAGCAACACCAAGGAAAACATGAACAATATTACCAACAGTGACAACAACAGCAGCAACAAAAAAGACAACAACACCAAAACAACATTCGCACAGACTGTAAAAACAAACGAACTATACACGCCAATAGACATAACAAATGCTAAACAACTATTACAAGACGCAAAACAATTCGTGACTTTTGGCGAAACCGGTGCTTTTAGCATCAATTCTTCACAGGAATTACGTAGAGAGGCTGTCCTGAAAACTGAGGTTTTCAGGACAATATCGAACGAAACAAGAAAACCAGCTCAATTATCACAAAATGAAATTGAGCTGGTTCTAAAAGATGCAATGAAGGACAAAACCTTCATACAAAAAGGTAAACTGTTTGGTAGCATTTCGGTGCTAATGAACAACCAGTCAACAGCACAAAAGTACTCGGTATCATCCATTGTGTCCCCTCGCTTCACCTTTTTCCCCACATACAGGGGGAAAAGGACACAAAGAATAAAAATAATGAGTATCACACCAAATGTAAATATTTGGTGGATACTATGTGGAATCATTGACTTTGATGAAGACAAGATAATTTCAATAGGAAAGTCATCCGGAGGTGTATTTGGTGGGACCAGCGTAGAAGTTCTGGTGCAAATGAGCCCAGAACGAATAGCGAATATCCCACAACGCGTGCCTCTGGACGGGCTAACTTATATAAACATTTCAGTGGAGGGAAGGCGGCCGTCATGTTACCACTGCTTAAGCAGGGGTCACCTGAGGGCTGCCTGTCCTCAATTAACGAGTAAAAAAAAAGGCTCTTCTGCCAACCCCGAACACAACAACACAACCACCACCACCACCACCACCACCACCACCACCACCACAACAACACGGAAAAATAACAACACAAAACACTGTTCCACCCAACCCCTCCCCACCTAAAACAAATACAAAAGCAACCACAACAAAACCCCAAAATATACCCCTCCCCAACAACACGGAAGAGGACTCCGTATCAACGTCACCCAGTGACGACGAGGGAGAACCCTTTCAACAGGTGAAAAGGAAAAAAAAAAGGCACCACATTAACAAAAATGCCACAAATACACAACCACCAGCACAAACAGAACAAACATCACAAATAAAAAAACCCCACCCCTCCTCAAAACATAACACGTACTATAAAACGCAAACACCCGCAAGAACAACAAACCAAAACAAACACAACACAACAAAAACTCTATACATACATTAACAAGAACAATAAAACGTTGATGAAAGCGATAGAAAATAACCCTTCGGTTTCCACCGAAGGGATCACTTTCACTTACGCAGCGAACAAACCGCACCTAATGATGATTAAGGTCCCAACGGAAACCTATGTAACTTTGAAAAAGAACCATCCAATGCATGTGGGGACCAACTGCACCAAACCACATAACAGCGTCCTATTGAGATGTTTCCCCACCCCCACACCAGACACCCACACCCCACCAAACACCCTAATCCCACCACACACTGATGTCCTCACCCCACCACCAACCACCACCCCACCAAACAACCCTTCCAACACCCCCATGGAAATTGTGCAGCCTGGTCCCCAGGAGACGAAGAGGTAAGTAATTTCCTTTCCTCTTCTTTTTTACCTCTTCAGCACCAACATGGCCAATATAAGAGTTGGATGTGTGAATGCACGCGGCTTGGGGATGTCCTGGAAACAGGGCAAACTCTTAAATGACCTCAGGTCGCACAGAGTGGATGTAATGGTTATTTGCGAGTCCAGGATCAGCAGCGAGCGCCAACTGGCCCCCATCTTCGACGACTTTGAGATCTACGCATCTCTCTGTCAGCCGAGGGGTGGGGGTGGGGTTGTCGTTCTGCTGCGAAAATACCTGGGTCTTACCACACAGAAGGTACACCTGGACCCGGAGGGTCGACTGGTGGTTTTAGACGTCGGCAGTGGTGAAGGTGGAGCTTTCAGGCTGGTGGCAGCGTATGCCCCATCTGGGACACCGCAACCGGACTTCTTCCGACGCCTGGAGAATTTCCTGGGAACGTCTCGCTCCTTGCTTTTAGTGGGGGACTGGAATGGTATCCTGGATGCACGTTGGGACTATGTAGGGGCATGTCCCGATAGAGGGGGGTGTAACAGCCTCAAACGATTAATCGGCCGATTTGATCTGGCCGATAGATATCGACTGGATTTTCCGACTGTGCCACGATGGACGTGGAGTAATCTCAGCGGAACATCCAGGTCGTACCTAGATAGGTTCCTAGTTAGAAATAAGGATAGAGACATATTAAGCTGTCCACGAATGTTCATGGTTGACTATTCGGATCACAAGTTGTTGACCGGAGTGGTCAACCTTGATAGAACTCATAGACAGGGACCCGGTTACTGGAAGCTAAACTTGTCTGTACCGACAAACAAAGCATACAGTAAGCGGATTAGTACACTAGTTTAGCAGCGTTTGACAGGGGCAATTGTCAACAACAGGTGGTGGGCTCTCTCAAGAGAGAAATTAGAATAGAATCGATAGGTTTTAGTCGGGAATTAGCATCAGATAGGAATAGAACTGAAAGGGAATTAACAAATAGAGTAGAAGAGGCGATTAGGAGTGGTGACGTGGCCGGCGTGCTGGCGTCAAGAACGGCCCTAGACCAGTTCTTTGATGCGAAGCACGAGGGCTGCGTTGTCAGGAGTAAAATACCTGCTCTGGGTAACGAGGGAGCCAAAGCTGTTAGCTGGGCCCGAGTGACAGAGGCAAAAAGTGGAAACAAGTCCATGATTCGGTCTTTGAAGGACCAGGATGGACGCGTGATCCTTGAACGCGGATGAGCGCGGCCTTTCAACGGCGCTTTGCACGACTGTTCGGGAGGGGCGGCGGGCCGGGTGGGGCCATGGATTTCGGTCCATACCTCGACGGTCTGGCGCGGCTCTCGGACGGGGAGGCGAAGTCCTGCGAGAGGCCGATTTCAGCCGCTGAAATAGGGGAAGCGCTGAGCCAATGCGGCAAACGCAAATCTCCGGGTCTCGATGGTCTACCATACGAACTTTATGTAGCGATGCCGGGCTTGTTCTCCGGTCTCCTCGAGGCGGTCTACTGCAACTGGCAACAGAACGGCAGAATTCCCAGTTCTGTGACCAAGGGCGTAGTCACGCTGGTGAGGAAGGACGAGAACAAGGGGGATGACATAGATAACTTCAGGCCCATAACTCTGCTAAACACAGAGTTAAAGATTTTGGCCAAGGTGTTAGCGAAGAGGTTGGCGCTTGTCGTCGGGAACCTGGTGGGAGAAGCGCAGACATGCGCAATCCCGTCCAGGTCCATACACGACAACCTCCACCTCATGCGGTACATCGTAGAGAGGGTAGGGAACGAACCCGGCTTTGGTGGGGCCCTGATCATCTTGGATCAATCTAAAGCGTTCGATAGGGTTGACCATCGGTACCTGGATGCGGTGCTCGCGGCGGCAGGCTTCGGACCCGTTTTCAGGGGCTGGATTGCTGCAATGCACAGCAGCAACACCTGCTCGAGGGTCAAGGGGAACGGCTACCTCTCGGAGCCGTTCCAAATCACGCGATCCATTCGACAGGGATGCCCTCTCTCCTCCCTCCTGTATGTGCTGGCTCTCGATCCACTACTGAGGAAGCTGGAGCTGTTGCAGGGCATCCCCTTGGAACCGGGATTGCGGAAAGCGGTGTCGGCCTACGCCGATGACGTGACAGTAATGGTGTCGTGCGCCTCGGAAATCGGGCAGATCGGCACCTTACTGGAGGAATATGAAAGGTTCACAGGAGCCAAGCTGAACCGGGACAAGTCCGTCGGTTTGCAACTCGGGACGTGGAGGGGCAAAACGATGCCCTCCGACGGCATCGTCGGACGCTGGACGGAGGGACCGGTGAAGCTGCTCGGGGTCTGGTTCGGACCGGACCTCCAGGTGGAGAAAAACTGGGACGAGGTAACGGGCAAGGTGTTTGCACTCGCCCAGAAGTGGGCCGAGTGCAAACTATCCCTGAAAGGTCGAGCGGAGGTGGCGAACGCTTATATAGTGTCCGTCATCTACTACCGCTTGACCGTCGTGCCTTGCCCAGAGAAAACACTCGCCAAAATGGAGCGCGTGCTCTTCCGATTTCTTTGGAAGAAGCGGGCTCCTTTGGTGAGAAGATCCATCTGCTGTCAACACCCTTCGAACGGAGGGCTGGGGATGCCGTGGCTGACGATGCGTAGACACGCATTAAGGCTACGGCACCTCCAGGTATTCCTCACCGGTCAGCCGGTGTGGGTCCTGTTTGTGAGGCGAGCCTTTCCGAGACTCGTCTCACTCACCGAGCTGCAATCTTGGGTCAAGAAAAGACCGAGAAAAGTGGGCGACTGGCACATTGAATGTGCCCAGGCGCTCACGGCCCTCTGGCAAGCGGATCCGACAATCAGTGGAGACTCAACCTCAACATTCTATAGAGGGTTGGTGCGCAGTAAGTGCGACGACGCTCTCGGAGAGGATCTGGGCATGGAGGAAGACGAGCTGGCCTGTCTGTTCGGTAGGACGTTTGGCCCGGGACCGATGGACAACTTCCAAAAGTCCCTGGCTTGGCAATGTTACCGAGGAGCTCTACCCGTTCGGGACAAGCTCTACAGACACGGGCGTCCGGGTAGGGACCCCTCGAAGAAGATCTGTCCAAGATGCGTGCGTGACGAGGAAACCGTCTCACACGCATTCGTACACTGCCCGGGCGTTGCTGACCTGTGGGGCTATGTAGAACGACTACTGTTGCGGGTGGGACCAATCCGGTTGACCACCGAGAACATTGTCACAATCAAACCGCCTCCCTCTTTCAAAAACGAAGGAGAGGCGGTTTTCCTCTGTGTGATAGCCATGGCGAAAGAAGTTGTATGGTGGACAAGGTTGAAAGGGCTGAGGTCAGACACCTATCTCTCCGGCCAACAACTGGTCTTTTTTTTTCAAGTACCACTTTAGAAGAAGGATCAGAATGGAGAGAGAGGTGCTCTACCCCAGCAAGTTTTATGAAAGATGGGTGAAAGTAGCGAGAATGGCCCGAGTGAATGGGCCTTCTCTCTATATCAGCCTGTAGGTGAGAGAGGAGAAGAATGAGAAGAGGAAGGAAGCACCCGCTCTTTGTGCTCCTGAAGAGGAGGGTTGCACATTTTTTCGGGGTGTGTGCGACCCATGTCAATGCCCCTCCTTATTGAGGACATCGATTGTTAAATTTAATTTGTTATATGTTTTTTACACGTCTTTTTAAATGTATGTAAACTCCCCCCTTTGTATTTGTCCCAATCTTTGATGCCCTGGTGGCAAATAAATAGAAATTTATATCAATTATCACCCCCTCTCTATATCTATCCCTCCCATCTGCCTCTACATAACATGTACATAAATTGTACCGAATATACAAATATATGAAATATATATACATATGAAAATACATGTTAAATATATCTTTTCTGAACACATGCTGATCTTAGTAACACTCACAAGAGTGATTAAGTCAACAGCAAATAGTAAGGGAGAACACTTAACAGAATATAACTACCTAAATACAACAGTTGAGTATTATAAGAATTAGTAGTCAAACAGATGGAATTATCGAGAATGTTATTCGGGTTCTTGTAAAAATGGTAGAAAACAACTCCCATTAAGGAAACTTGATATTAAAAAATAGTTAAAAATCGATGGACATGATTAAACATTATAGAAACAAACCAGTTTCGAAAGGAAGAGAAAGGGTGTTTATATAAACTAAAGGCCTTCGTGAACAATTTATAGTGAAAACAATTATAGCTTATACAGAAAACGAGTGAACTATAAAAACACCGGGAAATAACGGAAGGAGCAAACAATATCGAGGATTGTGTTGCAATATCTTTGCTTAGTGGTAATAACAGAAAATAACATTAAAAAAAGTAGAATTAAGGTGTTCGCTATAACATTACTGTATACATATAAGTACGAATATTTTGTATATTTAGCGATATAGTAATTTCACATATACATACAGAATTGAGCATTAAAATAATACTAGAAATAAATATCTCTCAAATATAACGAAAATAATTTTATCATTTAAAACATCCCGAGAGCATGACAAACATGAAATGTATTAATGTTTAGCGAAATAATATAATGAAATATATTAAAAAAAGAGACTAAAACGAAAGGACATTAGAAATTGACATACAAGTTTTAAACATTCACAGTAAAAAGATAAGCGGTGTGATGCTTTCATCAACGGATAGCAAATAGGAAATCGTGATAGAGATTTACAGCTCATAGACAAAGGTTATGACACATAGAATTCAATATCGGAAAGTAACAGATGAGGCTGAACACATGAAGAATTCAGTCTATGACCAAGTGCAGTGCATTGTTTTGTTTTTCTATATATCGCAGAAGGAACCTAGGGGTATTTGTGAACCACGCCAGTTGTCCTAAACTGTTACTTTTATAGCTAGGTTGAAATTGGCGGAATTTTGTGGCAGAAAAAATTATACAGTGAAGTTTGTGAGTTTTAAAAGGTTTTTATACTGTGGTTGGGAGAGAGAGAAGCGGAATCTGACATTTTGGGGCTATTCTTCTTTAAGGTAATTCAGATAAAAGGATGTTTAAAAATGCCCTAATTCACTCAGTTTAGATTGATTTTAACGTTCTGCAAAATTTTCTTTACGCTTAGAGCGGAGATATGCACCACCATTGGAATTTCACTGGATTATTGGAAGCCCAGTAGCCCAGTCAGGTTCATACTTTTCTTGTGTAAAGTATGTTAGCAGAGAGCAGGGTAACAAGTTATAATCAAATTTGACCTCAGTTTTGATACAGTTTTATGAGCGTTAGTGTTATAAAGTCTATGGAAGTTCACACACACACACACACACACACACACATATATATATATGTGTATGTCAGGATAAAACCAGTTTAAAAGTAGTTAGACCATTACTCAACAGAGTACTCGATACTTGGAGTAGTAGAGTATGGCTATATTGTAAAGAGTCGCAGTAGTAAAATAACTGGTGTGATGCTGCCATCAGCGGATTTTAAAGAAGATTTAACAAAGAATTTCTAAAGTAATAGCGGAATGTAACGGGTGGAGCCAAAAATATCGAGAATTGTTTTACAAACGCTTTATTCTGAAAACCCATTAAAAGCGCTCCAACAAACTCGTGTTTCTAGCACTTGCAGCATTAAGACGACTTGTATGATTCCACTAACAGCGAAAAACGACGACGAGGATTGAATAGAAAATTACTGTTATATAGAAAAGTTGTAAAATTTTAAAATTTACAGAGCGAATATAAAGGAGACGAAAATATCGAAAATTCTAATGCGATCGTTTTGCTTGTAAACAACTTTACAAAAAGCCACAATTATCAAAAACAGTGAAACATAATCTTACACAATTGAACATTATAGCTATAACAGAAATAATACATATGCAAATAAAGGGAAAAGAAAAATACTTCTTTTCGTGTAAGTTATCATAAGATATAATACGATAATAATGAAATGTTGGAGCAATAATATAAAACTGATGACTGAAAAGAAATGAAACTAAAAAAACATAATAATCTCATACACATTAAGGTATGTGTATCTTTTTACATATATTTGTATTTCTAGTACTTGGTACAGCAAGATAACTGGGTATTGGACCTCCGTCGGTTTCGATGACGAGTGTTCCAGTTGAAACAGTCTGGTCAATAAATTAACGTGCAAGTGGTTGAACTTTTTATAGACATGTGTACTCTTGACGTAGTTCTTAGGAAGATTCAGCGCGACACAATGTGTAACATGTCTGACCCTTTGAATCACAGATACAACTCATGTTTGTCAGCTGTGTGGACTGGAACAACAGGAAATAATGTAACTTGCTCAAAGAAACAAAACACTGTCGGAGATCGAAATCATAACCTTACGATCGTGAGCCGAACACACGAACCACTAAGTCACGAGCCTTAACAGCAAGATAACTAGTGTGATGTGATCAACAAGCTGCTAACAAAGAGGAGATATTAATAGAATATTGCTGCTTATATATAAATGCAGTTAAAGTTTGAAATTAACAGTGGACAGAAAAGGAAGGAGCCCAAAATATCGCGCCTATTTTCAATGTCGTTTAAATAATGAGAAATGCGATGACATCGCCATTCGTTTAATTTCATTCTGTAATGCTTATTACTGACGCTGGGGGTGAAAGAGAAGGTTAAGCGATTATTTGATTTCATGTCTTCATGTCTTGTGGACGGATTATAATAGAATTGCTTTGCAATCATTAGGGTTCGATCATACTGCGTGGTATTTTGAGCAAGTGTTATTTACCTTAACCTCAGGCAAGGCGGGTAAACTGAAGCAGATTAGAAGCCCGCTGGATGGACTGTATAAGTAATTTAATGGGCCAGCTATTTTTAATTTCACTGTTGGGCACAGAGTTTATATATTATGTTTTTTTATTTTACATTTTCCGATTCCCATTTTATACACTGTCATGGAAAGAATGTATATATATTTAAATAAACAAAGAAAGAATAGTTTTACGAAGCCTTAAGTAAATCAAAAATTTTAATGTATGAATTTGAAATTTGTCCGTTTCTATATGTCTAATCTGTTCAGCTATTTATAGTTAAGCAGCTTACAATAAGCAAGCTTACTTTCAATATATCGGGGAATTGGCAGTATCGGTACAGAGTCGGATGCTATGCTTTCCAGCATAGTTACGTCCCTTTACGGTCTGAATTCAAATCCCGTCGAGGTTAACTTTGCCTTTCATCCTTACGAGGTCGATAAAACAAAGTACCAGTAATGCACTGAGTAATTGCTGGCCTTGTGCCAAAAGTAGAAACAATATATATATATATATATATATATATAAAGTTAAATAAAAGTCAAATGATTAAAATTTAGCTTCGTTTATTACTGCTATATATATTTCAGTGACAGCCATCTTTGGCTGTGACCTCTTCAGGCAGTTTGAATTAGTATACTAATTCAAACTGCCTGAAGAGGTCAGTAATAAACGAAGCTAAATTTTAATCATTTGACTTTTATTTAACTTTATTTTACACTACTCCGGAGTAACCAAACCAGCCTGCGCACTTCGTCGAGTGCTCCAGCCTGCATACTGAGGTGTTGGTATACAACCAACATAAACTCAATATATATATATATATATATATATATATATATATATATATATATATATATATATATATATACTGTTATAAACATGACGGTAACATAGACAACATAGAAATTAAAATAATATCTAAACATAGAAATGGCCCAAGAGGTAGGAAAATCAGAGAAGCGAGCGAAATAGAGCTTAGAAAGCCAAAGCTAAACAGAAAAAATGAATGGAATAACAACAAAAACCATACCCAAACAAACAATACTGACTTAAGAGAAATATAAATAAATAAATAAATATATACACAAGTACAATAACAAACACATATAAACACACACTAATAAACAAAGATAGAATACAAAAACCAAAACACATACACCAAAACGCAAACACACACACCAAACATTATACAAACACACAAACTCATACGCAGAGATGGAGACAAAAATAAACAAATAAATAAAATAAAAATGGCGTAAACACAACACAATAGGGGGAAACATGATAATAGTACCACTGATGATGTTGCAGATGTGCAACGAAAGAACTTTGATAGACTATATATATATTCATATCTGTATTTTCGACCGTTGGTCAGTCAATGATAAACATTGATGGCCAAATAAATTTACTATGGAGATATAAAAGATGCAGAAGCGAAGAAAACCAACCAAACAGTGAGTGTGTTCTGTTATTATTTCTGGCAATAGTATTACAACAATATGACCCTCTCCAAGTATAACAATATATATATATATATATATATATATATATATATATATATATATGCAAAAGTTTTATTTAAAATTGTTGGGTTACAACAAGTAAATATTTTATAACTGATATAAAGCACTCGACAAGTTTTTGGAGTAGATATACGATATTAAACAAATGGAAACTATATTTATAAAACCATATTTATTTCATTATACATATTTCGGGGATACCATATTAAAAATATGGCATGCCTTCGTCAGATAAAATACAATATATAAACAGTTTTATAAATAATTTTGACGTACCATAAATATGAGCGACCATTATGTAGGAAGTTGGTTTGGTAGACTACCAAACCAACTTCCTACATAATGGTCGCTCATATTTATGGTACGTCAAAATGATTTATAAAACTGTTTATATATTGTATTTTATCTGACGAAGGCATGCCATATTTTTAATATGGTATCCCCGAAATATGTATAATGAAATAAATATGGTTTTATAAATATAGTTTCCATTTGTTTAATACCGTATATATATATATATATATATATATATATATATATATATATATATATATATATATATATATATATATATATATATATGTATATATATATATATATGTATATATATATATATATATATATATATGTATATATATATATATATATATAACGAAGGAAATGTGGTAAGGAACCAGGTGGACCATAACGCACCAAAGTACTCAATACTTAGGTCGTCCAGAATTAGCCGTCGAAACGGCTTGAGCTCAGCCGTCGGGGTCTTACTTGTTCCTATATATATATATATATATATATATATATATATATATATATAAAACGAAGGAATTGTGGTAAGGAACCAGATGGACCATAACGCACCAAAGTACTCAATACTTAGGGTTGTAGAGTGGGTAATAGGAACAAGTATGACCTCGACGGCAGAGCTCAAGCAGTTTCGACGGCTATTTCTGGACTAAAAAAATCCAGGAATAGCCGTCGAAACGGCTTGAGCTCTGCCCTCGGGGTTATACTTGTTCCTATATATATTAACATATATATATATATATATATATATATTAAAATAACAGATTAAAGTTTAAGCAAAGAATCGCTGCTTTCACCCTTAACGGGATCTTCTGAAACTAAAAAAATCAATCTGTGAACGCAGAAGTAAATATTTCGAAATACGTTGCAATATATACACAGTTATTGGTACAAATGAAAATAAACCTGCCTCGCTCCTGCATACTTTTCTACAGATGTGAGGCACATAAGGCTTTTGGATAGTCTTGAATGTAACTTGCTTCTTATGCACTTTCATGTGCCTCTGAATCCACCAACTGACCTACAAACTGTTGCAAAACTGACACGGATATCTCACAGACCTTTCAGGGAGGAAATCAACAAATCGGCCCCAGATTGCTGATTGCTGTGAGCTCTTAAATGACTAGCAAGCCCAGCTCGAGAAAGAACAACCTTTCCGCACATGTTACATATATGCTCTAACTGACTGTTTTCAAGGACTGAGTCTACATGAACTTTCCGAAGTGCTCTTTTAAACACTGAATGTACAATCCTTTTGACCTCAAAGTGATCGCAACCATCGTAAACCAGATTTATCCAGCCAGATCTACTCTCTACTCGTCTTCCCAATCCTTAACACTAATATCTTCAGGTTACCTTTGACAACATCCCCGAGACGTTTCTTGGGTTTATGTCCGGGGCATTTATCAAGAATTAACTCGCCATACCAAATTTGCTTAGGCAACCTCCCATCTCCCACCCGCTTTAAATGTCCTGCACAACGCAGTTGGTTTCGAATGAGCAGTTTTTATATGCTGGATATATTAACCCACCGTAGAATAATGGTGTCAGGTGTAAGTAACTGTTACATAATGTTCCAAATACGCCTTAGGCATTTTTGGCGGATTCTTCCAAATGTCTTGACATGATGCCGGTATGTGGTATTTACATAAACTTGGTCTTTTCTGTGTTGAAGGCAAGCCCAAAGGCAGTCCTAGAAAACAGGTCAATCTTATCTTCGGTAAGGTCTGCATCGTAATTCTCTATGCTGACTTCTCGAGACATCAGAAGATCGCAATGGCATGAAATTCGAGTAACGGGAATGAACATTTAGTTTAAATAAAACATATTGTCTACAATATCTATTGTGTATCTCTTTCTACTTTCGTTCACTTTTACATATTTAACATCTAGAAGACCGGCAATTTGTATTAACAATTATAACACGCGCGCACACACGCCCCCCCCTCCACATTTAAGTGTAAAGTAATATATATCCATTCGACTGTCGTAGCTTTCATAGAAATCGTTTCTGCAATGCATCTTAAAATTCCTTTTGTACACATTCATATATACACACTTATATCTATCTATCTATCTATCTAGGACATTCAGCCCGGGACCCATGGATAACTTCCAGAGGTCCCTGGCCTGGCAGTGCTACCGAGGGGCTCTGCCCGTTCGAGAAAGACTCTACAGACACGGGCGCCCGGGTAGGGACCCCTCGAAAAAGATCTGTCCCAGATGCGTGTGCGACGAGGAAACCGTTGCACACGCATTGGTACACTGCTCGGGCATTGCCGATCTGTGGGGCTATGTCGAACAACTGCTGTCAAGTGTGGGACCGATCCGGTTGACCACCGAGTCTATTGTAACGATCAAGACGCCTCCCCTCTTCCAAAACGAAGGAGAGGCGGTGTTTCTGTGCGTAATAGCCATGGCGAAAGAGGTTGTATGGTGGACGCGTCTGAAAGGATTGAGGTCAGACACCTTTCTCTGGCCAACAACTGGTCCGTTTCTTCCGATATCATTCCGGAAGAAGGATCAGGATGGAGAGAGAGAGGTGCTGCACCCCAGCCGTTTTTATGAAAGATGGGTGAAAGTGGCGAGAATGGCCCGTGTGAATGGGCCTTCACTCTACATCAGACTATAGGTGAGGAAGATGAAAGATCAAGGGAGCACCCCTTCTCTGTGCTCCTGAGGAGAAGGGTTGCACACTTTTTTCGGCTTCTCCCTATTGAGGATTTTGTTATTAAATTTATTTTTGTTATATTATATATTTTATTTTTATATTTTGTTATTGCCTCCTCCTTATTGAGGACGCCTTTTTATGTAAACTCCCCCCATTGTACTTGTCCCACTTTTTGATCCCCTGGTGGCAAATAAAAAGAAAGTTATCTATTATATATATATATATATATATATATATATATATATATATATATTATACACATATATATATATATATGACAGATATATAGATAACTAGAGAGATACATTATATATGTATGCGTGTAAATATGTGCTTGTGTGTATTATTGAAGACATTGGTTTGAATTTCCTTTGGATTGAGTAAAATTATGAAATATAGTCACTACAAGGCTATATATATGTACACACACACATACACACACACACACACACACACACACACATATATATATATAAGTATGTACACGTACATACATATATGTATACAGACGTACAGTAGTATGTATATATATATATACATACATGCACACATATATATGTACGTATGGATTTACCGAACATTTATTATAATGCCCGGTGTTCCGTTTGTAGCGAGCTTCTCGGACATGTTATTTTTGCGTGACAAATAGAATGATTCCATCCCGCCTACTTCTTCGTTTGTCGGTCTTTAAATATACTTTTTTTAGCCTATTTTCATGAATCTCTCTCTCTCTTCCTCTTTGTACGCACACACTCACACATATATAAAAATACATCTCTCTCTCTCTCTCAATATATATATATATATATAATATACCTCTCTCTCTCTCTCTCTCTCTCTCTCTCTCTCTCTCTCTCTCTCTCTATATATATATATATATATATATATATATATATATATAATATCTCTATATATCTATATCTATGTCTATGACTTTCTCTCTATATATAATTATATGTATAAATATACACATACATACACACATATATATGCGTATATGCTTATCTATCTATCTATCTATCTATCTATCTATCTATCTATCTATCTATCTATCTATCTATCTATCTATCTATCTATAAGGGGTGCCCTCTCTCCTCCCTTCTGTATGTAATGACTCTAGAGCCACTGCTGCGGAAGTTGGAGTTGTTGCAGGGCATCCCGTTGGAACCGGGATTGCGGAAAGCGGTGTCAGCCTACGCCGATGACGTAACAGTAATGGTGTCGACGGTCTCGGAAATCGGGGCGATCGGTACCTTACTGGAGGAGTACGAAAGGTTTACAGGGGCTAAGCTGAACCGGGACAAGTCGATCGGTCTGCAACTCGGCACGTGGAGAGGCAGATCGATGCCCTCCGATGGCGTCGTCCGGCGCTGGACGGAGGGCCCGGTGAAGTTGCTCGGGGTCTGGTTCGGACCAGACCTCCAGGTGGAGAAGAACTGGGGTGAGGTAACGAACAGGGTGTTTGCACTGACCCAGAAGTGGGCCGAGTGCAAACTGTCCCTGAAAGGTTGGGCGGAGGTGGCGAACACTTATATAGCGTCCGTCATCTACTACCGCCTGACTGTCGTGCCTTGCCCAAGGGAAACGCTCGCCAAAATGGAGCGCGCACTCTTCCAATTCCTTTGGAAGAAGCGGGCTCCTATGGTGAGAAGATCCATCTGCTGTCAACACCCTTCGAAAGGAGGGCTGGGGATGCCGTGGCTAATGATACGTAAACACACATTAAGGCTACGGCACCTTCAGGTATTCCTCTCCGGTCAACCGGTGTGGGCCCCGTTTGTGAGGCGAGCCTTTCCCAGACTCGTCTCACTCACCGAGCTGAAATCCTGGGTCAAGCAAAGACCGAGAAAACTGGGCGCCTGGCACACCGAGTGTGCCCAGGCACTCACGGCTCTCTGGCAGGCGGACCCGGCTGTCAGTGGAGAATCCACCTCGTCATTCTATAGAGGGCTGGTGGTTAGCAGGTGCGACGACGCCCTCGGAGAAGCCCTAGGCATGGAGGAAGACGAACTGGCAAACCTGTTCGGTAGGACATTCAGCCCGGGACCCATGGACAACTTCCAGAGGTCCCTGGCCTGGCAATGCTACAGAAGGGCTCTGCCCGTTCGAGAAAGGCTCTACAGACACGGGCGCCCGGGTAGGGACCCCTCGAAAAAGATCTGTCCCAGATGCGTGTGCGACGAGGAAACCGTTGCACACGCATTGGTACACTGCTCGGGCATTGCCGATCTGTGGGGCTATGTCGAACAACTGCTGTCAAGGGTGGGACCGATCCAGTTGACCACCGAGTCTATTGTAACGATCAAGCCGCCTCCCCTCTTCAAAAACGAAGAAGAGGCGGTGTTTCTGTGCGTAATAGCCATGGTGAAAGAGGTTGTATGGTGGACGCGTCTGAAAGGATTGAGGTCAGACACTTTTCTCTCTGGCCAACAACTGGTCCGTTTCTTCCGATATCATTTCGGAAGAAGGATCAGGATGGAGAGAGAGGTGCTGCACCCCAGCCGTTTTTATGAAAGATGGGTGAAAGTGGCGAGAATGGCCCGTGTGAATGGGCCTTCACTCTACATCAGACTATAGGTGAGGAAGATGAAAGACCAAGGGAGCACCCCTTCTCTGTGCTCCTGAGGAAAAGGGTGGCACACTTTTTTTCGGGGGTGTGTGCGACCCCCCAAGGCGCCTCCTCTCTATTGAGGACTTTGTTATAAATTTTATTTTTTGTTATATTTTATTTTATTTTTATATATTGTTATTGCCACCTCCTTATTGAGGACGCCTTGTTTTGTAAACTCCCCCCATTGTACTTGTCCCGCTTTTGATGCCCTGGTGGCAAATAAAAGAAACATATCTATCTATCTATCTATCTTTCTCTACCAGACGTGTGTAACTTCGCGGAGAAGTTTCCGTTAATTTATGTAAGAAAAAAAGTGAGTTTTCAGTTAAATTTTATATTATTGTGTAACTTGACCCCCACCCCCCCGTCTGGACCTTCAAGTGGTGGGTCAACTCATTTTCGCCCCTACAGAGGCGAAATATTCGTTTGAAAGATTTTTCTCCATCTAATTTTGGAAAAAATATCGTAAGAAGTTTGATTACGTTAGGAACGCTGCGTTCGACGATAATGGAGGTGGAGAGTCGGTAAGACTACATAGCTCGCAGTCAACATCGTCTTCTTCCCTAGATACTATGGAGATGGAAAGACGAAATGAAATTGTAAAAACAAATTCATATCCAAACAACACAAATGACACCAAACAGTACAATGACAACAACAATAACAACAACAATACCAATAATGATGATAAAAACAACAATGACAACAACAACAAAGAAAAAAATAAAGACAACACCAATAATACCAGCATCAAAGACAACAACACCAACACCAACACCAAGGAAAATACGAATAATATCAACATCAGTGACAACAAGAATAACAACAACAATAACAACAATAATGACAACACCACCAACACGGATAATTCCACAAAGAAACCAAAAATCTCCTTTGCACAGACAGTTCAGAAAAAGGAGGAACTGACATATCTTGATATAACAAATGCCGAACAACTTTTAAAGGACGCTAGGAGATATGTCACTTTCGAAAAGAATGGTGCTTTCAGCATCAATTCTCCGGTAGAAATTCGCAAGGAAACTGCTCTCAAAACGATAGTTTTTAGGACAGTTTCCAATTTTACCCGAAAACCAGTCCAATTGTCACAGAAAGAAATTGAACTGGTTTTCAAAAATTCAATGAATGATATTTCATTCATTCAAAGAAGCAAACTCTTTGGGAGTATTTCGGTACTCATGAAGGATCAATTGACGGCCCAAAGTTACTCTGTCGCCAATTGTATCCAACCTGTATACATTTTTCCCTACATACATGGGAAAAGACACAAAAGATTAAAATCACGAGTGTCACGCCAAAGGTGAACATATGGTGAATACTGTGCGGCTTCATCAATTTTGATAAAGACAAAATACTGTCAGTAGGAAAGTCCCCCAGAGATGTATTCAATGGGACTAGCGTTGAAGTTCTGGTGCAAATGAGCCCAGAGCGAATAGCTATGACCCCACAACGTGTACTCCTGGACGGACTCACCTACATAAACTTTTCGGTTGAGGGTAGGCGGCCTTCATGTTACCACTGCTTTAGCAGGGATCACCTGAGGGATTCCAGTCCTAAATTAATGAGTAAAAAAAAGACTCTTCTGCCGACACCGATCAAAACAACACAACCACCAACACCACCACCACCACAACAACAACAACACACAAAAATAACCACAACAAACACAGTCCCACCCAACCCCACTCCACCTAAAACCACTGCAAAATGACATACAGACACAATAGCTTCCCAAGACATACACCTCCCCAATCACACAGACAATACAACAGATGAGGCTATCTCGCCATCACCCAGTGAAGACGAGGGAGAACCCCATCGCTCGAAAAGAAAGAAAAGACATCACAAAAGCAAAAAAAACAGCAAACACTACCACAAACATACAACCACCAACACAAACAACAAAAACATCACAAACAAAACCCCCACTTCCTGAAAACAAAATACCTACAACAAAACGAAAGCACACACAAGAACTACAGACAAAAACAAACACAACACAAGAAAATTACACTTACACTTACATAAACACTGAAAACAAAACACTAATGGAGACCATCACAAACAACCCTTCGGTGAAAAACGAAGGGAAAACTTTCGCCCACTCTATTAAAAATAACAAAAAACTGAACCTAAAACTGATTAGGGTCCCTATACAAACTTATAGGTCCCTAAAAGAAACATTTGAAAAGGATGTGGGGAATTCCTCCGTGAAACCACTTAACCGCGTCCTTCTCAAATGTCTCCCCACCCCAGACACCCCCATCCCACCAGATCCCACCCCACCAAACATCTCCGTCCCCACCCCGCCGGAAACCACCACCCACCCAGACAACCCCTCCAACACCCCCATGGAAATCGTGCAGCCTAGTCCACAGGAGACGAAGGGTGAGTGATTTCTTTTCCTCTTTTAACTTTTCAGCACCAACATGGCCAATATAAGAGTTGGATGTGTGAGCATACGCGGCCTGGGGATGCCCTGGAAACAGGGCAAACTCTTAAACGACCTCAGGTCGCACAGTATGGATGTAGTAGCCATTTGCGAGTCCAGGATCCACAGCGAGCGACAGCTAGCCCCCAGCTTCGATGACTTTGAGATCTACGCATCTCTCTGTCGGCCGGTGGGTGGGGGCGGGGTTGCCGTTTTGCTGGGAAAACACCTGAGCCTCGTAACACAGACGGTACATCTGGACCCGGATGGTCGACTGGTGGTCCTAGACGTTGACGGTAGTGAAGGTGGAGCCTTCAGGCTGGTGGCTGCATATGCCCCATCCTGGACACCGCGGCCAGACTTCTTCAAACGTCTAGAGACTTTTCTGGGAACGTCGCGCTCCTTGCTTTTAGTGGGATACTGGAATGGAATCCTAGATGCACGTTGGGACTATGTGGGAGCATGTCCCGATAAAGGGGGGTGTAACAGCCTCAAACAGTTAATCGACCGATTTGACCTGGCCGATAGATATCGACTAGATTTTCCGACTGTGCCACTGTGGACGTGGACTAATCTTAGCGGAACATCTAGATCGTACGTAGATAGGGTTCTAGTTAGAAATAAGGATAGGGACATGTTAAGCTGTCCACAAATGTTCATGGTTGCCTATTCAGATCACAAACTAGTGAACTGCATGGCCAACCTTGATAGAACCCATAGACAAGGACCCGGCTACTGGAAGCTGAACTTGTCGTTACCGACAAGGAAAGCCTACAGTAGACGGATTAGCACTTTGGTTAAACAGCACTTAACAGGGGCCATTGTCAACAACAGATGGTTAGTTTTTAGTAAAGAATTAGCGTTAGATAGAAATAGAACCGAAAAGGAACTGGTAGATAAAGTAGAACAGGCAATTAGAAGTGGCAACGTAGCCAGCGTGCTAGCAACGAGAACGGCCTTGGACCAGTTCTTCGACGCAAAGCACGAGGGCTGCGTTGTCAGAAGCAAAATACGTGCTCTGGGAAACGAGGGAGCCAAAGCTGTTAGCTGGGCCCGAGTGACGGAGGCAAAAAGTGCCAACAAGTCCACGATTCTGTCTTTGAAGGACCAAAACGGACGCGTGATACGTGAGCCGAAGCAGATGTGTGCGGCCTTTCAGCGGCACTTTGCTCAACTGTTCGGGCGGGGCGGCGCGCCGGGAGGGGCTATGGATTTCGGTCCATACCTCGACGGCCTACCGCGACTCTCGGACAGCGAGGCAAAGTTCTGCGAAAAGCCGATTTCAGTCGCTGAGATATGGGCCGCGCTGAGCCAATGCGGCAAATGCAAATCTCTAGGTCTCGACGGTCTACTCTACGAATTTTACGTAGCAATGCCGGACTTATTCTCCGGTATCCTGGAAGTGGTCTACTGCAACTGGCAACAGAACGGGAGAATTCCCAGTTCTGTGACCGGGGGCGTCGTCACACTAGTCAGGAAGGACGAGAATAAGGGGGATGACATAGGCAACTTCCGGCCCATAACTCTGTTAAACACAGAGTTACAGATTTTGGCCAAGGTGTTGGCAAAGAGGCTGGCGCTTGTCGTCGGGAACCTGGTGGGAGAAGCGCAGACATGCGCAATCCCGACCAGGTCCATACACGACAACCTCCACCTCATGCGATACATCATAGAGAGGGTAGGGTGTAAACCCGGCTTCGGTGGGGCCCTGATCAACTTGGATCAGTCTAAGGCTTTCGATAGGGTTGACCATCGTTACCTGGATGCGGTGCTCGAGGCGGCAGGCTTCGGACCCGTTTTCAGGGGCTGGATTGCTGCAATGCACAACAGCAACATCTGCTCAAGGATCAAGGTGAACGGCTACCTCTCGGAGCCGTTCCATATTACGCGATCCATTCGACAGGGATGCCCTCTCTCCTCCCTCCTGTACGTACTGACTCTCGAGCCACTACTGCGGAAGTTGGAGCTATTGCAGGGCATCCCTCTGGAACCGGGACTGCGGAAAGCGGCGTCGGCCTACGCCGACGACGTGACAGTAATGGTGTCGTCCGCCTCGCAAATCGAGGAAGTCGGCACCTTATTGAAGGAATACGAAAGTTTCACAGGAGCGAAGCTGAACCGGGACAAGTCCATCGGTTTGCAACTCGGATCGTGGAGAGGCAAACCGATGCCTTCCGATGGCGTCGTCGGACGCTGGACGGAAGGACCGGTAAAGCTGCTCGGGGTCTGGTTTGGTCCGGACCTCCAGGTGGAGAAGAACGGGAACGAAGTGACGGCCAAGGTGTTTGCACTCACCCAGAAGTGGGCCGAGTGCAAACTATCCTTGAAAGGTCGAGCGGAGGTGGCGAACACTTTTATAGTGTCCGCCATCTACTACCGCTTGACTGTCGTGCCTTGTCCAGCCAAAACGCTCACCAAAATGGAGCGCGCGCTCTTCCAATTCCTTTGGAAGCGGTGGGCTCCTTTGGTGAGAAGATCCATCTGCTGTCAACACCCTTCTAACGGAGGGCTGGGGATGCCGTGGCTGACGATGCGCAAACACGCTCTCAGGCTGTGGAATCTCTACGTATTCCTCACCGGACATCTCTACGTATTCCTCACCGGACAACCGGTGTGGGCCCCGTTCGTGAGGCGGCCTTCCCACGACTCGTCTCGCTGACCGAGCTGCAGTCCTGGGTCCAGCAAAGACCGAGGAAAATGGGCGACTGGCACATCGAATGTGCTCAGGCGCTCACAGCCCTCTGGCAGGCGGACCCGGCGATCAGTGGAGACTCCACTTCGTCATTCTATAGAGGGTTGATCCGCAGCAAGTGCGACGACGCGTTCGGTGAAACTCTAGGCGTAGAGGAAGATGAACTGGCCAGTCTGTTCGGTAGGACCTTCCGCCCGGGACGGATGGACAATTTCCAAAAGTCCCTGGCCTGGCAGTGCTACCGAGGAGCTCTACTAGTTCGAGACAAGCTCTACAGACATGGGCGCCCGGGCAGGGACCCTGCAAAAAAGATCTGTCCGAGGTGCGTGCGAGACGAAGAAACCGTCGCGCACGCATTCATACACTGCCCGGGCATCACTGACCTGTGGGGATATGTAGAACGACTATTGTCGCGGGTGGGACCAATCCGGTTGACCACCGAGTCCATTGTCATGATCAAAACACCACCCTTCTTCCAAAACGAAGGAGAGGCGGTTTTCCTTTGTGTGATAGCTATGGCGAAAGAGGTTGTATGGTGGACAAGGTTGAAAGGGCTGAGATCAGACACCTTTTTCTCCGGCCAACAACTGATTCTTTTTTTCAAATATCACTTTGGAAGAAGAATCAGGATGGAGAGAGAGGTGCTGTACCCCAGCAAGTTTTATGAAAGGTGGGTGAAAGTGGCGAGAATGGCCCGAGTGAATGGGCCTTCTCTCTATATCAGCCTGTAGGTTGAGGAAAAAGAGGAAGAGAGGAAAGGGGTACAAACTCTTCGTACTCCTGGAGATGAGGGTTGCACATCTTTTCGGGGGTATGTGTTACCCATATGAACTGTCTCCCCCTATTGGGGAAAATCGACTAATTTTTTAAATTGCATTTGTGATAATATTTTAGACGTTTTTATTGTATGTAAACTTCCCCCTTTGTATTTGTCCTCTTCTTTTGTGCCCCTGTGGCTAATAAAGAAACATATCTATCTAGCTATCTAGCTATCTAGCTCTTTATGTATCTTTCTGGTCTTCTATTTAACAATCATTTATGTATATACGTACCTTCTAAGTTATTTTCACAGCAACCGAAGCCATTTAAATGTTTTCGTTTGAAGCGAGTATGTTAGAGCCTATAAATTTACAATGAAAAGAAAATAAACAATGCATCCATTAGGGAGCTGTCAGGGATCTGAATGAACCGACTTTCAAATCTCGGTTGGGCCACGAAATTTCACTAATGTAATTTATGTTTTCCTATCTTATATGATTTCTAGTTCTAGCACAAGGTCGAGGAAGGACCAAGTTGGTTAAATCAACCCCGTATTTGACTGGTACTTCATTTTAACGATCCCGGAAGAGTGTAAGGTAATGTTGCGCTTGGTGAGATTTGAACTCTGAATGCAAAGAACCAGAACAAATACCGCAAATGCATTTTCTTCGAGGCTCTACTAATTCTACTAATCAATTCTATTTCCATATAGAAATAATATTTACAACTAATTAGAACCAAAAGAGTTTTAGCATCATAATGCAAAACAAATTCTCTAACGATCACCAGCGATAATATTTTAAACGTATTCACAATAAAAATATATTAAACGAAAATTCCTAATGCTCACTTAGTAGTCAATCAAATTCTGAGAGTTATAATTACGCAATTTCATCTAATTTAATACAATCATTTATCATTTAATACACTTAGTCTGGAGATATACAATGGCATTCGTATTAAAACTTAACCAAATAGACAGTAATGCTATTTTTGTCTTTCTTCGAGGCTGTAGTGTATATTGTACGAGGATATACTGATGCAAGAAATTGGTGATAATTTTAAGCTATTATAATAATAGAAAATGTTGAATCACCATGATATTCGGTAGCTGCTGCTTCTGCTTGCTGCTTGCTATAAATACTTTACAAACTGTGGTTTCTGATTGTTCTGTCAGTAGAACATCATAAATTAGGTAGATACCAGCTTCGACTTTAGGAGGTATACTCTCAGGTTTCGCTAAAAATGAATCCACCAGATATTAAACATGTAATTGAGAAATCCTGTAAGTTTAAATAATCTGAATCTGAGTTGATTAGATCGAAATGGAAGACTTTATAGAGTCAAGAAGACATTATAGAGTCAAGTATATCACCGTAGTGAGCACAAATACATATTGTTAAGGGCAACAGTAAAAAGAAGTTAACAATTTACTACTCAGAAACTATAAACAGATTCAATTAACGTTGACGTTTATCTATCGTCCAGTTTAGACCACTTGTATGTATGAACACATAACACCCAATGGAGCCGTAAGGGTGTCGTAGTGATATAGAGCATGTCTTGAGCTTTTTATACTTGATGGAGCCCATCTCTCTAGGTCTGAACACTGCCGCGAGAAAGAGAGAGGGAGGAAAGGAGGGGTGAGAGTGATAGAAAGAAAATAAAAGGAAGAATCGACGCCACTACTGAATTGGTACATTTTTATCGACTTCGAAAGGATGAAAGGCAAAGTTGACATCGGCGGGATTTGAACTCAGAGCGTAGAGAACCGGAACAAATACTTCAAAGCACTCTATTCGACATTTCAGCGACTCCGCTGATTTTAGACGACTTAGCATAATATATTACAGGTTAATTAATGTTATTGGAACTATATAGCACATACTTCTGCGGAGCTTTGACTTCCGTTAATAAGGTATTTCCTGCTTTCGAGGCAGACAGTCAATTGATCCAGTTCAAACGTTTTAGTTTCGGTCTTACAAACGACGTTGTGCGTTTCTAGTGAAATTTAGACAATTTTATTCACGAAAACGAATTGCAACAGAGACAAATCTCCTATATAAGATCATTTGCTGGTAGCCGACCGCGTTACAAACAAAATTCTCTACAGCAACCTCCCGCCTATTAGCCATACCATCCATGTCAGGTGTCTCTAATTTGCATGTCATTTTATGAGAGGCAACGAACCTGCTACACAACTTTTATTATGAGAGTCCAGAAACATGAAACGCATATGCGTAATATGTCTCAAGACATTAAAGAGAGTCATTGAGGAAGATACAGAACTATCTGATGAAGAACTGAGGCAGTTAATGTTTGATCGTGTGAGATGGAAAGGTTTTATCATGTCACCATAAAAAATGGGTCAAGATCGCCAGAGATGGCACAGATCGGGGAAGGCCTATGTCCAACAACGGACTTTCCAGGACTGAAGATGATCATGAACTAGACTCACATAATAGGACCACAGGTGAACCGCCCATTTTTCATGCAGTTAGAATTAAAAACGTAGTAAATTGTGTTCTGTTTAACGAATTAGTTTATATTTGACGCTTAAGGTATTCCCCGAAGCAAAATATGCTATAATATTTCGAATATCCATATTGCTGTATTAAGAGGTCGATTGTAGATTATTTTAGGACGAAACTCTCATTTGTTATTAACAAAAGATATAAATGTAACCAAACACTGCAGAGATAAATAATATCACCCCATTAAGAAAACTTTATGAAGAATCGATAGCCAAAATCAATGTCTGCACCACGATATATAAATAATGTATATTTTCTTCCATAAATACATACATAAGCAGCGAGTTCGATTTTGAAACCGATAATCATATATTCCCAAAATATAGCGTCCATAAAAGCGAGAAAAAAACAACACCCAAAACTTTTTTCCTATTCGAGATTTGACCGTAAAGTTTATAGTAACGAAATATAAATTCTAAATATAAATATGGTTTGGTAATATATGTTAGTCTAGAAGGCGACGAAATTGTAGAGTCAGAATGTCAGATAGATCAACTTTACCTTTCATCCTATCGAGGTTGATAAAAAAAGTACCAATTTTCTTTATAACTCTTTCACACTTCATCTCTATCACATCCTCCCGTTCTTCGGAAGAAATTGGCAGTGTTCAGACCTGGAGAGTGATGGATGTTCCTAAGACTACAGAAAGAGTTACATACACTACAGGCTCAATATTATAGCCATTCAATGGGTTTCCTAGTAGTCATGCAACCAAATTAGTGGAACATATGCAAATATATAATTTATTTGTTTTGTTTTACTTTATTTCTATAAATTCTTTTACTTTTTTACTCTTGTATACGTTTACTGGTTTCAGTGATTGGACTGCGGCTATGCTGGGGCACCGCCTTCAAGGGATTTAGTTGATCGTATCGACTCCCTAGTACATTGTTTTTCATGTATATATATTCATATATATATATATATATATTCATATATATATATATATATATATATATATATATATATATATATATATATATATACATTAATACCACCGATCTTCGTTAACTTTATAATATATATATATTTATTAAAATAACAGATTAAAGTTTAAGCAAAGAATCGCTGCTTTCGCCCTTAACGGGATCTTCTGAAACTAACAAAGTCAATCTGTAAACGCAGAAGTGGATATCCACTTCTGCGTTTACAGATTGACTTTGTTAGTTTCAGAAGATCCCGTTAAGGGCGAAAGCAGCGATTCTTTGCTTAAACTTTAATCTGTTATTTTAATAAATATTTGCTCTACGGTTCTTATATATTTGATATATATTTATCCTTATCGAGCCGTCTTTGGATTTTAGTCTTCAAATTTATTATTATTACTATTATTATTATTATTAATATATATATATATATATATATATATATATATATATGGAGAATATGGTGTCTGTGTAGTTGCTAGTTAAGTTAGGCTTAAAAATGGAATGAGATTAAGAAGAAAGCAGGAACGGGGGGTGGGGTGGGGAGTTTCTTCGTCAGTTGTCTCCTGGGGCTCTCGGATATTTTCAACGATTTAAAGACAATATATCTACCCTCAGGGCGTTCAATAACCGGGTAAGTTATTGGGAAAACGGAGGAGGGAGGGAAGGAAAATAGAAGGGAAAAGGGGAAAAGAGAAAACAGCGAAAAAAACAACGAATCAAAGAATGTGCACCAACTGAAGAGTGAATCCAAGATCACAGCAGTAACAGAACATAAGTTCGAGAGCGTCTGTGATCGAACGAAAAAGGCGACTGACTCAAGCGAGTGTGAGTGAGAAAAATACTGCTAATGCGCGCGCACACACACACACATACATACATACATACACACACACACACACATACCCCCCCCCCACATATATATGTCTTTCTATGGATATTTACAGTATATAAAAGCCCCAACTTTGGCATGCTGATATATATATATGGAAAAGAATGAAATGAGATTTCATTTCTCACTCTTAGTACGGCTGATACTTAAATGTAAGTACGTATACGTACATACATATATGTATACAGACGTACAGTAGTATGTATATATATACATACATGCACACATATGTATACGTATGGGTTTACCGAACTTTTATTATAATGTTCGGTTTGTTTGTAAACAAACAGCCCTAATTAAGCCGTACAGTGTTCGGCAACCATCGTTGCTCTTTTGTTCAACACTGACAAAGGAACGATGAACTAGTTTCAAGCTTATTAGCTATCGTCAGCATCGTATACCTTCCTGTCAGATGATTGAACGTTTGAAAGTATATACTTTCCTTATGCATATTAACGACTGAGCAGCCTAATTTGCATATCGAGTGAGTTAGTCGGTAAAACCATACTTACATATATATATGTGTGCATGTATGTATATATATACATACTACTGTACGTCTGTATACATATATGTATGTACGTATACATATATATATATATATATATATATATATATATATCGGCATGCCAGAGTTGGGGCTTTTATATACAGTAAATATCCATAGAAAGACAGATCACAGAAAATATGTCACCGAATGACAAAACGACTTTACTCTCAGATAGGACGATGAAGGCGAATTTATGTGATATTGTTGTCAAAGACAATCACTAAAAAATTACATTCTAATCATTTTATCTATAATAAATGGTACTTCTAAATTCTAAAAGAGATTAAGGAATATTTACAGAAATATCCAGAATGTGTGGATTAAAACTGAAAGTATCTTTATAATAATATATTTTTGACAATAAAAAAAATATGATGCAGATCCATATATAAGCAACACAAGAAAACTTAGAGACACGAAGATTTATCTGGCCGGTATTTATCCGAGTTCCATTAGTGTTAAGCAACTGAAAATACAAGACAAGCCATGGACAGGACTGCCAGTCCATCGCAGGGTTAAACCTCAGTTGCTGCAGGTATTAAATTTCAACTGAATCGATTATAGCTATGTGAAATGAAGTGTTTTCTCAAGAATACAACGTACCACTCTGTTCAGGAATCGAACCACCTACATTAACTTCGCAAGCCCAACACCCTAACCATTAGGTCACACGGACAACTAATAACAAAACATTAAGAAATTTCCGCTACTAAGTATTGCATACATATCACGTAGATTGCATTCAATACAATAGAAAAATGCAAATATATTTTACTTTATACTACTTATTTTATCGATACCAGAAGGATATTAAAGAAATAAATGAATAGGGGGAATATATTCATAAGACACTCATATATATATATATATATATATATATATTTTTTTTTTTGAATGAAATTATCTATTCTTTCAGAAAGGAAGTCGATCGGCACATACAGTTTCATTGTCATCTAGCTTCCATCCCCCACAAACGGGACTCTGCGAAACAGACTAGCATAGAAATAGTGTGTGACAAGGCAATTGTATGAAAGATACGTATACATGTATGCATATGTGTCATGCACACACACGCACAGCCACACACATATATATAATCTTGTTTTCCCTAAAGATATTTTTACTACTTGTTTACATGCTGAATATTAATTATCAGTAGGACTAAAATAGAGAGACGTGTATGGAAGTATATACAATGTGTTTATGTATAATTGTTTCTACTTTTTGGCACAAGGCCAGCAATTATCCCAGTGTATTACTGGTACTTTATTTTATCGACCCCGTAAGGATGAAAAGCAAAGTTAACCTCGGCGGGATTTGAACTCAGTCTGTAAAGGGACGTAACTGTGCTGCAAAGCATGGCGTCCGACCCTCTACCGATACTCCCAATCCACTGTATAATAAACATACATAAGTCTCGATGTAGGTATTTTAAGATGTAATCATGCCACAGCTACCTCAGTCAAATACTCGTGGTTCAGAATCTTTATCCATCCTCAGCGATGTTTATCCACTTAGTACTGAAACAGACAAACTGGTAGCTTATATATCGAACTTTGCAAATAATGCACCCACCGAGCTGCTTATTTTCAAATTGCGTTGGCTTTCAGAGCAAACACATTCCAGCCAAAATAAGAAAACAAGTTATTCTGCTTCGATTTAGTTTCTTCAACTCTACTTTAGACGAAGGGGTTTTAATCCGAAATATTAAGGACTAATTAAACATCGCCAAGACAATAATCCAACAATTTTGCTAAATACACACACACTCACATGTGTGTGTGTGTGTGTGTGTGTGTGTGTGTGTGTGTGTGTGTGTGTCTGTTGCAAACTGTTGAATAAACAAGCAGATCACTCATTTAAGTTATACAAGTCCAGAACAATCCAATATTTGGATTTACAGTATTTACAGTAATGCCGCAGTTACTTGCAAAACGAAAATCTAAATCAATTTTCTATTAGTATAAACACTAAAAGATCTGAATCTGTTAGAACGCAAAAACTTTAGTATTGATGCTTTTCAAAAATATTCCCTCTCCCGTTATTAATGTAGGCCTGCTTGAAGTAATACAACCTAACGGTCACAACGCTCAAAATAAACGGTGAAAATAAATAACTATTGGACTTATCAATTAGCAACACTAGTAATGTATATCATTATACCTCATAAACAACGAAATAAATTAAATCTTATTTGACCCTTGTGATGCTCATAGAAATAGATAAAATATGACCCATTTAGATCCCACCCATACAGAATATATATTAAAAAATATGATAGATGGTTCATAACTGCAACAAATCAATTATAATTGTAGACGAAGATTCCGCCAATAAACCCCTCATAAATTCTCGTTATCGATTATTCTAGTTAGTAAAATCACCAGAGCGACGCACATACACACGCACACACATATATAACTGACCTCTTGCCCTTGGACAGCAAATTCCAGAACTTGCTGTCGAAACGGAAAGAGCTAGGTCGACGGGCCCTGATTCTCTATTATATTTTCACTCGACTATCCCAAGTATCGAGTTCTCTGCTGAATCATGGTCTTACTAATTTAAACTGGCATAACCCTGATCTCCCTCTCTCTCTCTCTCTCTCTCTCTCTCTCTCTCTCTCTCTCTCTCTCTCTCTCTCTCTCTATATATATATATATATATATATATATATATATACCATCTTACTATTTATATATATATATAATTATAATATATATATTTCGTTTCTGAATTTGTTTAGCAAGATTCTTTATCTGAAATCGTGTGTTGAAACCGATATTGTTATACTTTGGGAGGGTCATGTTGCCAATAAGAAACACACGCACCAGTTGCTTTCACTTCAATTTATTATATATTTATAAATTTACAAATTTACAAATTTACAAACTTATAAATTTCTGGTTGGTTGGTTGCTTCCACAATTTATAAATTGTAAATTTATAAATATATAATAAATTGAAGTGAAAGCAACTGGTGCGTGTGTTTCTTATTGGCAACATGACCCTCCAAAGTATAACAATATAATATATATATATATATATATATATATATATATATATTTAAAAGAATAGAGGTGTAACACACGAGTTATGATATATTGGTAAAAGGAAAAGAAAATGCTGACAAATTGTTCCCAGTGAAAAATAGTTTAATTAGGAATAAGTAAAAATTAGTAATAAGTATTGGTTAGTATTCAGTTTTGGTTTTAAGTTCTTACCGGTTGCGCATTTCTAATGCTTTTCAAAAATAATTTTGAGATAGAGCGCCCGTGATGTTTGCTCTAATCAGATTAGAGCAAACATCACGGGCGCTCTATCTCAAAATTATTTTTGAAAAGCATTATAAATGTGCAACCGGTAAAAACTTAAAACCAAAACTGAATACTAACCAATACTTATTACTAATTTTTACTTATTCCTAATTAAACTATTTTTCACTGGGAACAATTTGTCAGCATTTTCTTTTCCTTTTACCAATATATATATATATATATTAATAGTAAGGAGGTATGTTTCTTCGTATGTATATGAAATATGAATGTTTTTATGTACAAATGTGTACAATTGCCATCTACTACCAGTCTCTCCTTTTTCATCACTCATATTATAACATCTCCACAGCGGTCACTCATTCTTCTTTAAATGCGATACCACTGGAATACCCCACTTTACATACAGTTGTCCATTAGCGATCGTTCAAAATGAACATTGAATTGATCGCCTCGGTTTCAGAAGTCTCGCGAAAGCCAAAGGCTAAACTCTTTTCTCCAAACAAATCTTATAAAAAAATGAAATTTTAGTATTTCTTTGAAACTAATTCATTGCAGTGGAGTGCGGTTCGATACAATCCTGTTGGATGATAACTTAGATATTATCGTGCCTAAAAGTTATTTAATTAATATCGCTGCCGACGAATGCACATTATGCAAATTAAACTGATCATTTCAGTTATGCCCTGGTTTGTGTTTTATATGAATAATTGTTCTACTTTAGGCACGAGGCCAGCCAGCAACTTTTTGGGGAAGGAAAGTCTATTAAATCGACCCTAGTGCTTACTGGTACTTTATTTTATCGACCCCGTAAGGACGAAAGGCAAAGCTAACCTCAGCGGGATTTGAAATCAGAACGTAAAGGGTTGTTACTCTATGCTATGAAGCATGGTATCCGACACTCTACCGATACTTACCAATCCACCGCCCTTTTATATGAATAATGTAGGACTATATCTTTCTTTGCGGGCGGAACGTTAAGAGTAATTGTCAATTAATAAGTGGCCGTTACTAGAGAAACATGTAAACCTAATTTGTTATGTTTTTCTGATTACTATGGTTTTATGAAAAGTCACTTGAAACTCCGTATGTCAACATGGCACCCCTAAGACTTCCTCGAAAGCTATGGGAGCGTGCCGTGCATTGTTTTATAAATGTGAATTTGTCTGGAGATGTAGTGATGAATACAATTATACAATATCTTCATAAAACGAATGTATGATCATATCTCTCTTTGTGGGCAGAAGGATAAGAACTTGTTTATTTATGGACGACCAATTAGTCGTGAAATATATTATAGTAATGTCTTACATTTTTCTATGTATTAACAATGTTTTATATAATTGCGAAGATTATTTAAGATTCTGGTTATGTAAACAATATCTTCATTTAAGATTTTGTAAGAGTACTTCTTGTCTACAAACAACGTTTAATGAGATGTTTAAAAACTCCATCATTTTTATATTATTACTAATGGCGATATTTAAAGTAAGAAGGCAGCTCGTTTACCAAATATCAGCCCCAATCACAGGTAGAAATGGAAAAAGCCTAACCTAATGTACTAACATCAGTTCATTCCAACTTAATCACAAATATCTCAAAGACGCTTTTATTCAGAACAAACATAACATCTGCAAATGAAACATCCATATATATATATAGAGAGAGAGATTATAGTGAACATATTAAAGAATAGACGTACATAGCACACACACACAGAGACACATACAGACACATACACAAACATACGCGAATGAGCACAAACACACACAATCACACACACAAACACACAGATACACCCATACACACACAAACACAATCACACGCACACACACACACACACACACACACACACACACACACAAACGCGCACACACACACACACACACACACACACACACACACACACACACACACACACACACACACACACACACACACACACACACACACACACACACACACACACACACTCGTTTCGGAATTGATTATATACTTCGCTGCTACTCACCTTTTCTCGCTACGTATGATTCTTCAGGCGACAAACCGAAGAATATAACGAAATATATAGATAGATACACATGAATATATACATAATACAGTGAAATTCCGTTATAACGAAATTCACAGGGAATAACAAATTTGTTGTAACGGAAAATTCTTTATAACGAGATCGACCGAAACAAATGGAGCGTTTGTTTGTTATTAACTTGAGGATTAAACAAAATTTCCATATACTGAAAAATTTGTTATAATGGTATTCGTTATAACGGAATGTTATCTGTACATACATGGTATATTCTGGATAATACGGTTATTATTCTTCCATCAACTAACTAGAAGCGGTCATTTGTTCTAAGAGTTTTTTTTGGAGGGGTCTAATTCTCTGGTATAAATTTTGCTTAGAAGTAGCGGCATTTATGTCCAAAACGTTAAGACTCTTCTTACAATATCAAGAGTAAAACTAATATATTTCTTCATTGTACTGTGTCGTTTGCTTTGTTATTTCGGTTTATCTTTTACATATATATGTTTGCGTCTTTTGAATGGAACAGTTCTAGTGCTGTAGAAGCCATTTCTATATTAAACATAATATATATATATATATATATATATATATATATATATATATATAGATATATATATATATAGATGGAAAAGAATGAAACGAAATTTCATTTCTCACTCTTAATACGGCTGTTACTTAAATATAAGTATGTATACGTACATGCATATATGTATACAGACGTACAGTAGTATATATATATATACATATATGTATATATATATATATATAATGAAAAATTGAAAATTGAACAGGGACAGAACAGAGAGGCAGTGGGTTTACCGAACATTTATTATGATGTTCGGTTTGTTTGTAAACAAACAGCCCGAATTACGCCATACAGTGTTCAGGCTACCATCGTCACCTTTTTGTTCAACACTGACACAGGAACGATGTACTAGTTTCAAGCTTATTAGCTATCGTCAGCATCGTATACCTTTCTGGCAGATGGTTGAACGTCTGAAAGTATATACTTTCCTTGTGCATATTAACGGCTGAGCAGCCTAATTTGCATATCGAGTGAGTTAGTCGGTCGGGCGCACCGAAAACGATAAATGGAAAAGAATGAAACGAAATTTCATTTCTCACTCTTAGTACGGCTGGTACTTAAATGTAAGTATGTATGTATATAATATGCATAAGGAAAGTATATACTTTCAGACGTTCAACCATCTGACAGAAAGGTATACGATGCTGACGATAGCTAATAAGCTTGAAACTAGTACATCGTTCCTGTGTCAGTGTTGAACAAAAAGGTGACGATGGTTGCCTGAATACTGTACGGCGTAATTCGGGCTGTTTGTTGTTTACAAACAAACCGAGGATTATAATAAATGTTCGGTAAACCCATACGTACATATATATATGTGTGCATGTATGTATATATATACATACTACTGTACGTCTGTATATATATATGTATGTACGTATACATACATACTTACACACACACACACACACACACACACACACACACACACACACACACACACACACACACACACACACACACACACACACACACACACACATATATATATATATATATATATATAATAAGAAAATGCGAAGTGGTTTCAGATGTTAAAGTCCTTTATTGATAATGCTGTGATACATAAGTGCACATGCGTTAGTCATATATATGAGAAGGAAATAAGCAAAGGTATTATGCATATATAGATAAATAAATACTGCATGGTAAGCAAATATGTTAATGCATTAAAATCTATGGCGGATGTAATAAGTAGATAGTGTTCGAATTTGTGTGTGTTGAGAAAAACAAAGTTACTGCAGTCCTTTCCATTACATATGTTGAATTATATTTTAGTTAATGTTTATATTGAATGTTTTAAGTTAGTTAAAGCAATGGATTGTAAATTAGTCTTATTGTATTCTTATTCCTGGATTAGTGTTGTTCAACAAGTAGTTTTTCCAACGGTTTAATTTCCGGAAGTGAGTATGTGATCCAAGATTAAGGGGAGCTAATGCGTAAAGGGAGGTAACTAGCTAATAAATTCAATTATTTAAATTCTTTGCTCTAATACACATTATAATGTGATACAAGTGAATCTCTATTACATAATGCTATATGTTTATACCTAATTTTAAATACAGTGTATTTTCCTATAATACATTAACGGTCTCTTTAGATTGTTATCTATTCATTACTGAACAAAATATGTAATGGAAAAATTGTATAGCTGTTTACATGACCAAGTAGTTATATCATTTTTGTAATATATACATTATTGTGTTAAAAGTTAATCCCTTATATACAATGCTATTACTTTATATATTTAATTATGAATGCATTTTTACTTTATTATTATTATCGGACACCATGCTTTGAAGCATAGAGTTACGTCCTTTTATGATCTGAGTTCAAATCCCGCCGAGGTTAAATTTGCCTTTCATCCTTACGGGGTCGATAAAATAAAGTATCAGTAATGCATTGGGTAATTGCTGGCCTTGTGCCAAAAAGTAGAAACAATTATTATATTGTTTTAAAAGTAAATCCTTTATATACAATGCTATTAATTTAAATATTTAATTATAAATGTATATATAATTTATTATTACATGTCTCTACATATTATATATCCATTACTGTATATAATATAATTACTCTATTGTAGTTATATCAAAAGGTGGTAACTTTATGCTTAATTCTAACATTTATTGTAGAGTATAAAGTTAGAGATAAATAGGAGTTGTGTAGAGGAAAGAGCTGATCTAAGAGTGAGTTGCTGTGGGGGCTGATAAGTCCTAGATGTGAATTGTTAATAGTGGTGATGAATTCAAATCTGACATTGTTATATACTAGCAGCTAGGTTTAAAGTTATGGAACGAGTGTCGGTAGTGGTGCTGGCATGAGGAAAATATCTCTGACTTTCTATTTAGGAGGTCTAGTTTCGAAAAGGTTATAGTACGGGTCTCTAGAAGACAGAGATTACACAATTTATTCGGTGGTTTATACAATGAGGCCCTACCTACTACTTCCCATTGAAGTGTAAATGGTCTATTCCTAGTTTTCAGAGAGTGTACGTAGCTAGATAAAGAAGTGGAGTTGGCTAGATTGTGTTTTTTGAAAGAGTGGAGGTGCGAGTTGTATCTCGTCTTGAAGCAGTTCGAAGTAGAGCCAATATATGTTTTAGAAGAGTTGTTTGCGTTGACCGTGCATGAGTAAATGATGTCTTTGATTAATCAATTATTACCTAAGGAGCAAGTTCTATTAGTTCTACAGTTACATTTATTCTGGATGTTTGCTTGCCTGTTACTATGTTGTGTAGAAGTCTGGTTGCTAGGGATAGCATTAGGGTAATGATGGTTGTCATTCCTATTGCTATTGATTTCATTAGTGCTATTACCATTATTACTATTATTACTACTAGGATTTACAGGTACTAAGTTTACCTCTTGTTGTGTTTTAATTAGTTGGAAATAATTATTAATCTTCCTTTTATTACTACTAGCTATATGATACGCGATGTTAGGTGTGGTAGAGTAAGAGATTTTAATGGTATTTTTATTGATAAGATTATGGTACTTGTGGCCGGATGGGAAGTTTTTTTCCAAGATTGAGAAGAAAGCCTTAGGCAAGTTGGTAGAGAGGTTTAGATTGAAAGGGGGATTGAAGAATGTATTAGTTCTTCTTTTATTTTTGTTTTTTGTAATGTTTTTTTAGGTATTTGTATTCCTGTTTATATTATTATCGTGGTGTTTACTTTGGTGCGAGTTAAGTTTGATATTACCCTTGGTCTTAGAGTTACAGTGGCTAGTACTTTTATTATTCTTCCTCATGGCCATATTATGAGAAATCATGTTGTAACTATGTGATTTAATAGGTAGGAATTCAATCCCATTCTTATGTCCTGATTTAGCTGAGGCCTCATTATAGTATTGTGAATTATTGTTAAATATGGTTTCGTTATATGATAGATTAGAGATTCTATTAGATATTTTTTTAGTAATTAAGTTTAGTATGGATTTAGGGTGGTTAGAGTTGGTATTCACATAAATTAGTTTTTCGTTTGGTTTATGAAAGGGTGTGTATATTTTAGAGTTTAGGCAAAGGGTAGCATCAAGGAAGTTAACGTTTTTAGTGTTTTTATCTAAGGTGATACTTAAGTTGACGTCTTTGAAAAATAGTTTCCTAGTTTTTTCTATATTAAATTTTTATAGTCTATAAGGAGCAGTGCATCATCGCGGTATAAACCACCATTGAGGTAGGGTATGTTCTTATGAATTTCATTTAGTAGATATAGGCCCACCAAATCAGTGACCTGCGCCGAGTCACTAGATCCCATAGTTATGTCAAAGTTGTTATGCGTATCCTTGCGTGTCCATAATCAATCTTCAAATGTAATTATGGTTTTTCTGGCCGCAAGTATGACATCAATTTGGGATCTTGTCAGGTCACTATTGTTCATGGCCATAATTAAAGCCTTATTTAATAGGATAGGGGAAACAGAGGTGTAGTATGAATTGATATCAAATTGTATACATTTTTTATTTTTACTCTCTTTAATATCCTTGAACCATTCAATAACTTCACCCGTATTTCCCCATTGGTTAAGATATATTTTGTGCTTAAATTGTGGGATGATTCCGTCTAATATTTTCTTGCTGATAATACCAATGTCAGATTTGGAGGGGCAAATTAATCTTCTCGAAGGGTTACTAATGAAGTCTTCTTTATGGTCCTTGAGGGAGAATCTTGGGGGATTAGGGGTGTATGTCTCTGAAGTCCCAATTTACACACTATACTACGGCCTTCTATATTTATATCTTCTAGGTTTTTAGTAGTAGTTTTTCTATAGCTCCTATGCAGTTCTTTATATATAAATTTTCTATAAGTATCGTAATCTAAGCTATATATATTATTAGTTTTATCTGCATGAACTAGAATTTTTTTATTTTTATTAAATCCTTTAATAGTGGAGTTAAGGTTGTTTAAGAAGGTGTTTCTATTACGATGTTTTTTTTATACCTTATGTTCTTAACTAGTTTAATTAGATCATTTTCAAAAGAGTTTAATTAGGCGTGAGGTGGCTTTTAAATGTTTTAAAGCCGTATGAGTCGAAGTTTTTTGTATCTCTGTTTTTGTCTAATCGGTTTCTATCGTAATGGAATGTCCTCCACCTCACTCTATTGATAAAAGAGTTGACACTATAAATCAATAATTTTTCATATGTATCTTTAGGTGGTATTGGTATGTTCTTAGTAGACATAGGAAGGTAATCCTTGATAAGCATACTGGTAATTTAATGTATGTTAGCTCAACCGTATGGAGCAGTTAATAATAATTGTTTCTATTTTAGGCACAAGGCCAGCAATTACCCAGTACATTACTGGTACTTTATTTTATCGACCCCGTAAGGATGAAAGGCAAAGTTAACCTCGGCCGGATTTGAACTCAGATCGTAAAGGGACGTAACTATGCTGGAAAGCATGGCGTCAGACCCTCTACCGATACTACCAATCCACCGCGGAGCAGTTAATAATAATAATAATAATTGCGACATTCAAGAAGGTAAATATGATTAGTTGTCTGTCAGAAATAGAAAAATCATTTACAAAACTACGCTGGAGCATCAAAAACAAAAGCAACAATATACGCACACACATATACAACACACATCCCAACAACAATAACAACAACACACACATCAACAACAGCAACAATAGCAACATACCCAGAAACAACAACAACAGACACGCAGACACAAACAACAATAACAACACACACAACAACGATAACACACACGGAGACAACAACAACACACGTCAACAACACCACACATCAACAACAACAACACACACGCATTCAATGCCTCTCACCACCACCACAATCTTAACAAACACACAGACACAGAAAACAAGTAATGACAGTAGCACAGAAATCAGAGAAATAAGGGAAAGTAATAAGATTAAAAGAAAAAGGAGATGGGAGACTAAGGACAAAGAGAATAACCAAGACGAACACACAGACACACAAAATAGGGTAGATAACAACATTGAGCCAGTGGAAAGAGACAGGAGTAATTATGAGAGACATAGAAACAACCATGAGGCTGTCGGTGGAAATAGAAATAGAAACAACACAACTAACAATAACAATAGCACTAGTACACATAAAGCAGCAGCCTGGAACTCTCCGTTTTATAATCCCTCCGATAAATCATTCGACCTGCGACGAGTCCACGCCACGACTTTACCATTTAACAAACGCACGCAGTTGCCGTCGCAGGTCGATGAACAAACAGAAGCACAATTTAGTATAGCTAAATCCGAACTTAGAAATATTATAGAACAGTATAGCAAGAAGCATAATAGAATAGAGGCCCAGCAACTGGGAGAAATATCTGCAAATGGCTTGCGTAAGCTCATGCAGCGCTCACGTAATGGAGAGATAGCATGCTTTCCAACAGACAAGTCTGGCAGAATGTCGGTTGACAGCCTGCCAAACTACATCCAGGCAATGCAACCCCACATCACTAACACAAGAGAGGTAACACCACAGGAGCATGAGGATAGAGAAAAAGCCCTCAATGCCCATATGGTGATGTGGACGAATATAATGCAGCCCAACAAAAGGACTGCCAACAACTTCCAGGCCTGGAACAATGACGTGCCGGCGTTGTATGGGCTTCGAAAAGACCATAAAACGGGCTGTGACCCTGTCGCGGGACCACCAACACGGCCAGTCTGTGGAGCTAACATTGCTAGTAACTACAGACTGTCCTACTTCCTCTCCCTGATCATACGCCCCATCATTGAGATGTCCCCAGATGTATGTGACAGCACGGAGGACCTCCTCAGCAGAATCGGCGCGAGTAACCGATCTGGGGACCTAACAAACTGCATAATAGGCAGTATGGATGTTGTGTCCCTGTATCCATCTATTGACGTGGATTTTGCTGTGGAGAAATGCGTAGAAATGATCAGCGAGAGCAAGGTTGAGTTCCGTGGGATTGATACCAGTGAGCTGGGACTTCTACTTAAGCTTACCCATAGTAATAGTTACCTAGACACTTATGACCTTAGCAACCTGTGCCCTACAAGACCAGCAAGAGGCAGACCACCTACCATTACCTCAATGGCCAAGAAAACCCACACAGATAGATGGAACGGGTGGACCAGAGCCATACGGACACCCGAAAACCACGATGAACTGAGGAAAATGATTGCACATGCGGTAGGGGCCAGCATAAAATTAACCCTTAAGGAACATATGTTCAAATTTAATGGTAAAACATATGCCCAAGAGGAAGGAGCAGCCATTGGTGTTAGCATTGCAGGCGACATAGCTAACTTATACATGGTATGGTGGGACAGTAGACTTAAACAAAAACTTAAAGAACAATTAGAAGACAGCTTAACCCTGATAATGTACTCCCGCTACGTAGATGATATAAACATCGTAGTTAAGACACCCCCACTAAAGAACAGTCAGGAACTAGAGAAAAACACAATGGAAAGCATCCAGCAAATAGCAAACTCCATCGACCAGAGCATTAGAGTTACTATAGACTACCCAAGTAGACACCCCAACCATCGATTACCTGTACTAGACACAGAGCTCTGGTTAGATACCATTAACAACCAAAAACAAATCCTCCATTCCCATTATGCCAAACCCATGACTTCCAAACATCTGATCCACCGAAACTCGGCCATTTCGGACCATACCAAAATCAACATACTGATTGCGGATTTGGTACGGGTGATGAGAAATGTGTCCCGCATCTGCAACCCCGAAGAACTAGAGAGACACATACAACACTTCATCCACCGTATGCAGTTCTCTGGCTACAATCAGAGAGATAGAATCAGAGTGTATAGAGGAGCCAGAACCAAATGGGAAAAAATGGTAAATAATGACATAAATGGGACCTGCCCCTTGTATAGGAGCAAATTTTGGAATAGAATAGAAAGAACTAGGAACAAGGCCAATAGAATAAACTCATGGTATGATAGCAATAAATACCAGAGTGTAATGTTCATCAATACAACCCCTAGAGGCGAACTAGCCTACAAATTTAGAAGGGCCCTAAATAAACATAAACTCAATATTAAGATAGTAGAAAGACCAGGTACCTCCGTAAAAACACTTATTAGCAAGACATACCCGTTCCAAAGACCCTCATGTATAGATAAGAAATGTATAACCTGTAAAATAAGCCCCCATATTAACTGTAAAACTAAAAATGTAGTGTATAGCATAAGATGTACTGAAGGACAATGTAGAAACAAAAATATAGTGTACATAGGTGAGACAGCTCGTAGTATAGGGGAACGAATAAATGAACACTGGCGAGACCTTCAAGATAATAAAGAATCATCTGTGCTCTACCAACATGCTAAGATAGACCACAGGGGTAAATTAGAGAACATAGAAATAAAAATAGAATCCACACACAGAAAAGATGCAATGTTTAGGCAAATTACAGAGGCAGTAAGCATAAAAGAATTACAACCAAAATTAAATAGAAAATACGAGTGGAACAGCAACATCACAACTTACAATTAAGGACAAAATGAAAACACACACACACATAGAACAAACAACCAACCAACAATAAATAAATAAATAAATAAATAAACAAATAGATAAATGAACACAAACACACACAGACACCCGGATGTGGCGCATGCGCAAACTGAGCACACAACACACACACAGAAACAAAATGGCGTAGGACAGAAGAAAGGAAAGGCACAGAAACAAAGAAAGGAATCCCCAGTCACTGAAGAGGTCACAGAGTGTGACGAAAGGACTATGACTATATATAAACAACTATCTGGTTGTGGAACCAACCAACCAACCAGAAATTTATAAGTTTGTAGATTTGTAAATTTATAAATATATAATAAATTGAAGTGAAAGCAACTGGTGCGTGTGTTTCTTATTGGCAACATGACCCTCCCAAAGTATAACAATATCGGTTTCAACACACGATTTCAGATAAAGAATCTTGCTAAACAAATTCAGAAACGAAATAATAATACTATTTATAGTTATATAAACAACTATAAACAGGAAAGGTCAGTAATTTCTACTACTTTATTACCAGTAAGGTAGTAGAAATTACTGACCTTTCCTGTTTATAGTTGTTTATAGTATATACATAACTATAAATAGTATTATTATTATATATATATATATATATTACATATACATATATATTACATATATATATATATTACACACATATATATTACATATATATATATTACATATATATATATATTACATAGTAGAATAATCGAGTATCGAAAAATCGGCGCACGAGTTCACGATAAACAAAATTCGAAATGAGCGGCAGAGGGCTCAATAATTCAGATAAATCAGAGCTATAACTATCGTTAAAATACCGACACACTTAGAACATGTCTAAAATCAACCATACGACCGAAAAATTACGATCTGGAAGATTCGGGACACTCAGATAAAATATCAATAAATCAATAAATCAAATGAATGTAAAAAGTTTACCCGGACCCGCTAGAAAGATGGTAAATCTAGCTTCTTGTGTTTCTGTAAATCCTTAAACCGCCCTCTATCAGCCCACATAAAAATATATAAGACTTCTAGAAAGCAGCGGACCGGAATTACTTTCTCAACGAGCTTTTGTCCGAACGAATAAAAAGGCACAACCCAAGTTGAAAAAAACGCACATGGAATTCAGCAAGGGAGATAACCTCTATATCCGCAAAAAATATTCGGGAAAATGTGGAAATTCACATATCGAATAAGAGTGCTCAATAGACATGTTAAAATAAACAGGAGCTATTCATCATTTAATAGAATCGACAAAAAATGAACAATAAAATTAACTGGTCAATAGCTAAGTCTAGAGCTAAATATAGTAGAATAATCGAGTATCGAAAAATCGGCGCACGAGTTCACGATAAACAAAATTCGAAATGAGCGGCAGAGGGCTCAATAATTCAGATAAATCAGAGCTATAACTATCGTTAAAATACCGACACACATAGAACATGTCTAAAATCAACCATACGACCGAAAAATTACGATCTGGAAGATTCGGGACACTCAGATAAAATATCAATAAATCAACAAATCAAATGAATGTATATATATTACATAGTTAGAGAAGCAAAAAATTGCTTATTGTGATCCAGTTTTTGCTTACCTGTGTTTTCTCTTTTATATATTACATATATATATATATATAATA
>OZ024747.1:41334970-41364970 GCA_964016885.1 Eledone cirrhosa | reverse complement strand
TATGGACAGATGTTACTGAAGAAAGAAGAGCGTATAAGGTTTTTTTATAATCATTTTGTTGTCTGAAAATAAAACACGTTTGCATATTGCATTGTCTTTGTGAATATAATTCTTTACAAGTAAAAACAAAATCTGTTTAGCATCAACAAAAGCAGTTTAACCCAACCGAATAACCCAATCGTCATGTAAAATGGATATTGTTTGTAAATCTGGTTAACCAGGACGGATTCGTTTGTAATGCTTTCATCAATTTATTTATTTAGCCAAAGTTTATTTCAAACATATTTCCCTCACCAGTTTATTTTCTCTGCTTTTTTATTATTTCTCAAATTTGAATAATTTCTTTTTCCTGTTTCGTTTTTCTTCAGTGTTATAATTATATATTTTTTAATTCAGTTTCATTATTCTTTTCTTTTTTCTTTTCCTTTGATCTTATTACATTCCTTTATTTTTTCTCAACCATCAATTTTTGATTCATTGAATTAGTTTTTATATTATTTATTATTTTTCTATTCAGATTTATTAATCCTTTCCTGTTTCTTTTTATATTTCATTCCTGTAATTATTTCATTCATTTATTCATTAATTAATTCTTTCCTTTTCTTATGTTTCTCACTATAGTTATTTCTTCTCAACAATACTTGCTACTAATAATTATCTTCAGCTAGCTCAAAGAGAAATATTTCTGTCCAAAGACACCAATAATACTCTACAAATTTCATATATAGCTCATTCTGAAAAAATGTTCTCATAGCTGGTGTAGTTAATTAAATTTTATCCCTGCCACCTGAATTTCATTCAGAAGAAGGACAGGCAATTAATAAATAACTACACATACTGGAAATCTACAAATACTGCTATTATTATAGTCGTTTCTTTTATGTCATTAGATAAGGTTCTGAACCTTCTATCTCTACTTCGCCTTCACACGAATTTCATCTGTTTTAGACATATATTTGCTTCCACCACTCATATGCATGTCTTTCAGAAAATTTTCTGTTAAACATTACCAACGGCTTTTCATTCTGGAATCCTGTATTCTATTGAGCTGTATTTCTTCCATATATTTCCACTGCGAATTACCTGTCACTTCACTACAAACTGGTCTGCTTTTATCCATAACAATTTCTTACATTGGCACAATGTTTTAACTCTGAAGTGATAACAAGCAAATGTCAATTTCAAAAGAATTTTTATTTAGATCACAAAAGTGTAGTTTAATATTGTGAAGGGTTTAATCCAGTGCTTTATTATCTTAGCTTCTACATTGTTTACTCATAATGGTTTAGTGAAAAGACTTAGAGGACTTACATTCGTATTCAGTCATCTATGTTTTGTGGAATTCATATTTCTATTTTATTGAAATGTAATGCTTCCGTCCACCAGATCTGCTTATTAGTTTAACATACAGCATTTCTAATACTTCTATTCATCAGGGCTGATTAGCACTTCGTTAATCACACTGTAAATCTCTCGCTGATTAAGGTTGATTAGTAGTAAGTCGTCTTTCTACACGTCACCGTTGTTATTCAGAGAAAAGATAAGAGTTGATACAGCTTAACACGCAGACGCAAATACCACAAGGCATTTTATCCAACGCTTTAACAATTCATTCTACTACTCCACGTTGGCTTGGTACATTATTTTATCGACCACAGAAGGAGAAAATTCAAAGTTGATCTCGGTAAGATTTGAAACCCAAATCCGAGGAGTCATCGTAACATTCAGCCTGTCATTTTGTCTGAAGCTCTAACTCTTCTACCAATACACAACTTTCTTGATGAAATAGTGTAGCACAAACAACAATAGAATGTAACATTACACTGGCTGAAAAGACAGAGAGCTGAACGATCAGATTTCGGATCTATCCATAGATATCTTGTTCATTTACTCGCGGGCTCCCAGTTGCAAAAACTGTGCAATTACTGTGTATATTCTTTCCTGGTCAATGACTGTGGATTTTAAACTGATTGCTGTCTGTACAAGAGAGTTCCCACATAAAAAGTAAATGTAATATGAACTCATTTGTATTCTTATATAAAATCACATTAAAGTAATATGTGATGTAAATGCAGTAGTTATAAATAACGGAAAGCAAGGACGACAAATTGGTTGTCTGCGAAGTCACTTTTATTGCACATAGCTTTTCGACCACCACACAAACACATCTATTACTATATACGTAACTCTGTTTTATCAAAAATGGAGATGAAATATTCGAACAGAGTTTAATGGTTTCTAATTTAGGCACAACGCTAAGAATTTGTGAGGAGGGGATGTTGATTACATCGATCACTGTAGTCACTGGTACTTTATTTTGTCAGTCCAAGAAGGATAAAAGTAGAGTTGACCACGACAGGATTTGAACTTAGAGATCCGTAACTAAATCATTTTGTACGACGTTCTAACGATTCTACAATCCATCGTCTTCAATTCGAGCAGAATATAATACTTCGTCAATTAGGCGAGATATTTTTTTTATTATATTGGTCTGCCACAATATAATAACGACATACGAAAATTCCCCTTTACAAGTCAGTGTGTTAGGAAATCAGTTGCAGTTCTGAAGAAGAAAGATTACGAGTAGAATAAGGTAGTGAAAAGCAGAGTTGGGTATGTTGTCTTGGTCTGAATGTGGGAGTTATAACAGAATTGGTAAAACACCGTTAGCGTCACATGCTGCAATTAAACAATTTTACAGGAAATTTCTTATTTAAAATATCAAAGATGGATCCAACTTAAAGGCAGGCAATTTAAAAAAAAAATTCTTATGTTAAAGAGAGTAGACTGCTTTACGGATGTCAAGGGAAACAACTTGGCTTTAGACGATAATCATAATGGGAGAGTAAGGTCCCAGTAGATAAAACTCTACAAAGAAAGAGAGAGAGAGAGAGAGAGTGAGAGAGAGAGAGAGAGAGAGAGAGAGAGAGAGAGAGAGAGAGAGAGAGAGAGAGAACATGAGACTAAGAGACAAAAAAGTGAAATTCATTATTTCTTGCTAAATGTTTTGACCCTAAAATCATGAAGAAAAAAGAGGATTAATGATTAAATCAGATTGGAATCTCGGATGAGTTGGTCGGCAGGCGACTCATCAGTTTCAGGATATGAAAACATTTAGATATGAAAACATTTTCAAACAGAACGTATTTTCTACAACGATTTATAATTTTAGGATTCATGAATCAGGGGCGTTCAGTTGGTGAATAAAAATATTCGATTATTCATGTCTGTTTTACGAGTTTATATTTCATCCGTTTTAGTGATTGTAATAGCGTGTGGTAGGATGCAGCATGATCGTATGGTTAAGAAGTTTGTTTGGCAACTTTGCCTTTTATCCTTCATAGGTAGATAACATTTTTAGTACCAGTCAACTACTGGGGTTTAGATATATATTCGACTTTTCCTTCTCCGCCAAAATTGCTGGCAATGATGCAAAAATTAGAAATCACGATTTAGAGCTAAGTGGATTCGGCTTCGCGAGGTTAATGTCCGCGGACATGATAGGATGCGAATCATCGATATATGAGCCCTTCGTTATGTTATCGAGTCTGTCATCAGTATATTTGAAATAATATCAATAGCAAATATTGAATAGAATACGAAATCACTATACTCGGTGTGCCAAGAATAAATGATTTGTTTCTTCCAGATCTTCATCTGAAATGTCAGTCTTTTAAATGTATTGTTAGCAATAAAAGTAATAATCGTTTCTACTTTTGGCACAAGGCCAGCAATTACCCAGTACATTACTGGTACTTTATTTTATCGACCCCGTAAGGATGAAAAGCAAAGTTAACCTCGGCGGGATTTGAACTCAGTCCGTAAAAGGACGTAACTGTGCTGCAAAGCATGGCGTCCGACCCTCTACCGATACTACCAATCCACCGCCCTAGCATGGCGTCCCACCCTCTACCGATACTACCAATCCACCGCCCTAGCATGGCGTCCGACCCTCTACAGATACTACCAATCCACCGCCCTAGCATGGCGTCCGACCCTCTACCGATACTACCAATCCACCGCCCTAGCATGGCATCCGACCCTCTACCGATACTGCCAATCCACCGCCCTAGCATGGCGTCCGACCCTCTATCGATACTACCAATCCACCGCCCTAGCATGGCGTCCGACCCTCTACCGATACTACCAATCCACCACCCTAGCATGGCGTCCGACCCTCTACAGATACTACCAATCCACCGCCCTAGCATGGCGTCCAACCCTCTACCGATACTACCAATCCACCTCCCTAGCATGGCGTCCGACCCTCTACCGATACTGCCAATCCACCGCCCTAGCATGGCGTCCGACCCTCTACAGATACTACCAATCCACCGCCCTAGCATGGCGTCCCACCCTCTACCGATACTACCAATCCACCGCCCTAGCATGGCGTCCCACCCTCTACCGATACTACCAATCCACCTCCCTAACATGGCGTCCCACCCTCTACCGATACTACCAATCCACCGCCCTAGCATGGCGTCCCACCCTCTACCGATACTACCAATCCACCGCCCTAGCATGGCGTCAGACCCTCTACAGATACTACCAATCCACCGCCCTAGCATGGCGTCAGACCCTCTACTGATACTGCCAATCCACCGCCCTAGCATGGCGTCCGACCCTCTACCGACACTACCAATCCACCGCCCTAGCATGGCGTCCGACCCTCTACCGATACTGCCAATCCACCGCCCTAGCATGGCGTCCGACCCTCTACCGATACTACCAATCCACCGCCCTAGCATGGCGTCCGACCCTCTACCGATACTACCAATCCACCGCCTTTAGCAATAGTAATAATACCGACTTAATCATTGTATGCACGAGCCAGCAAACCACGTATACTTTATCTCCTTTCAACACAATCTAATTTACTAAGAGAAGTCACTACAGCCGAATATAATTATATTCCTTAGCCTATTTAGCTAAATTATTGGATACGCATTCTAAATTACAGCCACTTAGTCTTAATGATTTGACGAAGGACTAGCAGAGTAGTGTAATACTACGGTTATGTTCCATTATAAGCGCTTCTATTCAATTCCTATCTATTTATATTGATGATGTTTAAGAGAATTTCACATCATGATTCTCTGTAATTTTCGATAATATAATTCTGACATTGCACAACATAATATCTGCCTAATTTTGTTTAGAGATCGTTAAATGTATCTTATTATTTCTTAAAAGGAGTCACCAGGACTGTAGAGAAACTGGATTTGGTGAGATGAATTTCCGAATTAATAATTATTCCCAGTTAGACACATGATAAAATACATGTGCATATTTTGAATTTTTTTCCGCAAAATGTTGTAACGTTGCCAGAAACTATAATTCATAGGTTGATGTAAAGTAGAAAAAGCTTGTAGCAAGGTATTCTACGAAGTATGTTTTGAATATAACTTGCAAGTCAGCAATGAAGATCAGAAAGAACTGGTAGACCAGTGCAATGATTTGGCTACATATTCATATTCATTGTCAGCATTTCTATTTAATTTCATGAGAGAAAAAATTGAATATTTAATACCGTACATCAAGATGTTTATCGTGATGTACGGCATTAAATATTCCATATTTTCTTTATATGGTATATTTGAGGGTTATTCTTCCTGTTTGTTTAACAGACACTTTATACACACACACACACACACACACATATATATATATATATATATATATATATATATATATATATATATATATATATATATATATATATATATATATGATAAAAACAAATAACGAAACGAAATTAAATTTCGTTTCGTTTGTAACTCACTTTTGTATGACTGACGCTTAAACAATTAAGTTAAAAATGTACATCCATATATGTATACTGAAATACTAGTATGCATATGAATACACACACGTGTACATATGTAGATGTACCGAGTTTTTCACTGGTCACTTTACTGTGAGTGTCCAGCTATTCTGTATGTAAACACACAGACAAACCGGTTTTTAGAGTCATACTGGTTTTTGAGGAAACACCTTTCCTCTATTCTCCAGAAAGCCAGACAAGGAATATTGGACTAGTTTCGATGTTGTTACATCTCATCAGCAATATTTACCTATCTTCCGGCCTTTCTAGAGAATCGTAAAAGCACATATCGTTATATGCTTTTTCTATGAAAATTAGTAGTGGGCAGACTAATTTGCATAGAGCGTAAAGTGACCAGTGAAAAACTCGGTACATCTACATATGTACACGTGTGTGTATTCATATGCATACTAGTATTTCAGTATACATATATGGATGTACATTTTTAACTTAATTATATATATGTATATATATATATATATATGTATATATATATATATATGTATATATATATATATATATATATATATATATATATATATATATATATATATATATATATATATATATATATGTATATATATATATATATGTATATATATATATATGTATATATATGTATATATATGTATATATATGTATATATATGTATATATATATATATATGTATATATATATATATGTATATATATGTATATATATGTATATATATGTATATATATGTATATATATATATATATATATGTATATATATATATATATGTATATATATATATATATATATATATATATATATATATATATATATATATATATATATGTATATATATGTATATATATGTATATATATATATATATTAATAAGAGGAATTCCAACTTTGTCTGATTTACTCGTTTTATTTACAATCCTTTAAAATTTATAATGGTGAAAATTGCAAACTTGACTGTCACCTCACATTATGAACCTGAAGATTGCGAAAGCATGAAAGTACTTGTTCAATTAACATTTAATATTCTATCATACTATTTCATTCTAATACCATTATAAATTTTAAAGGATTGTAAATAAAACGAGTAAATCAGACAAAGTTGGAATTCCTCTTATTAATATAATCTTCTATACACAATCATACACACCCGTGTATATTTCTCTCTCTCTCTCTCTCTCTCTCTCTCTCTCTCTCTCTCTCTCTCTCTCTCTCTCTCTATATATATATATATATATATATATATATATATATATGTATGTATATAATAATAAATGTAATCAGAGTTTTTCGAATATTAATAATAATATTCGATTCGTTTGCAATTATGCAAATAAGCTTCATTTTTAAAGCCATGTCAGTAGAATGAGCCCCTCATTCTTGCTCTTGTGTTGGCATGCAAACAAAACTGCAGACACTAATGTTTCTGGGTATTACGCTTCATCAGTACAGTTCACTGTTCACCTGCCAACTGTCAGAGCTAGTGACGGCATGATCATCTTCCCGTTCCGCGGCGACAAACCCCTGTCTGGGATGCCACTTGCAGCGACACTTTGTCCAGCCGCAACCTGGTGCAGTCTGCGACTAACCCAGGTTCTGCTGCCCGTCGGGCTGAGGAGGCCAAACTCTCCAAGTACCGGTCGCTCTCCGACAGGTTCGCGGTCGTGCCCTTGGCAGTGGAGACTTCTGGTGTCGTTGGCCCTGGGGCTACCTCTCTACTCACCCCCCATAGGCGTTGAGCTGGTCAGCCGCTGGTGTGAGCCTCACGAGCTGGAATGGTTCTTTCAGCGCCTCTCCCTTACCATCCTCCGGGGAAACGCTTTCTCCATTCTGTCCTCCGCCTGGGCTGTGGGGGAGGCCAGCACGTGGGACTCCATTTGCTCACCATACATAGAGATGGGGAGGGCGAGAGAGAGGGAGGCGATGACAGTGGGAGTTCGGCTCTTCCACGTTCGGACCATATCCCTGTGGTTGTGTTTAAAGAGACTAAGTATGGTGTAGTTTTTAATGAGGTGATGACATTTGAGCAGATGGCTAGGAATGCACGTGTACTCTCACTATCTCTCTATCTATTTCCATATTTTTCTTTTTTCAATATGCGACTTTTTAAAAAAAGGGAGAGAATCCCGTTATTGGAAGATAGAATATCCTTTTTTTGTGTTCAGTAGCGGTTTGTACTTTCTAATGAAGAATTCTTCTTTATATTTCCGGAAATGTGCGTTGTCCGACCATATCTTAAAGAAGGGCAAGATTGTGAATTTTCCCTTTCCGCATGATGCAAAGTGTTTACAGCAGAGTGGTCTCTAATTTGTTGTTTATGTATACGAACTCTGTCATGGAGATCCGTTCCGGTTTCACGTGTACATACTTACATAAATGTAATTATGTACAGGTACTCACAGTGTTGAACAAACAGGTGACGATCGGTCACCGGCACAGCTTCAAATTGGGCCGTTTGTTTACACACGAATCGATGGATTGGCAGTATCGGAGAGATTTCTTTGTAATGTTCATTTTGGCTCTATGTATTCAAAACTCGCCATGGTCAACTATATCTTCCATCCTTTCGAAGTCGTTAAAAAAGAACCAGTCCCCAGTACTGGGATTAATTCTTCTCTTTTTTCTTTATACTTTTCCTCTTTCTCTGTCTCCATGTCTGTTTGGAAGAGACTGGTAATGTTCAGACATGGAGAGGGATAGACCAAGTCAGGTTTAAATGCCCAGCACATTCCATATCTCATTACGGCTCCCCTACGACTCCATCACAAGTTCAAGACATATTGGATTGTTTACATTAGCAAACAACCAACAATAACAACAACGACAACAACAACAACATTCTGTTATCTAAGAAGTTATATCAGTTCTTGAATATATTTGGGTCTCCACCACCACCACCACCGCCACCACCACCAGGTTTATGCAGGCAATCGTACATAGGTATGTGTACGTTTTAACTGGAACATGTGTGGATATACGCGCGCACACACACACACACACACACACATCCTATATATTAAGATTGTAGAACATATTTTTGGACGGATCAGAATCTAATGAGATATTGCTTCTCAGCACTACCGTATTCCGCCCACTTTGTATATTAGGCTACTTAATATTTTCTCGTCAACAGCTGCATCAGAAAGGATACACAAGCTTGAGATTTCATACATGTTTCTCCTGACACTAGTTTCTCTGTTCTGCCACTGTTGTTTTTAATTATTGATATTGTTGTTAGGGCGGGTTATTGGCAGTATCGGTAGAGGAACATGCTTAGCGACATAGAGTTACGGCCCTTTAGGTTCTGCGTTCAAATCCCGCTGCGGTTAGCTTTTCCTTTCATCCTTACGGAGTCGATAAAATAAAGTCCCAGTAACACTGGGATCGATTTAATAGACTTTCCCTTACCCCAAACTGTTGGCCTTTTGCCTAAATCAGAAACCATTTGGCAGTATCGGTAGAGAGTCGGACACCATGCTTTGAAGCATAGAGTTATGTCCCTATATGATCTGAGTTCAAATCCCGCTGAGTTTAACTTTGTCTTTCATCCTTACGGGGTCGATAAAATAAAGTACCAGTAATGTACTGATAATTGCTGGCCTTGTGCCAAAAGTAGAAACAATTATTATCGTTGTCGCTGTTAACACTGTTATTTTGTTTCGAATAATGGAAAAGTAAACTTTGACTTTATTCCGGCTCATTGCGCTCCTAGTTTAAATGTTGCCGAGGTAAACCTGGACTTTATTCCGGCTCATTCCGTTCCTAGTTCAAATCTTGGCGAGGTATACATGGACTTTATTCCGGCTCATTGCGCTCCTAGTTCAAATGTTGCCGAGGTAAACCTGGACTTTATTCCGGCTCATTGCGTTCCTAGTTCAAATCTTGCCGAGGTAAACTTTGCGTTTCATCTTTTCGAGATTGATTAATAAAGCACCAGTCCAGAAGCAGTGGATTGGTGGCATTGTTAAAAAAACCATATCAAATAATTTGCAGTACTTGATCTGGCTCTGAGCTTTCGGTTTTGCTCGAAAACAATTCTTCCCAGCTATTCTTCTCTGAGACATTCTAACCACATGCCCGTAATATTAACTTAAAACTATGTGCTAAAATGAGAATATAGTCCTTTCACGTATTTCTTTTATTCGTACTATGATATCTGACTCAAGATAGTAAGTCAATCTGTTACTAGCTTGTATGTATGGACATTTAAACCCCTGTGGAACCTTAAGGGCGTCGAAGTGACATACATTTTCGGTATTTTAAATTTGTTGGAGCCCATTCCATTCCAGGTCTGAACAGCTTATTTCTTCCAGAAAAGAAGAAGGAAATTGAGAAATAGGAAGTATCGACCACAGCATTAGACTAGGACTTTTTTTTATCGACCTCCAAAGGATTAAAGACAAAGTTGATCTGGCTGGAAAAAAAATCTAGCGCATAGCATTCTATCAGACGTTCTAATGGCTCTGCCAATTGGCTGTCTTTTACACATGCTACTGTAACTATTAATTGTAAACTGTATATTGTGGGTGAATTACTTTATTGAGGCTTATAACTGCTGGACGTGTTACATCAACTGCAATTATACTAGCAGCGGCTGTTGCTGTTCCTGCTGCTATTGTTGCTGCTGCTGGTGTTGCTGTTGATGTTCCTGATGTTGCTACTTGTGTTGTTGTTACTGTTGCTGCCAGTTGGCCGCTTCCTAATGGTAGTTGCGTTGTCAGTAACCCTACTGTCTCTGTTTCTTACACCTAGGCAAACCAAGACATACAAATATTTTTTTCTGCCACGGAGCACAACAAAACGACTTCAATAAAGTTGAAAGTATAAACCTATGAAAAAATTCTTTCTAACATTGGCATAAAGTCAGTAATTTTTAACTGATACTAATATTTAACTGATACTTTATTTTATCGACCACACGAAGATGAAAGGCAAAGTTGACTTCGACTAAATTTGAATTTAGAACGTAAAGATCTGTAACTAAATATTCAAAGCATTTTGCCCGTCTCTCTATCGATACTGATAATCCCATGAACTAATAAAATCAATATAATATATCCAGCCGACCATTTTATTTTGACCAGCAAGGCTCTGGCTTACTTAAAAAATTTAGTATTTCCACGTGGGATGTTTAATTTGTTCCTTTCGAAAGAGTCACATTATTCTATCCAACAGACCACATAGATGGGAATGGTAGGATTATTACCAGACTATTATGGCTTTGCCCACTCTTCCTGTTCAACGGCATCGAATCCCATAATGCTTTCTAATTTTGGCACAAGGCCAGCAAGACTTCAGCACATGACTAGTATTTTATGTTTTCGACTCTGGAAGGATGAAAGGCAAAGTTGACCTCGGTGGGATTTGAACTCAGAATTTAAAGACTTGGAACAAGTACTTCAATGCATTTTGTCCAATATTCTAACGATTCTATCAATCCATCGTCCTGACACCGAATGACATAATATCTGCTAATAAAGTATTCCTTGTCGTCTGCTATCTTGTAATTTATCGATGAATATTTACGACTCGTCACACGAAAATGGATAATTTTATGGACAGGAAAACAACATCTGATGTCTGCTTTTAAATGAAGAAAAATTTCATTTTTATTTTCTATCATTTTTTTTCTCATTCCACATGTTCTTCATTCTCCGTGTCAAACGACTTCACGATTCCATTTCGAATTCAAGGTAGAATAAACGAAATTCATTTATGTTTCAAAATAATCTAGATAAGTGCATGAATATCAGAAAGTTTCTTTCCATCCTTCATATAATATTTTGTGTATTTGTACATACCTGGAAATAAATATTTCCTCTTCACTGACAGATGCCTCCACAGAAGAAGCTGTGTGTGCAGCACGTTTTAGATACACGTTAGGAAGAATTTCATTTTCTGTATGGTCTTGGATATTACCGTTTCTTCTTACAGTGTTTAAAAAAAAAACGTTTATCCTTTTGTCTCTAGCGAACTAAGCACAACATCCAATAAACCTAAAGTACAAGAAATATGGAAAATATAGTTAATGAATATGGATTCAGTGGGATTTGAACTCAGAATTCAGAGAACTGGAAAGAATATTCGACATTCTAACGGCACTGACATGGTGGCTATATAATACGTTTAAAATCAATCTGCAAATACAATTAAGAAAGAATAAAGAAATCGAAAAAATAATAAGATGTGTATGGAAATGACATAAACATTAAAGCCTCAGACACGTATAAAGTAATCATATTTAACATTTCATCCTGTGGAAAAATCCGAATTGTTAATTTCTTACAATTATATATACAATTTGGTAAAAATGCTAACGTGTTGTCTTCATGCCATACAAGAATAGATAATGAATGGTATATTGAAACTAAAATTGACAATTTGAAATATAAAATTACCAGAAGCTACAAGTAAGTAAGAAATACTACGCATTTCTCATTAATGACAAGGATAAATGGGTACAAATGTAATTACTTACCTTTAAGCATATAAAAGAACAATTCTCTCCGTTTATGAACACTTTTTAAAACAGACTATATATATATACATATATATACATATATATAAATATACATGTTTATAGATAAATATATATATATATAAATATATATATAAATAAATATATATATAAAAAAGAAAAATTTCGCTCTACATGGCTGAATACAATAAATGTAATCTGAGCTTTTCGAATATTAATAACATTCGATTCGTTTGCAATTAAGCCTCAATTTTATAGCTATGTCAGTAGAATGAACACTTCATTCTTGCTCTTGTGTTGGCATGCGAACAGAACTGCAGACACTAATGTTTCTGGGTATCACCCTTCATCAGTACAGCTCACTGTTCACCTGCCAACTGTCAGAGCTAGTGAAAATATATGCTAATTTCAAAAATACACAGTGACTGATCGGCCTGATTTGCATATTAGCAGACTGGTTGATCAGTCAGATCTGCATATTAGCAGATCCACTGATCAGCCAGATTTGCATATCAGCAGATTGGCCAGTCAGTTTCCTGTATACGAGCGATAAATGGCCGGCTCTGCCAAATTCAAATAAAAAAGAAAATTTCGCTCTACATGGCTGAATACAATAAATGTAATCTGAGTTTTTCGAATATTAATAATAACATTCGATTCGTTTGCAATTTTTCAAACAAGCCTTGTTTGCAAGCCTTGTTTGAGGCTTGTTTGCAAAATTGCAACCGAATCGAATGTTATTATTAATATATATATTTATATATATATTTATGTTATTTATATATATATTTATGTTATGGTCCATCTGGTTCCTTACCCCAACTCCTTCGTTATATATGATTGGCAAATTATTGCAGCTGCGCCTGCATATCAGCAAAATCATCGATTCTGCAAGTTATGCAATTTAGAGATATACTGCATTTTAACGTCGGTAAACAAACTTTTGAACAGCAAAATTGAACGTTCTCTATACTGTAACCATCGTTTGAAAACGACTTTTTCTTTTTTTAAATGCATATAATGTTACCTTTTTACACCAACGTTTGCAAATTTCTGTCTTATATGTTTATACACTAGATATGGCTTTCTATAATAATAGTACTAAACACTGTTTTTCTGGACCCCTTTAGAAATAACCTGCTACTATAATAGCCCTAATAACTTGTCTGTGACATTGTACCACTTTGACTCCTCTAACTAAATTTTGTCCAAACAACACTACTAGAAGTATCTACTTCCCAGCCAACCTTAGCACGCCTCATTAAGCTAACTGCTGCCAAAACATTCTCTCTTCACAATCTCTACTAGTCTGACAGTCTTAAACCCTAAGACTCCCTCCACCTTACTCACTTCCCTCTTCCCCTTCTCTTCCTACCTCCTTCTTTATCTTTTATCTAGTGTATAAAATATTTTCATATCATTCTAATACAAAGGTCTGATGACATGGTGTGTTGGCTTACAGTGTACTTTCGGTTTTTGATAATATTTGTGTATTATTCAAATAGCGAGGTATAGGTAACTCATGCACTATAGAAACAATTGTTACCTAATAAATTCTATATACCCGCATTTCCATTTCGTAAATTTTTTCTCCATATATATATATATATATATATATGTGTGTGTGTGTGAATATATATGTGTGAATGAAGTAATTCCGTCGGAAAGGTCCAGGAAAAAAGAGTGCTCTATGTAGGTTACAGAGCTTATTAGTTATGTAATAAACAACATAAGATAATTATTTCATTTACCAGTGGTTTCTTGAAAGCAAACAAATCTGCTTTCAGCCATCAGAACAAAAAAAGCCTGAACAAATTCTACTAAACATTTTGTCCACTGATTTTACGATCCCGCTAATCCACCGCCCGCCATAGGCTTAATAATATAAACAAGAACAACGTTTCTATAGTAACCCAGTCACCAAAGTATTACATACAGACTCAAAAACACTTCTAATATTAAACATTGAAGCACATTGTGAGTTCAAATATTACTGGGGCCGTTTTGCCTTTATGCCACCCTAGTTGCAGTAGAATATGTACCAGGAATATAATGTGTCCCCCTTCCAAAGGGTTTGAGTCTAACATTTATATATAAGCTGAATTGTTTGTTGTACATTTTTTTTGTATTTTTATAATCTCTTGTAGCAGTTGAATCAACATGTTTATTGCTGAACCGCTCTCCCTTGCCGGATCGTTTTCCGTGTAAAGCCATAGCCATAAATCTATCTAAAAATTTAAGCCGGCGAATTGGCAGAATCATTAGTACGTCAGATAGAATGATTGGCGTTATTCGTTTCGCCTCTCTGCGCTTTGAGTTCAAACCCCGCCGAGGTGAAACTTGTTTATCATCCTTTCGAGGTCGATCAAAAGTAACAGTTCAGTACTGGAGCGAAATTTTCCTCCATATCTCTTTCTCACTTCGTCTTTCTTTCGCTATGGAAAAAATCGGTTGGGTTCAGACCTGGAAAGGAATGGGTCGGCCCAGTTTGAAATACCCAAGACACGTAGTATAATCCTACAGCGCCTCTACGATTCCAACAGGAGTTATGAGTCCATATATATCTAAAAACTGAAACTTCTCAGATAAATCTTTAGTTGTTAAAACTAATGGCGGGTACTGTATCCCCACTCTTATCAACTTCGTCTTCTTCAGCATGGCGATGTTTTATTTCCTCGAGATCGTCATTATTTCTTACGCCCCTTTACGATCTGAGTTCAAATCCCGCCAAGGTTAACTTTGCCTTTCATCGTTACGGGGTCGATAAAATAAAGTACCAGTAATGTACTGGGTAATTGCTGGCCTTGTGCCAAAAGTAGAAACAATTATTTCTTTACAATGATTTTATCACAGTGTGATTCCAGTAACTTCACAACAGCGTCATTTATTTAATCAAATTCAACGATCTCCTAATGATATATTTTAGCTCCTCAAAACCAAGGAAGTCTGTAGTGCAGATTCGATAGATTTTCCCTCAGACAAGATTCATTGTGATTGTGTTTCTTCTTACCACGTCTCTATCAAGTTTTCAATAATATGCGTGATATGCTAACCACGATATTCACCGTCTAAGAAAATTTATCCGTTCCATAAAAGTATATTGTAAAATAGAAGCTTTCAACATTTAAACTAACAGCATACAAATGCTACTTCTCTTCTAATACTAATTGTGCATTTATTTCCTGCGACAATTGGATATGTACATTTTAACGTATGCTATATATCTTCTGATATATAAGCACTAACATAAGTATTTTATTGTACATGATATAAAATCTACAGTTGGAAAAAATACACCCATGCACATATACATATACGCGCACAAGCACACGCACAATATCTATATCTAGCTAATATTTATATATAAAAATAATGAATTTCCCTGAATAAGGGCGATGGATTAGTAGAGCAACGGAAAAATGCTTCGTAGTATTTGTTTTGGCTTTTTACAACCTTCACTTTTCATCGATTCGAGGTCGATAAAATAAGTTCCAGTCAAATACTTGTGCTCAAATTAGAAACAATTATTTTACTGAATAAGTGAGGTGGATTGTTAGAATCATTAGAGTATTTAATAAAATGCTTTGCGGCATTTGTTTCGGCTCTTTATATTCTGTGTTCAAATTGTACTGAGGTCAACTCAGTATTAAGCTGGTGTTTGGAACTTAAGAAAAATTTCAAAATAAAATTATGATGGAAGGTTTTTAGATAAATCTGAAAATTTAAAAATAAACAGCTTAGTGGAGGTGCGTGAACTATTGTTAAGGGTGTTGGGCTTACGATCATAATGTGGTGGGTTTGCTTCCTGGACAGGGTTGTGTGTTGTGTTCTTGAGAAAACCACTTCATTTCAATGTTGCTCCAGCATACTCAGCTGAAAATGCTTAACAGCAATACCCGGGGTTTTAACCCTGCAACGGACTGGCGTCCTGTCCAGTACTCTCAGTCGCTTCAGAACGCCACGGAAACCGAGATAAACACCAGCCTGATGAGACTGGGCTCTAGACAGGCTTTAGACTCTCATGGAACCAGGCGTGTTAGTAGCAACAGAGATTTAATACAAAGAGAATATATTTCCTTGGCTGTTGTATTTATTCGGTATTGTGAATAATTGTTTCTACTTTTGGCACAAGGCCAGCAATTACCCAGTGCATTACTGGTACTTTATTTTATCGACCCTGTAAGGATGAAAGGCAAAGTTAACCTCGGCGGGATTTGAACTCAGAATGGAAAGGGACGTAACTCTTTGCGTCAAAGCAAGGCGTCCGACCCTCTACCGATACTGCCAATCCACCGCCTTAAATATTGTGAATAATAAATATTGTTCGGAACTGTTTTGTCTTTCAATCCAGTCTCATTAGTTCCTTTTATTACTTTAAATATGTTGCTTATTACTGCTGTCACGGCTCATTTGTTCAACTTCCTACTTTGTTTTGAGAATTTAGACATAGCTTCTGTATTAACTCATTGTATCTTGTCGTTGTCGTCGACACTGTTCTCCTCCTCCTCCTCCTCCTCCTCTTCTTCTTCTTTATTAAATTTTATTGTGTAATGTCCATCATGTTTTCGATTTCAAATGCATGACTCTCCTCAATGAGACCTGTAGCAATCCAGTATTCTACGTTCAGGTCACGCGAGTTCAGCCTATATGTCTCTGCTATGAAATTTTATTAACATTGAGAAACTGGTCATTTTCAGGCTTATAAATAGACTCTTCTCGATATTACAATTTTATGCCAAAAACGGCGTCGGGTCTCTAAGCACATCAGATTCAAAAACAGGGTCGAAGGTCTAAGGGTGAAAATTGGTGAAAGGTTCTCCACAACTTGTTGGCCGGCTTCCACCAACTTCACTGACCACAGGGCTCTCCAAACGCTGTAGCAGTTTGTCTTGCAATTTTAGTCTCTCCTTGACTTGGTTGTCCTTAATAAATTTAATCGAATCGAATCGATTGACAAGATCTTAGACCACATTCGTGTACCAATTAAGGTGAAACTCATCAAATTGGATGTTTCCACTGGTCTTTCCATTGCTGATACTATCTAGCGCTCACAACTTCTGGTAGAATAATAAATTAGAAACTAATATATCTATAATTTTATGTGGCTGCAGCATGGGCGAATGGTTTAAAGTTCTTTTCGCAATCATTAAGACACGGGTTCGATTCCAATGTGTGGAATCTTGGGACATGTATCATTTGCCATAGGCGTGGATCGACCCATGCTTTGTGAATGTAATTGGTTTGATGAAAACTGCTTGGAAGCCCCTTGGGTGGATTGTACCTGTAATTCGTAGGGCCTGCCTTGTCACACACTATGTTACGTTGAGAATTACGTTAAGGCTACACGTGTCTGTGGAATGTTCAGCCATTTACACGTTAATTTCATGAGCAGTCTGACCAGTTGATCGAACAACAGGAATAGTCATTGTTAAAACAGACGGAAGTCCATTCCATAACTCTCACTCTATCTCTGCAGAAGGTAATACTCTGAAGACATTTGGCGTTGAAAATGTTCGGCATCTTCCATAGTTAAAGCAGACATCTTTCTAATGTATTGTTGTACACACACACACGTATATATATATATATATATATATATATATATATATATATATATATATATATATATATATATATATATATATATATATATATATATATATATATATATAGTGAAATAAAATAACAAGGACGATTGGTTATTCCTTAATTACGTTTATTGGTTGGTGACGCGCGTTTCGCCACTGATTACCTCAAGGTTCGATCTGTATCGATCTGACGCGAGTCTGTAATTCGCGACTCGTCAGACCCCTTGTAATGGTAATGGAAAAATGAATATACATATATATATATTGATCTGCAGAAAAAAAATAGAAAAAAATACATAATGAATTAACAGGTGGTTGTCACATAAATATTTTTGTTTAAATATGAATGAGAAATGTTTGTTAACAAAGCAGCTTGACATATTGACAAACTTAACAGCCATCATTAAAAATAAACAACCATTTTTATCACATTATATTATCAAATAAGCACTTTACAGTCTAGTTCAAATCCTATCGAGATCAATAAAATAAAGTATTAATCTGGGATCAATGTAATCGACTTTCCCCTCTCTACAAATTGCTGCCTTTGTGTCAAATGTTAGAGTGTATTATTAAATAAACATATATTTCTACCGAATGTTGAAGCTGGTAAAAATATATCTTTGTTTAATAATACACTCTAACAATTAGTATAAGGCGAGGTAGTTAGGTGTAAAAGCCAAACTTACTCTCTCCAGTTCGGTATTTGTGTCATGAATCTTGTGTAATTATTAAAAGAATACGATCGCGAATAAAAGGACCCGAAATGGGGTTCCCCCGAAGGGTCTGTGGAGTTTCGTTACTCGATAGAGTGTGTAGCTCGGAGATCAGAGAATCGCTCCAGGTAGAGCCACTACTTCACCGAATATGGGAATGTGGTTAGAATGTCTTAGGAAAAAATCGCTGGACTGGACAGATTTTACGGGCAAATCCAGCCGGCAGGAGACCCAGGAGTAGATCCCAAGCAAGATAGTTGGATAACATCCATGAACTTGGCTGGTCTCACTTGGGGATCCAGCCGGGTCAGTTGGCGGCATTTGGTCTGACAGGACCCACTGGAAGGAGTGTTTGAGAACTCTGCCCACACGACCCTCTCAGGAATAAGTGGGAGAAAAAGAAGGTGCATTTTTACATTGAGATACTTTTATTCCCTCAAAAATACTTCATTATAAATTCGGTCTAAAAAAAAAAGCAACGGTATTTTGTTTACTGTGGGTGAGGTTCACTAAGAGGCAAAAAAGCTGTTGATCTGTATTTAGTTAATATGATTACATATAATGGAAAAAAAAATAGACTAAAATAGCAAATTGCTCGAAACATTTTAAAATTGCCAGAAGAATCTTATGATAACAGAACAAGTGAATTAAGATAGTTAATATAATCAGTCCAAAGCTATAATATTGGTACAACGACAAAAGAATATTGCAAACATTTTCATGACATTTTCTTTACTTACAGATTATTGTTTTATCAAAATGAAAAGTTCAGAGAGGAGTTCAACATTTTCTATAATTGAAGCAAACATCTTTCTAATGTATTTTCATATATATATATGCTGAAAATTGAAGTAAGTGACTTTGTCACTACTTTAAACAATAGCGTAAGGTCTTCGAAATGCTTTTAATCAAGCATACAGCGTATTGCAAAATACACTATATATACATTCATATATATATCGGTATTTCAGAGCACCAATTCTAATTTTCAATTTTTGCTAGACCGGCAACCGCTCTGTATAATCAGTTCCTGATTATTACTGGAATTCTATAAGAATCCAACATTCATAATTTTCAGCAAACAGCAGGAGTGGTGAGCTTTGATAAGTACCAACAAGTACGAAACAGAGCTCTGTCAGCTTATCCCCCCTGTTTGCTGAAAATCGAAGTAAGTGACATTGTCAGTACTTTAAACAATAACTTAAGGTCTTCGAAATGCTTTTAATTACGCAGGAGTAAATGTTACAAATATTATTAGTTTCACGCTTGGTGAAAGTCGGGCGTGTGGTTGCGACGTTTCGGGCATAAGCCCTACATCAGAAGATGGGGGGGGGGGACTCTAGCAAGGAGTGAAGGGGGGGGGGTAGCGAGAAAAATAGAAATAAAAATAAATTGAAAATGGAACATGAAATGGAAAATAAAAGTTAAAAAACAGAATATTAGAGTGTGAGAAGGGTGTATGGACCCGGGGATGGAGGCACGGGTGTGGTGGTGCGTGAGGGGTGGGTGAAGGTTTAGAGAGAGGGGCGAAGGAAAAATGGAGTCCGAGCGGTGATGGCGGAAGGTGAGGTGTGTGTGTGTGTAAATGTACGTGTGTGTGTGTGTGTATGCGTGGATGTAAGTGTGAGAGTCTGGGGGAGAGCGGGTGTAGTTGATTGTGTGTGTTGGAGTGGAGTGTATCGTGGTGTGTGGTGTATTAGTGTGAAGAGAGGTAAAGTTGATGGAGAGGGTGGTGGGTGTGTGTGTGTTTGTGCGAGTGTGTGTTTATTAGTGGAGTTGTTAGTAGGATATGGGTGTGTGGGTGGATATATTATATATGGATATATTATATACATATATGGCGATGGATTGGCAGTATCGGTAGAGGGTCGGACGCCATGCTTTGCAGCAAAGAGTTACGGCCCTTTATGATCTGAGTTCAAATCTCGCCGAGGTTAACTTTGCCTTTCATCCTTACGGGGTCGATAACATAAAGTACCAGTCATACACTGGGATAATTGCTGGCCTTGTGCCAAAAGTAGAAACAATTATATACATATATCGATATATTATATACATATATGGATATATTATATACATATATGGATATATTATATACATATATGGATATATTATATACATATATAGATATATAATATACATATATGGATATATTATATACATATATGGATATATTATATACATATATGGATATATTATATACATATATGGATATATTATATACATATATGGATATATTATATACATATATAGATATATAATATACATATATGGATATATTATATACATATATGGATATATTATATACATATATTGATATATTATATACATATATTGATATATTATATACATATATGGATATATTATATACATATATGGATATATTATATACATATATGGATATATTATATACATATATGGATATATTATATACATATATCGATATATTATATACATATATGGATATATTATATACATATATGGATATATTATATACATATATGGATATATTATATACATATATGGATATATTATATACATATATATGACTGAGGTCAACGTTGCCTTTGACCCCCTCCCCCGGTCGATAAAATAAAAATACCATTCAAAAACTGGGGTCAATGTCAATGTTTTTGACCCATCCTTCAAATTGCTGGCTTGAATCCTAAATTAAACAAAATAAAAGAAGACAAACTTTTGTAAATTATATGGCTCTTGATATTATTGTTGTTGTTGTTGTTAATGGAGATGTTGGTTGTTACTCTCTGCGTAGGTAGAAAACATTCCCGGAGTATTAGGTATCTTTGCTACGTTTCACTCTTACTACTACTACTACTCGTACATAAAATATAGTGCTTTTCTCAAGGATATAATGCACCCCTGGGTATTGAACACTTGACTGTACAGTTATGAACCGAACACCCCTAACAACCAAGCCACGCGCCTTTTTTTCAAGTGCTATATATGCGTACATGGACCCGTAACTCTTGATGAAGTCTAATGGGCACCGTAGTGAGAAACGGCTTGTGTCGAGCATTTTAAACTTCTCCATGTCTGAACATAGGTGATTTCTCAAATAGAAAAGGAAAGACAGGGATAGAGAGAAAGTGAGAAAGAGATATAGAGGAAAAATCAACCACAGTAAAGTACTAGAATTATACTTTTTTTTTTATCGACTTCGAAAGGATGAATCCTTGGCAGAATTTGAACTCAGAATCTAGAGAGCAGGAACGACCACCGCAAAGTATTCTATCGGGTGTTCTAACAACTCTGCCAATTGACCATTTTTTTTTTACACATGCTACTGTAACTATTAACTGTAAACTGTATCTTATGGGTGAATTACTTGGCTGAGGCTTATTACTGCTGGACTTACAGTCGTTATATCAACTGCAATAATACCAGCAGCGGCTGTTGTTGTTGTTGCTGCTGTTGGTGGTGTTGTCATTGTTGCCGTGACTGCTCTTGTTGCTGTTGCTGCTGCTGCTGCTGCTAGTGTTGCTGTTACTCTTGCTGTTGCTGTTGCTGTTGTTGATACTTCTGTTGCTACTTCTGTTGCTACTGCTGTTGTTGCTGCTGCTGTTGCTCGTACTTTTGCTGCTGTTGTTGGTGGTGCTGTCATTGTTGCCGTTGCTGTGACTGCTCTTGTTGCTGTTGCTGCTGCTGTGCTCGTACTTTTGCTGCTGTTGTTGCTGCTGCTGTCATTGTTGCCGTTGCTGTGACTGCTCTTGTTGCTGTTGCTGCTGCTGTTGCTCGTACTTTTGCTGCTGTTGTTGGTGGTGCTGTCATTGTAGCCGTTGCTGTGACTGCTTTTGTTGTTGTTGCTGCTGCTGTTGCTCGTACTTTTGCTGCTGTTGTTGCTGCTGCTGTCATTGTAGCCGTTGCTGTGACTGCTCTTGTTGCTGTTGCTGCTGCTGTTGCTCGTACTTTTGCTGCTGTTGTTGGTGGTGCTGTCATTGTAGCCGTTGCTGTGACTGCTCTTGTTGCTGTTGCTGCTGCTGTTGCTCGTACTTTTGCTGCTGTTGTTGCTGCTGCTGTCATTGTAGCCGTTGCTGTGACTGCTCTTGTTGCTGTTGCTGCTGCTGTTGCTCGTACTTTTGCTGCTGTTGTTGGTGGTGCTGTCATTGTAGCCGTTGCTGTGACTGCTCTTGTTGCTGTTGCTGCTGCTGTTGTTCGTACTTTTGCTGCTGTTGTTGCTGCTGCTGTCATTGTAGCCGTTGCTGTGACTGCTCTTGTTGCTGTTGTTGCTGCTGTTGCTCGTACTTTTGCTGCTGTTGTTGCTGCTGCTGTCATTGTAGCCGTTGCTGTGACTCCTCTTGTTGCTGTTGCTGCTGCTGTTGCTCGTACTTTTGCTGTTACTAATGCTGTTGCCGCTGCTGTTGCCGCTGCTCTTGCTGCTGGCGTTGCTCATGTTATTAATGCAACAATAACAACAACGTGATGAAGTTACTTGTAACACCAACATAATTTCGGCATCACTACTACTACTACTACTACTACAGCCCCTGCTGCTGCTGCTATTACTACTACTACTACTACTACTACTACTACTACAGCCCCTGCTGCTGCTGCTACTACTACTACTACTACTACTACTACTACTACTACTACTACTACTACTACTACTACTACTACTACTACTACAGCCTCTGCTGCTGCTACTACTACTACTACTACTACTACTACTACTACTACTACAGCCCCTGCTGCTGCTGCTGCTACTACTACTACTACTACTACTACTACTACTACTACAACTACAAATAATAATAATAATAATTATTATTTCTACTTTTGGCACAAGGCCAGCAATTATCCCAGTACATTACTGGTACTTTATTTTTATCGACCCCGTAAGGATGAAAGGCAAAGTGAACCTCGGCGGGATTTGAACACAGAATCGAAAGGGCCGCAACTCTATGCGTCAAAGCATAACGTCCGACCCTCTACCGATACTGCCAATCTACTGCCATAATAATAATAATAATACTGCCATGATGACAGCTTAAAGTTCTCAACCCTGACTTCAAAAGTTAAAGGAAAATACATACGATACAAAAAAGGTATAATGAGTTGACCAAATACAGAGGCGAGCTCTGAGAGTTGGAGTGGCTATTGCAAGGCGTCTTTCTCTCCGAGGTGCATTGTTTTTTCCATTCTGTCCGCTGGGGACACGAGAACACGAAGCATCCTGCACATGGGCTCTCACAAACAAGAGAACGCCCCCTCGTATACCGCCCGGGACCGCATTACTGGTGTAGTGATGTTACGTGCTTTTCAGAGGAAACGTGTCTATTAGCAAAAAATATTTCGACGATGAGTGTTCTAGTTTTTTAATCAACAGGACAGACCGTTCGTGAAATTAACGTGCAAGTGCCCGAGCATTCGACAGAAATATGTTCCCTCAATTTAAATCTCAGGAAGATTCAGAATGGCACAATTTTTGCCAAAACAGGCCGTGTGGCTGTGATACAAATTACCGCCGCATCTCATTGAGTGGACTGGAACAACGAGGAATACAATATGATGCTAGAGTAGACATGGCGCAGCTGAGTATCGAACTCACGACGTTAGCACTAACCACGAAACGCCTGGACTGCACACATACGCACACACACACACACACACACACACACACACATACATTTATATACACACATACAAGCACACACATTTATATACACACATACTCGCACACACACATACACGCACCCACACACATTTATATACACACATACACGCACACACATATATATATATACACACACACACACATATATATTCATATACACACATACATATATACACACACATACGCATACACTCACATATACACACACATACACACACACACACATACGCATATATGTATACACATATACACACATACACACGCATATACACACACGCATACCCGCATACACATACACTCATGCAGATACACACTGACAGACACAGACACACATGCACACTTGCAGACACATACAGTCAGATAGGCAAGCAGTGCACTGCACACAGATATTTGCATACGCCATGTGTTGTGAAGTTTAGTTGTTCAAAACATTTCCGTGTTCAGCCAATAGACAATGAAAACGTCACGTGGTTACATCTGTTTTTAAAGTGATATCAGCAAACTGGAGCGGATTGTGACAATAAGAAAATATTACACTCGTGTGAAGTTCTCGGGAACAGTATAGCAGTTTATACACTCGGAAAAAAACCCCCAAAACTCACACTTAAACTAAACAAACATACTTTATCATTATATTTTATTCGACTTTTCTCCTCCTCGTAAATTGCCTATTAGAAGCCATTTTCATTTTCATTATCATTATTATTTTACCAAAATGCTGGCCTTGTGCCTATAGTAGAAATCATTAGTTTTATCACTATTCACCGTCTGTTTCATTGCCAAAATATTTGGTTGATTCATAAGTGGTTCCAGTCGGAGGATTCAGGTTTTAATCGGAAACATATCATTATTAATTTTTCTTCAAAAAAAAAAAACAAAAAAAACACGCACACACAAAACAAACAAAAATAACAAAAAAAAAAGACATAACAAAACAAAACAAGCAAAACAACCACAGAAAAACAAAACAACTTCTTCCGTTCTTTCATTGGTTTCTTAAAACCACATTTCATTCAGCAATATTTTACTGCAATACATAAATTGTGTGTATATGTCTTTGTGTGAGAGAGTGAGAGTGTGAGGGAGCGAGAGATAGAGAGAGAGTGAGCGAGTGTGAGTGTGTGAGTGAGTGAGGGAGATAGAGAGAGCGTGTGTGTATGTGAGAGAGAGAAGGTAGTGGGGGAAGCGAGAGAAGCAGATACACACACATATATATCAATATACATATATCAATATCCATATCTGTCTATCAATACAAAATACATACACACACGCAATATATATCTATATCTATCAATATAAAATACACACACATATATATATTTAATCGATATATAATCTATAGATAATTCTTACAGACCACATCTCTACATCTTTACACTTCACTAAAGTGTAACACATACAATGTACTGATAAAGAAACTATTATAAAATTTACCAAACACTTAATCACATAGACATACGAATTAGATCGAATACATACATACATACACATACACATATACAGACACACACACACATATATATATATATAATTTTATTTATTTACTGCTTTCAGTTTTTAGACTGCGGCCATGCTGGATCACCACCGTAATAAAAGGCACAGTTGACTTTGGCGGGATTCGATATCAGAGCGCAGAGAACTAGAACAAATACGCAAAGCATTTTGACTAATGTTTTAAGGACTCAGTGAATATACATACATATAGTCCCGGGTTCAATCGGGGGGTAACCACATTAATAAGGTACTCAATACATTAATAGAGTGTATACAACGAATTTAATATAGAAAAAATCTTTCTCTCTCTCTCTCTCTCTCTTTCTCTCTCTCTCTCTCTATATATATATATATGTGTGTGTGAAATCAGAGGATCGATCACGAGCCCGGGCGGTTTCGGCTGCTTACCTTAGACTATCTATATATATATATCTATACATATATATGCACTTATGTACATACAGTAACCACACACACACACATATATACATGCATACAAACACAGACATACACACTAACATAGATCCATAGATCCATATATATATATATATATATATATATATATATATATATATATATATATATAAATGCGCATACGTACATAAAGAACCAGTGTATGATAATTGCTTCTACTTTTAGCACAAGGCCAGCAATTACCTAGTGTATTACTGTTACCTTATTTTATCGACCCCGTAAGGATGAAAGGCAAAGGCAACCTCGGCGGGATTTGAACTCAGATCGTAAAGGGACGTAACTACGCTGGAAAGCATGTCTGACCCTCCACCAATACTGCCAATTCACTGTATGATAATATAATGAGAAGTTTGGTATAAACCAGAGTCTATCATTGAAACACTATATTCCACGGAAGGAGAATAATTTTCAGTGAACATCACCACAACAGTCGAGACTGTAAAAGTGGCAGGTGTTGAATAAACATATAACAAGGAATCTATATAGTAGAGAAACTCACAACTAACAGATCACAACTAATACATATACATACGTACACATACATACGTACACATACATACATGCGTACGTACACGCATACGTACACATACATACATACATACGTACGTACACGCAAACGTACACATACATACATACATACGTACGTACACGCATACGTACACATACATACATACGTACGTACGTACGTACGTACATACACGCATACGTACAAACATACGTACACATACATACATACGCACACACACACACACACAGATATATATATATACATTCAAATATTTACATAAGTGGATATATATATATATATTTATATATATATATATATATATATAAATACAATATCGGAGAAAGCTTTTTACCGATACTCCGGCCAAATTCCAACTCCCTCAACCAACATTAGGAAATAAGTGATTATATTCCTAATTATGTGCGTTCGGGGTGCTAACTAAAAGTATTGCGTATATATATATATATATATATATATATATATATATAAGCTAAAAGACGGTCTCACGTTGCTAGTGACCGGCTTGAATTCTCAAAGGAAATTCTGAAATATATCACAAAGAGAGTACAAGACACACACACACACACACACACACACACACACACACACACACACACACACACACACACACACACACACACACACACACACACACACACACACACACACACACACACAGACACATACGCACAAGTACATATATATAGGCGTTAATGTGTTTGAGTGTACGTGTGTTTCTGTGTGACGGTGTACGTGTGTTTCTTAGTTCGTGTGTTTGTATCAACGTAAGTATTAGAAACTAACCATCAATACCACCAACAACAATACGTATTGTGGCAACAAGTATATATATATATATATATATATTTAATTAGAAAGTGAACAACACAAAATATAATTACTCCATTACCAAAGGTTTCTAGATCACAGACGATAATAATATATTAATTTAGAATTACCTAACACACATACACACACACATATATATATATACACATACATTCATACATAAATTTCTCTCTCTCTCTCTCTCTCTCTCTCTCTCTCTCTCTCTCTCTCTCTCTCTATATATATATATATATATATATATATATATATATATATATTTATTTATATATATTCACGCACAAACACGCATATATATATTAAAGAAAAAGAAATGGAAGCTTTTCGATGGCAATACCATATTATAACCCTCTTCTCATTTCTATTAGTAAAATGTTCCAGCACATTGACAGTCACTGATGGTGACACAGCTGGTTCAAGCCCCAGTAAACAATGTAAAAACTATTTTTTATGTTATGTCAACAACTCTTTACAACATCTGAACGATTTGGATCCAACGTTTAATAGTTCGGTCGCTTTCAAGAAGTTTCTAAACGGCAAATGGGACTCATTCAACGAGGCCTGTGAATATATGCTTCACATAACCAGCGCCACCTTTAACTATGAACAAGGTAGGTAGTATTAAACGCACACACCTAATATATATATATATATATATAAATATATATATATATATACACAAGCACACACACACACACACATATATATATATACATAATACATACATATATATATAGATAAATATGTGTGTGTGTGTGTACACATGTGTGTGTATGTACATATATATACACACATGTATATATGTGTGTATATATATATGTGTGTATATACATATGTGTGTGTATGTACACACACACATACACATACATATATGTATATATATATATCCATTAACTTTTTCCTACTGATTTTAATGATTTTAATTTGTACCATACTTTGTCCTATTTTTGTTTTTTCTGTTCCCTTCTTCACTAAATATATCAACATCAATATATACATACATATATATATATGTATATATATATATATATGTATGTATATGTATGTATATATATATGTATATATATATATATATATATGTATATGTATATATATGTATGTATATATATGTATGTATATGTATGTATATATATGTATATATAATATGTATATATATATATATATATATATATATGTATATATATATATATGTATGTTATATATATATGTATGTATATATATATATGTATATATATATATATATATATATATATATATATATATATATACATATATATATATATAAACATACATATATATATACATACATATATATATATATACATATATATACATATATATATATATATATATATATACATATATATGTATATATATATATACATATATATACATATATATATATATATATATATATATATATATATATATATATATATATATATATATATATATATATATATGTATATATATATATATATATATGTATATATATATATATATATATATATATGTATGTATATATATGTATGTATATATATATGCATGTATATGTATGTATATATATGTATGTATATATATATGCATGTATATGTATGTATATATATATGTATGTATATATATATGTATGTATATGTATGTATATATATATATATGTATGTATATATATATATATGTATGTATATATATATATGTATGTATATATATATATATGTATGTATATATATATATATGTATGTATATATATATATATGTATACATATATATATATATGCATGTATATATATATATATATATATATATATATATATATATATACAGTATTATATATATTGATATATATATATACACACATACACACATATATATCTACACACATATATATGTGTGTGTGTGTTTGTGTTTTGGGGCGTGTATATATATATATATATATATAAGACTCCAGTTGCATTTTCGATTTCATCTTTTTTTTTTTATACTTTCACTCGTGTAGGACACATCGATTATTTTTCATTTTGTAAAAAAACCTCACTTTCTAATATATATATATATATATATATATATATATATATATATATATATATATAATAGCACCACTGACGATGTTGCAGATGTGCAACGAAAGAACTTTGTTAGACTATATATATGTGTTTGTGTCTATATTATATCTGTATTTTTGACCGTTGGTCAGTCAATGGTAACATTGAGGACCGAATAAATTAAATTAACCTATATAAAAGACACAGAAGCGAAAACCAACCAAACAGTGAGTGTGTTCTGTTATTAATTCTGCCAATATTATTACACAAATATGACCCTCCCCAAGTATAACAATCTATCTATCTAAGGCGGGTAAAATTCCCGAGATCCATGGACGAGTTCTCTCCGGCGGTCTCTGTCCCTCATTATCGCTGCCATATCCTGCATCTCCAACAGACCAGTGTCTG
>OZ024747.1:41292470-41327470 GCA_964016885.1 Eledone cirrhosa | reverse complement strand
GAGGTAGCAATTCGTTATGATTAGATTTGACAACCTAGAATGCAAATAGATTCAGTCGAAAACCTACATTTATCATTATCGTGCCATATTTGGCTAAGGAACAGCTTTTACGTATTTTGATACAGTTTGCCCTGCTTCTCTTTGACCCTACCACAGGAGAGAACTGTCGTACCATAATTCTACTAACAATAATGACAAATAAAATTAATTAGCCCGCTCTGAATATCAACAATTTAAAAATATCCAATATTTTAATAGCCCATAGAATCAGTGAACACATAGGAGGGCTAAGTCAGATTTAACTATAAATCAGGTAATACTAATTCTCGTTGTATGGGGTTCACTAATGCTGCTTTATCAGAAGTTTGATGTAGATTTAAATTACCATACTTGTATTTATATAAAGAGTAATGGATTGAAAGAACCGTTAGAGTGTCGGAGAAAATATCTATACTTTGCGATATTTGACTTCAAATCCCACCAAGGTCAACTTTGTCATTCATTCTTCCAGGATCGATAAAATAAAGCATTAATCGAATACTGAAGTCGATATAATAGACTTCCGCCCAACATAAAATTTCTGGCCTTGGGCCAAAATTAGAAGCCATTATATATTTATATATGATATATCTAAAACAACTAACAGTGTAATTTGAATTTTTGTTACTAATGCATAGAATAAAAAGTTCTAATCTAAAGAATCATATATCTAAAACAAACAAACAAACAAACAAACAAACAAACTAAAGTAATATTTTTAGTAAGTATATCGACAACCTATAGCAAATATAATTAGCTTCTATGCATCCATGACTGTATCGGTGTGAATTAATTCACTAGTGAGTAACTACCGTTATTATATACATCATTAGTAATTCCGACTCCGTTGTGGAATTCAACTCACTCATCTCTAATTTTCTCAGCAATTTCCGAGATATCTCTGTTTCTATCGACACACATCGCCTCTTACTATAAATCTACCGACTTCTGTTTCTACTTTCTTTCGTAACATCCTACACACTACAAATTTGCTGTTCTATTCTCACAATTTCTTGTCTAGGCCGCATCTGCAGCAAAAATCATAACTTCGTTTCAACAAAGTAAAAGCAAATACTACATTTTTACATCTTACGGGGATGCGCCTAACCTGTTGAATACGCTGCCCTCCACCAGATATAATCACCTCAGTATCACTGCTACCCTCATCTCAACCATTAATCTTATTCGAGTTCAAATTCCGAGCGTTGCGTTCCAGAATATGAATCTACAGCTTTAGTACACACTCGCAACTTCCACTATTCGATCCGATAATTACTACTGCTTTTTTCAAGCTTTATTCAAAAGATATTAAATTTTAGGTGACCTTCGAGTCAGGAATTTCATCACCTAACGTTGCTCATCCATATGGCCTCAATCTTTAAAGCTTATGTTCTTTAAACTTCTAGACAACATCCCCATTAGACCGTGACTATCCCGTCAATCTGATTGGCTAATTTCACTGCCCTCCCTGCAACGAAATACGTTGCATATCTTGCAAGATTTGTGGTGCATGGTTCATGAGTAAAATGTATCGTTGTTAAGGAGAAAGACACCGTGAGAATTTACTGGATGTAAGTAATAAACTCCGAAGAGTTTTTAAACCCGTATCACTCTACATTAAATCTATGACATTGTTTGACCACCTGTCCTTATATGGTATAGTACGGTACTTGAGTTTTAATGAGATCCATAAACAAAAAGAAAATCCATTATTTATATTCAATCTGGTCGCCTCATCTCAAACAAGTCTGACTACACGACACAATTTCCTTTGATTCCGCCTGCACATTCAATCCTTAACAACCTAAAAACAGTTTCTGTTGTATATATTTGCCTTGTGGTGTCTATGATCAAATTAATGCTCGTATACAATCTGTTGGATTCTTTGTTAAGTGTACATACTGCGTATATGAGTGTGATAACGATGTGTAGCTTATGTTTCGTATATAGGTGCATAGTACTGAATGCTGTTTACATATATCTACTGTCACCACCATACTACACTATCTGACAATGGCACACACTACTATATGTTAGTGTAACACACTACTATATATCACTGTCACACTATTATATATTACTGACACACTACTATATATAACTGTCAAACTACTATATATTACTGACACACTACTATATATTACTGTCACACTACTATATATTACTGACACACTATTATATATTACTGTCACACTACTATATATTACTGTCATGCTACTATATATTACTGACAATTTATTATATATTACTGTCACACTACTATATATTACTGAAACTACTATATATTACTGTCACACTACTATATATTAATGTCACACCACTATATATTACTGACACACTAATATATATTACTGACACACTACTATATTTTAATGACACACTACTATATATTACTGTCACACTACTATATATTACTGTCACACTACTATCACTGTCACACTATATATATTAGTGTCACACTACTATATATCAATGTCACACACTACTATATATTAGTGTAACACACTACTATATATTACTGTTACACTACTATATATTACTGTAACACATTACTATATATTACTGACCCACTACTATGTATTACTGTCACACTACTATATATTACTGTCACACTACTATATATTACTGTCAGACTACTATATATTACAGTCAAACTACTATATATTACTAACACACTACTATATATTACTGTCACACTAATATATATTACTGTCACACTACTATATTTCACTGTCACACTATTATATATTACTGTCACACTACTATATATCACGGACACACGACTATATATTACTGTCACACCACTATATATCAATGTCACACAATACTATATATTAGTGTAACACACTACTATATATTACTGTCACACTACTATATATTACTGTCACACTACTATATATCACTGTAACACTACTATATATTACTGTCACACTACTATATATTACTACTGTACCACACTACTATATATTACTGTCACACTACTATATATTACTGTAACACACTACAATATATTACTGTCACACTATTATATATTACTGTCACACTACTATATATTATTGTCACACTACTATATATTACTATCACACTAATATATATTACTGTCACACTATTATATATTACTGTCACACTACTATATATTATTGTAACACAACTATATATTACTGTAACACACTACTATATATTACTGCCACACTAAAATATATTACTGTCACGCTACATATATTACTGTCACATTACTATATATTAGTGTAACACACTACTATATATCACTGTCACACTACTATATATTACTGTCACACTAGTATATATTACTGTCACCCTATTATATATTACTGTCACACTACTATATATTACTGTCACACTACTATATATTACTGCCACACTACTATATATTACTGTAACACTACTATATATTACTGTCACACTAATATATATTACTGTCACACTAGTATATATCACTGTCACACTACTATATATTACTGACACACTACTATCTATTACTGTCACACTAATATATGTTACTCTCACACTACTATATATTACTGTAACACACTACTATATATCACTGTTACACTACTATATATTACTGTCACACTACTATATATCACTGTAAGACTAATATATATTACTGTCACACTACTATATATTACTGTCACACTACTATATATTACTGTCACACTAGTATATATCATTGTAAGACAACTATATATTACTGTGACATTGCTATATATCAATGTCACACACTACTATATATTAGTGTAACACACTACTATATATTACTGTCACACTACTATATATTACTGTCACACTACTATATATTACTGTCACACTACTATATATCACAGTCACTCTACTATATATTACTGTCACACTACTATATATTAATGTCACACTACTATATATTATTGTAACACTATATATTACTGTCACACTACTATAGATTACTGTCACACTACTTTATATTGCTGTCACACTACTATATATTACTGTCACACTATTATATATTACTAACACACTACTATATATTACTGTCACACTAATATATATTACTGTCACACTACTATATATCACTGTCACACTATTATATATTACTGTCACACTTCTATATATTACTGTCACACTACTATATATTACTGTCACACTACTATATATTAGTATCACACTACTATATATTACTGTCACACTACTATATATCACTGACACACTAATATATATTACTGTCAATCTACTATGTATTACTGTCACGCTACTATATATCACTGTAACACTACTATATATTACTGTCACACTCCTATATATTACTGTACCACACTAATATATATTACTGTCACACTACTATATATTACTGTAACACACTACTATATATTACTGTCACACTAATATATATTATTGCCACACTACTATATATTACTATCACACTAATATATATTACTGTCACACTACTATATATTACTTTCACACTATTATATATTACTGTCACACTACTATATATTATTGTAACACAACTATATATTATTGTAACACACTACCATATATTACTGCCACACTAATATATGTTACTGTCACACTACTATATATTACTGTACCACACTACTATATATTACTGTCACACTACTATATATTACTGTAACACACTACAATATATTACTGTCACACTATTATATATTACTGTCACACTACTATATATTATTGTCACACTACTATATATTACTATCACACTAATATATATTACTCTCACACTAATATATATTACTGTCACACTACTATATATTATTGTAACACAACTATATATTACTGTAACACACTACTATATATTACTGCCACACTACTATATATTAGTGTGACGCTACATATATTACTGTCACACTACTATATATTAGTGTAACACACTACTATATATCACTGTCACACTACTATATATTACTGTCACACTAGTATATATTACTGTCACCCTATTATATATTACTGTCACACTACTATATATTACTGTCACACTACTATATATTACTGCCACACTACTATATATTACTGTCACACTACTATATATTACTGTCACACTACTATATATTACTGTCACACTAGTATATATCACTGTCACACTACTATATATTACTGACACACTACTATCTATTACTGTCACACTAATATATGTTACTCTCACACTACTATATATTACTGTAACACTATATATTACTGTCACACTACTATAGATTACTGTCACACTACTTTATATTGCTGTCACACTAATATATATCACTGTCACACTATTATATATTACTAGCACACTACTATATATTACTGTCACACTAATATATATTACTGTCACATTACTATATATCACTGTCACACTATTATATATTACTGTCACACTTCTATATATTACTGTCACACTACTATATATTACTGTCACACTACTATATATTAGTATCACACTACTATATATTACTGTCACACTACTATATATCACTGACACACTAATATATATTACTGTCAAGCTACTATGTATTACTGTCACACTACTATATATCACTGTAACACTACTATATATTACTGTCACACTACTATATATTACTGTACCACACTAATATATATTACTGTCACACTACTATATATTACTGTAACACACTACTATATATTACTGTCACACTACTATATATCAGTGTAACACACTACTATATATCACTGTCACACTACTATATATTACTGTCACACTACTATATATTACTGTCACACTACTATATATTACTGTCACACTAAGACATATTACTGTCACACTACTATATATTACTGTTACACTACTATATATTACTGTAACACTACTATATATTACTGTCACACTACTATGTATTACTGTCACACTACTATATATTACTGTCACACTACTATATATTACTATCACAGTACCTTTATCACTGTAACACTATATATTACTGTCACACTACTATATATCACTGTCACTCTACTATATATTACTGTCACACTACTCTATATTACTGTCAAACAACTATATATCACTGTCACACTACTATATATTACTGTAACACTACTATATATTACTGTCACACTACTATATATTAATGTCACACTACTATATATTATTGTAACACTATATATTACTGTCACACTACTATAGATTACTGTCACACTAATATATATTACTGTCACACTACTATATATTACTGTCACACTACTATATATTACTGTCACACTACTATATATTAGTATCACACTACTATATATTACTGTCACACTACTATATATCACTGACACACTAATATATATTACTGTCAAGCTACTATGTATTACTGTCACACTACTATATATCACTGTAACACTACTATATATTACTGTCACACTACTATATATTACTGTACCACACTAATATATATTACTGTCACACTACTATATATTACTGTAACACACTACTATATATTACTGTCACACTACTATATATCAGTGTAACACACTACTATATATCACTGTCACACTACTATATATTAGTGTCACACTAGTATATATTACTGTCACACTATTATATATTACTGTCACACTACTATATATTACTGTCACACTACTATATATTACTGCCACACTACTATATATTACTGTAATACTACTATATATTACTGTCACACTACTATATATTACTGTAACACACTACTATATAATACTGTCACACTACTATATATCAGTGTAACACACTAATATATATTACTGTCACACTAATACATATTACTGTCACACTACTATATATTACTGTTACACTACTATATATTACTGTAACACTACTATATATTACTGTCACACTACTATGTATTACTGTCACACTACTATATATTACTGTCACACTACTATATATTACTATCACAGTACCTTTATCACTGTAACACTATATATTACTGTCACACTACTATATATCACTGTCACTCTACTATATATTACTGTCACACTACTCTATATTACCGTCAAACAACTATATATCACTGTCACACTACTATATATTACTGTAACACTACTATATATTACTCTCACACTACTATATATTACTGTCACACTACTATAGATTACTGTCACACTATTATATATTACTGTCACACTTCTATATATTACTGTCACACTACTATATATTACTGTCACACTACTATATATTAGTATCACACTACTATATATTACTGTCACACTACTATATATCACTGACATACTAATATATATTACTGTCAAGCTACTATGTATTACTGTCACACTACTATATATCACTGTAACACTACTATATATTACTGTCACACTACTATATATTACTGTAGCACACTAATATATATTACTGTCACACTACTATATATTACTGTAACACACTACTATATATTACTGTCACACTACTATATATCAGTGTAACACACTACTATATATCACTGTCACACTACTATATATTAGTGTCACACTAGTATATATTACTGTCACACTATTATATATTACTGTCACACTACTATATATTACTGTCACACTACTATATATTACTGCCACACTACTATATATTACTGTAATACTACTATATATTACTGTCACACTACTATATATTACTGTCACACTAGTATATATCACTGGCACACTACTATATATTACTGACACACTACTATATATTACTGTCACACTAATATATATTACTCTCAGACAACTATATATTACTGTAACACAGTACTATATATCACTGTTACACTACTATATATTACTGTCACACTACTATATATCACTGTAAGACTACTATATATTACTGTCACACTACTATATATTACTGTCACACTACTATATATTACTGTCACACTACTATATATCATTGTAAGACTACTATATACTACTGTAACACACTACTATATATCACGGTCACACTACTATATATTACTGTCACATTGCTATATATGAATGTCACACACTACTATATATTAGTGTAACACACTACTATATATTACTGTCACACTGCTATATATTACTGTCACACTACTATATATTACTGTAACACTACTATATATCACTGTCACTCTACTATATATTACTGTCACACTACTATATATTACTGTCAAACGACTATATATCACTGTCACCCTACTATATATAACTGTCACACTGCTATATATTACTGTCACACTACTATATATTAATGTCACACAACTATATATTATTGTAACACTATATATTACTGTCACACTACTATAGATTACTGTCACATTAATTTATATTACTGTCACACTACTACATATCACTGTCACACTAATATATATCACTGTCACACTATATATATTAGTGTAAAACTACTATATATCAATGTCACACTCTACTATATGTTAGTGTAATACACTACTATATATTACTGTTACACTACTATATATTACTGTAACACTACTATATATTACTGTCACACTACTATGTATTTCTGTCACACTACTATATATTATTGTCACACAACTATATATCACTGCCACACTACTATATATTACTGTCACACTACTATATATTACTGTCACACACTACTATATATTACTGTCACACTAATATATATTACTGTCACACTAATACATATTACTGTCACACTACTATATATTACTGTTACACTACTATATATTACTGTAACACTACTATATATTACTGTCACACTACTATGTATTACTGTCACACTACTATATATTACTGTCACACTACTATATATTACTATCACAGTACTTTTATCACTGTAACACTATATATTACTGTCACACTACTCTATATTACTGTCAAACTACTATATATCAATGTCACACTCTACTATATGTTAGTGTAATACACTACTATATATTACTGTTACACTACTATATATTACTGTAACACTACTATATATTACTGTCATACCACTATGTATTACTGTCACACTAATATATATTATTGTCACACTACTATATATTATTGTCACACTACTATATATCACTGCCACACTACTATATATTACTGTCACACTACTATATATTATTGTCACACTACTATATATCACTGCCACACTAATACATATTACTGTCACACTACTATATATTACTGTTACACTACTATATATTACTGTAACACTACTATATATTACTGTCATACCACTATGTATTACTGTCACACTAATATATATTATTGTCACACTACTATATATTATTGTCACACTACTATATATCACTGCCACACTACTATATATTACTGTCAAACACTACTATATATTACTGTCACACTAATATATATTACTGTCACACTAATATATATTACTGTCACACTACTATATATTACTGTCACACTACTATATATTACTGTCACACTACTATATATTACTGTCACACACTACTATATATTACTGTCACACTAATATATATTACTGTCACACTAATACATATTACTGTCACACTACTATATATTACTGTTACACTACTATATATTACTGTAACACTACTATATATTACTGTCACACTACTATGTATTACTGTCACACTACTATATATTACTGTCACACTACTATATATTACTATCACAGTACTTTTATCACTGTAACACTATATATTACTGTCACACTACTATATATTACTGTAACACACTACTATATATTACTGTCACACTACTATATATAACTGTCACACTATATATATTAGTGTCAAATATATCAATGTCACACTCTACTATATATTATTGTAACACACTACTATATATTACTGATACACTACTATATATTACTGTAACACTACTATATATTACTGTCACACTACTATGTATTACTCTGACACTACAATATATTATTGTCACACTACTATATATCACTGCCACACTACTATATATTACTGTCACACTACTATATATTACTGTCACACACTACTATATATTACTGTCACACTAATATATATTACTGTCACACTAATACATATTACTGTCACACTACTATATATTACTGTTACACTACTATATATTACTGTAACACTATTATATATTACTGTCACACTACTATGTATTACTGTCACACTACTATATATTATTGTCACACTACTATATATCACTGCCACACTACTATATATTACTGTCACACTACTATATATTACTGTCACACACTACTATATATTACTGTCACACTAATATATATTACTGTCACACTAATACATATTACTGTCACACTACTATATATTACTGTTACACTACTATATATTACTGTAACACTACTATATATTACTGTCACACTACTATATATTACTATCACAGTACTTTTATCACTGTAACACTATATATTACTGTCACACTACTATATATTACTGTAACACACTACTATATATTACAGTCACACTACTATATATCACTGTCACACTATATATATTAGTGTCAAACTAATATATATCAATGTCACACTCTACTATATATTATTGTAACACACTACTATATATTACTGTTACACTACTATATATTACTGTATCACTACTATATATTACTGTCACACTACTATGTATTACTGTCACACTACAATATATTATTGTCACACTATTATATATCACTGCCACACTACTATATATTACTGTCACACTACTATATATTACTGTCACACACTACTATATATTACTGTCACACTAATATATATTACTGTCACACTAATACATATTACTGTCACACTACTATATATCACTGTCACACTACTATATATTACTGCCACACTAGTATATATTACTGTCACACTATTATATATTACTGTCACACTACTATATATTACTGTCACACTACTATATATTACTCCCACACTACTATATATTACTGTAATACTACTATATATTACTGTCACACTACTATATATTACTGTCACACTAGTATATATCACTGGCACACTACTATATATTACTGACACACTGCTATATATTACTGTCACACTAATATATATTACTCTCAGACAACTATATATTACTGTAACACAGTACTATATATCACTGTTACACTACTATATATTACTGTCACACTACTATATATCACTGTAAGACTACTATATATTACTGTCACACTACTATATATTACTGTCACACTACTATATATTACTGTCACACTACTATATATCATTGTAAGACTACTATATATTACTGTAACACACTACTATATATTACAGTCACACTACTATATATCACTGTCACACTATATATATTAGTGTCAAACTAATATATATCAATGTCACACTCTACTATATATTATTGTAACACACTACTATATATTACTGTTACACTACTATATATTACTGTAACACTACTATATATTACTGTCACACTACTATGTATTACTGTCACACTACAATATATTATTGTCACACTATTATATATCACTGCCACACTACTATATATTGCTGTCACACTACTATATATTACTGTCACACACTACTATATATTACTGTCACACTAATATATATTACTGTCACACTAATACATATTACTGTCACACTACTATATATCACTGTCACACTACTATATATTACTGTCACACTAGTATATATTACTGTCACACTATTATATATTACTGTCACACTACTATATATTACTGTCACACTACTATATATTACTCCCACACTACTATATATTACTGTAATACTACTATATATTACTGTCACACTACTATATATTACTGTCACACTAGTATATATCACTGGCACACTACTATATATTACTGACACACTGCTATATATTACTGTCACACTAATATATATTACTCTCAGACAACTATATATTATTGTAACACAGTACTATATATCACTGTTACACTACTATATATTACTGTCACACTACTATATATCACTGTAAGACTACTATATATTACTGTCACTCTACTATATATTACTGTCACACTACTATATATTACTGTCACACTACTATATATCATTGTAAGACTACTATATATTACTGTAACACACTACTATATATCACGGTCACACTACTATATATTACTGTCACATTGCTATATATGAATGTCACACACTACTATACATTAGTGTAACACACTACTATATATTACTGTCACACTGCTATATATTACTGTCACACTACTATATATTACTGTAACACTACTATATATCACTGTCACTCTACTATATATTACTGTCACACTACTATATATTACTGTCAAACGACTATATATCACTGTCACCCTATTATATATTACTGTAACACTACTATATATTACTGTCACACTACTACATATTAATGTCACACTACTATATATTATTGTAACACTATATATTACTGTCACACTACTATAGATTACTGTCACATTAATTTATATTACTGTCACACTACTACATATCACTGTCACACTAATATATATCACTGTCACACTATATATATTAGTGTAAAACTACTATATATCAATGTCACACTCTACTATATATTAGTGTAACACACTACTATATATTACTGTTACACTACTATATATTACTGTAACACTACTATATATTACTGTCACACTACTATGTATTACTGTCACACTACTATATATTACTGTCACACACTACTATATATTACTGTCACACTAATATATATTACTGTCACACTAATACATATTACTGTCACACTACTATATATTACTGTTACACTACTATATATTACTGTAACACTACTATATATTACTGTCACACTACTATCTATTACTGTCACACTACTATATATTACTGTCACACTACTATATATTACTATCACAGTACTTTTATCACTGTAACACTATATATAACTGTCACACTACTATATATCACTGTCACTCTAATATATATTACTGTCACACTACTCTATATTACTGTCAAACAACTATATATCACTGTCACACTACTATATATTACTGTAACACTACTATATATTACTGTCACACTACTATATATTAATGTCACACTACTATATATTATTGTAACACTATATATTACTGTCACACTACTATAGATTACTGTCACACTATTATATATTACTGTCACACTTCTATATATTACTGTCACACTACTATATATTACTGTCACACTACTATATATTAGTATCACACTACTATATATTACTGTCACACTACTATATATCACTGACACACTAATATATATTACTGTCAAGCTACTATGTATTACTGTCACACTACTATATATCACTGTAACACTACTATATATTACTGTCACACTACTATATATTACTGTACCACACTAATATATATTACTGTCACACTACTATATATTACTGTAACACACTACTATATATTACTTTCACACTACTATATATCAGTGTAACACACTACTATATATCACTGTCACACTACTATATATTACTGTCACACTAGTATATATTACTGTCACACTACTATATATTACTGTCACACTACTATATATTACTGTCACACTACTATATATTACTGCCACACTACTATATATTACTGTAATACTACTATATATTACTGTCACACTACTATATATTACTGTCACACTAGTACATATCACTGGCACACTACTATATATTACTGACACACTACTATATATTACTGTCACACTAATATATATTACTCTCAGACAACTATATATTACTGTAACACAGTACTATATATCACTGTTACACTACTATATATTACTGTCACACTACTATATATCACTGTAAGACTACTATATATTACTGTCACACTACTATATATTACTGTCACACTACTATATATTACTGTCACACTACTATATATCATTGTAAGACTACTATATATTACTGTAACACACTACTAAATATCACGGTCACACTACTATATATTACTGTCACATTGCTATATATGAATGTCACACACTACTATATATTAGTGTAACACACTACTATATATTACTGTCACACTGCTATATATTACTGTCACACTACTATATATTACTGTAACACTACTATATATCACTGTCACTCTACTTTATATTACTGTCACACTACTATATATTACTGTCAAACGACTATATATCACTGTCACCCTATTATATATTACTGTAACACTACTATATATTACTGTCACACTACTACATATTAATGTCACACTACTATATATTATTGTAACACTATATATTACTGTCACACTACTATAGATTACTGTCACATTAATTTATATTACTGTAACACTACTACATATCACTGTCACACTAATATATATCACTGTCACACTATATATATTAGTGTAAAACTACTATATATCAATGTCATACTCTACTATATATTAGTGTAACACACTACTATATATTACTGTTACACTACTATATATTACTGTAACACTACTATATATTACTGTCACACTACTATGTATTACTGTCACACTACTATATATTACTGTCACACACTACTATATATTACTGTCACACTAATATATATCACTGTCACACTAATACATATTACTGTCACACTACTATATATTACTGTTACACAACTATATATTACTGTAACATTACTATATATTACTGTCACACTATTATGTATTACTGTCACACTACTATATATAACTGTCACACTACTATATATTACTATCACAGTACTTTTATCACTGTAACACTATATATTACTGTCACACTACTATATATTACTGTAACACACTACTTTATATTACTGTCACACTACTATATATCACTGTCACACTATATATATTAGTGTCAAACTAATATATATCAACGTCACACTCTACTATATATTATTGTAACACACTACTATATATTACTGTTACACTACTATATATTACTGTAACACTACTATATATTACTGTCACACTACTATGTATTACTGTCACACTACAATATATTATTGTTACACTACTATATATCACTGCCACATTACTATATATTACTGTCACACTACTATATATTACTGTCACACACTACTATATATTACTGTCACACTACTATATATCACTGACACACTACTATACATTACTGTCACACTATTATATATTGCTGTCACATTACTATATATTACTGTCACACTACTATATATTACTATAACACTACTATATATTACTAACACACTACTATATATTACTGTCACACTAATTTATATTATTGTCACACTACTATATATCACTCTTACACTATTATATATTACTGTCACACTACTATATATCACTGTCACACTACTATATATTACTGTCACACCACTATATATCAATTTCACACAATAATATATATTAGTGTAACAAAGTACTATATATTACTGTCACACTACTGTATATTACTGTCACACTACTATATATTACTGTAACACTACTATATATTACTGTCACACTACTATATATTACTGTCACACTACTATATATTACTGTCACTCTACTATATATTACTGTCACACTACTATATATTACTGTCACGCTACTATATATCATTGTAAGACTACTATATATTACTGTAACACACTACTATATATCAGTGTCACACTACTATATATTACTGTCACATTGCTATATATCAATGTCACAGACTACTATAAATTATTGTAACACAGTACTATATATTACTGTAACACTACTATATATTACTGTCACACTACTATATATTACTGTCATACTACTATATATCACTGTCACTCTACTATATATTACTGTCACACTACTATATATTACTGTCAAACGACTATATATCACTGTCACACTACTATATATTACTGTAACACTACTATATATTACTATAACACTACTATATATTAATGTCATACTACTATATATTATTGTAACACTATATATTACTGTCACACTACTATAGATTACTGTCACACTACTTTATATTACTGTCACACTACTATATATCACTGTCACACTACTATATATTACTATCACAGTACTTTACATCACTGTAACACTATATATTACTGTCACACTACTATATATTACTGTAACACACTACCATATATTACTGTCACACTATATATATTAGTGTCAAACTACTATATATCAATGTCACACTCTACTATATATTAGTGTAACACACTACTATATATTACTGTTACACTACTATATATTACTGTAACACTACTATATATTACTGTCACACTACTATGTATTACTGTCACACTACTATATATTATTGTCACACTACTATATATCACTGCCACACTACTCTATATTACTGTCACACTACTATATATTACTGTCACACACTACTATATATTGCTGTCACACTAATATATATTACTGTCACACTAATACATATTACTGTCACACTACTATATATTACTGTCACATTACTATATATTACTGTCACACTGCCATATATTACTATAACACTACTATATTACTAACACACTACTATATATTACTGTCACACTAATATATATTACTGTCACACTACTATATATTACTGTCACATTACTATATATCATTGTAAGACTACTATATATTACTGTAACACACTACTATATGTCACTGTCACACTACTATATATTACTGTCACATTGCTATATATCAATGTTACACACTACTATATATTAGTGAACACACTACTATATATTACTGTCACACTACTATATTACTATCACACTACTATATATTACTGTCACACTACTATATATTACTGTCACACTACTATATATCACTGTCACTCTACTATATATTACTGTCACTCTACTATATATTACTGTCAAACTACTATATATCACTGTCACTCTACTATATATTACTGTAACACTACTACATATTACTGTCACACTACTATATATTAATGTCACACTAATATATATAATTGTAACACTATATGTTACTGTCACACTACTATAGATTGCTGTCACACTACTTTATATTACTGTCACACTACTATATATCACTGTCACACTACTATATATTACTACCACATTACTATATATCACTGTAACACTATATATTACTGCACACTACTATATATTAGAGTAACACACTACTATATATTACTGTTACACTATATATAATACTGTAACACTACTATATATTACTGTCACACTACTATGGATTACTGTCAGACTACTATATATCACTGACACACTACAATATATTACTGTCACACTACTATATATCACTGTAACACTACTATATATGACTGTCACACTACTATATATAACTGTCACATTACTATATATTACTGCCACACTACTATGAATTCCTTTAACATACTACTATATATTACTGTTACACTACTACATATTACTATCACATTACTATATATTAGTGTCACACTACTATATATCACTGGCACACTACTATATATCACTCTAAGACTAATATATATTACTTTAACACACTACTATATATTACTGTAACACAATACTATATATCACTGTCACAGTACTACATATTACTGTAACACTACTATATATTACTGACACACAACTATATATTACTGTCACACTACTATATATTACTCATACACTACCATATATTACTGTCACACTCATATATATTACTGTCACACTACTATATATTACTGTAACATACTACTATATATTACTGTCACTCTACTATATATTACTGTCACACTACTATATATTACTGTCACACTACTATATATTACTGTCAAATTGCTATATATCAATGTCACAGACTACTATATATTAGTGTAACACACACTATATATTACTGTCACACTACTATATATTACTGTCACACTACTATATATTACTGTCACACTACTATATATCACTCTCACTCTACTATATATTACTGTCACACTACTATATATTACTGTCAAACGACTATATATCACTGTCACACTAACATATATTCCTGTAACACTACTATATATTACTGTCAAACTACTATATATTAATGTCACACTACTATATATTATTGTAACACTATATATTACTGTCACACTACTATAGATTACTGTCACACTACTATATATATACTGTCACACTACTATATATCACTGTCACACTACTATATATTACTGTCACACTATTATATGTTAGTGTAACACTACTATATATTACTGTAACACACTACTATATATTACTGTCACACTATTATATATTGCTGTCACACTACTATATATTACTGTCACATTACTATATATCACTGTAACACTACTATATTTTACTGTCACACTACTATATATAACTGTCACTCTACTATATATTAGTGTAACACTTTTATATATTGCTGTAACACACTACTATATATTACTGTCACACTACTATATATTACTGCCACACTACTATGAATTCCTTTAACACACTACTATATATTACTGTCACACTACTACATATTACTGTCACATTACTATATATTAGTGTCACACTACTATATATCACTGTCCCACTACTATATATCACTCTAAGACTAATATATATTACTTTAACACACTACTATATATTACTGTAACACAATACTATATATCACTGTCGCACTACTACCTATTACTGTAACAGTACTATATATTACTATAACACTACTATATATTAATGTCACACTACTATATATTATTGTAACACTATATATTACTGTCACACTACTTTATATTACTGTCACACTACTATATATCACTGTCACACTACTATATATTACTATCACAGTACTTTATATCACTGTAACACTATATATTACTGTCACACGACTATATATTACTGTCACACTACTATACATTACTAACACACTACTATATATTACTGTCACTCTACTATATATTACTGTCACACTACTATATATTACTGTCAAACGACTATATATCACTGTCACACTACTATATATTACTGTAACACTACTATATATTACTATAACACTACTATATATTAATGTCACACTACTATATATTATTGTAACACTATATATTACTGTCACACTACTATAGATTACTGTCACACTACTTTATATTACTGTCACACTACTATATATCACTGTCACACTACTATATATTACTATCACAATACTTTATATCACTGTAACACTATATATTACTGTCACACTACTATATATTACTGTAACACACTACTATATATTACTGTCACACTATATATATTAGTGTCAAACTACTATATATCAATGTCACACTCTACTATATATTAGTGTAACACACTACTATATATTACTGTTACACTACTATATATTACTGTAACACTACTATATATTACTGTCACACTACTATGTATTACTGTCACACTACTATATATTATTGTCACACTACTATATATCACTGCCACACTACTCTATATCACTGTCACACTACTATATATTACTGTCACACACTACTATATATTGCTGTCACACTAATATATATTACTGTCACACTAATACATATTACTGTCACACTACTATATATTACTGTCACATTACTATATATTACTGTCACACTGCCATATATTACTATAACACTACTATATTACTAACACACTACTATATATTACTGTCACACTAATATATATTACTGTCACACTATTATATATTACTGTCACATTACTATATATCATTGTAAGACTACTATATATTACTGTAACACACTACTATATGTCACTGTCACACTACTATATATTACTGTCACATTGCTATATATCAATGTTACACACTACTATATATTAGTGAACACACTATTATATATTACTGTCACACTACTATATTACTGTCACACTACTATATATTACTGTCACACTACTATATATTACTGTCACACTAATATATATCACTGTCACTCTACTATATATTACTGTCACTCTACTATATATTACTGTCAAACTACTATATATCACTGTCACTCTACTATATATTACTGTAACACTACTACATATTACTGTCACACTACTATATATTAATGTCACACTAATATATATAATTGTAACACTATATATTACTGTCACACTACTATAGATTGCTGTCACACTACTTTATATTACTGTCACACTACTATATATCACTGTCACACTACTATATATTACTACCACATTACTATATATCACTGTAACACTATATATTACTGCACACTACTATATATTAGAGTAACACGCTACTATATATTACTGTTACACTATATATAATACTGTAACACTACTATATATTACTGTCACACTACTATGGATTACTGTCAGACTACTATATATCACTGACACACTACAATATATAACTGTCACACTACTATATATCACTGTAACACTACTATATATGACTGTCACACTACTATATATAACTGTCACATTACTATATATTACTGCCACACTACTATGAATTCCTTTAACATACTACTATATATTACTGTCACACTACTATATATTACTATCACATTACTATATATTAGTGTCACACTACTATATATCACTGGCACACTACTATATATCACTCTAAGACTAATATATATTACTGTAACACTACTATATATTACTCACACACTACCATATATTACTGTCACACTCATATATATTACTGTCACACTACTATATATTACTGTAACACACTACTATATATTACTGTCACTCTACTATATATTACTGTCACACTACTATATATTACTGTCACACTACTATATATTACTGTCAAATTGCTATATATCAATGTCACAGACTACTATATATTAGTGTAACACACACTATATATTACTGTCACACTACTATATATTACTGTCACACTACTATATATTACTGTCACACTACTATATATCACTCTCACTCTACTATATATTACTGTCACACTACTATATATTACTGTCAAACGACTATATATCACTGTCACACTAACATATATTCCTGTAACACTACTATATATTACTGTCAAACTACTATATATTAATGTCACACTACTATATATTATTGTAACACTATATATTACTGTCACACTACTATAGATTACTGTCACACTACTATATATATACTGTCACACTACTATATATCACTGTCACACTACTATATATTACTGTCACACTATTATATGTTAGTGTAACACTACTATATATTACTGTAACACACTACTATATATTACTGTCACACTATTATATATTGCTGTCACACTACTATATATTACTGTCACATTACTATATATCACTGTAACACTACTATATTTTACTGTCACACTACTATATATAACTGTCACTCTACTATATATTAGTGTAACACTTTTATATATTGCTGTAACACACTACTATATATTACTGTCACACTACTATATATTACTGCCACACTACTATGAATTCCTTTAACACACTACTATATATTACTGTCACACTATTATATATTGCTGTCACACTACTATATATTACTGTCACATTACTATATATCACTGTAACACTACTATATTTTACTGTCACACTACTATATATAACTGTCACTCTACTATATATTAGTGTAACACTTTTATATATTACTGTCACACTACTACATATTACTGTCACATTACTATATATTAGTGTCACACTACTATATATCACTGTCCCACTACTATATATCACTAATATATATTACTGTAACACACTACTATATATTACTGTAACACTACTATATATCACTGTAACACTACTATATATTACTGTAACACAACTATACATTACTCTCACACTAACATATGTCACTGTCACACTACTATATATTACTGTAACACACTACTATATATTACTGTAACACACTACTATATATTACTGTCAAACTACTATATATTACTGTCACTACTATATATCACTGTCACACACTACTATATATTACTGACACACTACTATATATTACTCTAACACACTACTATATATTACTGTCACACTACTATATATCTCTGTAACACTACTATATATTACTGTAACACTACTATATATTACTGTAACACACTACTATATACTATTGTAACACACTACTATATACTACTGTCACACTACTATATATTACTGTAACACACTACTATATATTACTGTCACACTACTATATATCACTGTCACACTACTACATATTACTGTCACACTACCATATATAACTGTCACACTACTATATATTACTGTCACACTACTATATATCACTGAAACTCTACTATATATAACTCTCACGCTACTATATTTTACTGTAACACTACTATATATTACTGTCACACTACTATATATTAGCACACTAATATATTGTAGTGTGACAGTAATATATAATAGTGTGACAGTAATATATAGTAGTGTGACTGTTATATATAGTAGTGTGACAGTGATATATATTAGTGTGACAGTAATATATAGTAGTGTGACAGTGATATATAGTAGTGATATTACTGTCACACTACTATATATCAATTTAACACTAATATATATTACTGTAACACACTACTATATATTACTGTAACCCACTACTATATATTACTGTCACACTACTATATATCACTGTCAGACTACTATATATAACTGTCACACTACTATATATTACTGTCACAGTTCTATATATCACTGTCACACTACTATATATTACTGTCACACTAGTATATATTACTCTCACACTACTATATATTATTGCCACACTACAATATATTACTTTAACACACTACTATATATTACTGTAAAACTGTTATATATCAATGTCACAGACTATTATATGTTAGTGTAATACACTACTATATATTACTGTCACACTACTATATATTACTGTCACACTACTATATATTAATGTCACACTACTATATATTACTGTCACACTACTATATATTATGTAACACACTACTATATATCACTGTTACACTACTATATATTACTGTCACACTACTATATATCACTGTAACACTACTATATATTACTGTAACTCACTACTATATATTACTGTAACACACTACTATATATCACTGTAACACTACTATATATTACTCTAGCACTACGATATATCACTGTCACACTACTATATATCACTGTCACACTACTATATTACTGTAACAAACTACTATATGTTACTGTCACACTCCTATATATCACTGTCACACTACTATATATTACTGTCACAGTACTATATATTACTGTCACACTAATATATATTACTGTTACACTACTATATATCACTGTCACACTTCTATATATCACTGTCACACTACTATATATTACTGTCACACTACTATATATTACTGTCACACTACTATATATTACTGTCATACTACTATATATAACTGTCACACTACTATATATTACTGTCTCACTACTATATATTACTGTCACACTCCTATATATTACTGTCACCCTACTATATATTACTGTCACACTACTATATATTACTGTCTCTTCTATATATCACTGTCACACACTACTATATATTACTGTCACACTACTATATATCTCTGTAACACTACTATATCTTACTGTTAAACTACTATATATTACTGTCATACTACTATATATCACTGTCACACTACTATATGTTACTGACACACTATTATATATTACTGTCACACTACTATATATTACTGTCTCTTCTATATATCACTGTCACACACTACTATATATTACTGTCACACTACTAAATATCTCTGTAACACTACTATATTTTACTGTCATACTACTACGTATCACTGTCAGTCTACTATATATTACTGTAAAGCACTACTATATATTACTGTAACACACTACTATATATTACTGTCACACTACTATATGTCACCGTCACACTACTATATATTTATGTCACAGTACTATATATTACTGTCACACTACTATATATCACTGTCACACTACTTTATATTACTTTCACCCTACTATATATTACTGTAACACATTACTATATATAACTGTAACACAGTACTATATATTACTGTCAAACTACTATATATTACTGTAACACACTACTATATATTACATTCACACTACTATATATTGCTGTCACACTACTATATATTACTGTCACACTACTATATTATACTGTAACACTACTATATATTACTGTCACACTACTATATATTACTGTAACACACTCCTATATATCACTGTCACACTACTATATATTACTATCAGACTACTATATTTTATTGTCACACTAATATATATTACTGTCACACTATTATATATTACTGCCACACTACTATATATTACTGTCACACTACTATATATTACTGTCACACACTACTTTATATTAATGTCAAACTAATATATATTACTTTCACACTACTATATATTACTGTCACACTACTATATATCATTGTAACACTACTATATATTACTGTAACACACTACTATATATTACTGTAAAACTACTATATATCACTGTAACACTACTATATATTACTGTAACACAACTATACATTACTCTCACACTAATATATGTCACTGTCACACTACTATATATTACTGTAACACACTACTATATATCACTGTAACACACTACTATATATTACTGTCAAACTACTATATATTACTGTCACTACTATATATCACTGTCACACACTACTATATCTTACTGACACACTACTATATATTACTCTAACGCACTACTATATATTACTGTCACACTACTATATGTCACTGTCACACTACTATATATTTATGTCACACTACTATATATTACTGTCACACTACTATATATCACTGTCACACTACTTTATATTACTTTCACCCTACTATATATTACTGTAACACATTACTATATATAACTGTAACACACTACTATATATTACTGTCAAACTACTATATATTACTGTAACACACTACTATATATTACATTCACACTACTATATATTGCTGTCACACTACTATATATTTCTGTCACACTACTATATTATACTGTAACACTACTATATATTACTGTCACACTACTATATATTACTGTAACACACTCCTATATATCACTGTCACACTACTATATATTACTATCAGACTACTATATATTACTGTCACACTACTATATATTACTGTCACACTATTATATATTACTGCCACACTACTATATATTACTGTCACACTACTATATATTACTGTCACACACTACTATATATTAATGTCAAACTAATATATATTACTTTCACACTACTATATATTACTGTCACACTACTATATATCATTGTAACACTACTATATATTACTGTAACACACTACTATATATTACTGTAAAACTACTATATATCACTGTAACACTACTATATATTACTGTAACACAACTATACATTACTCTCACACTAATATATGTCACTGTCACACTACTATATATTACTGTAACACACTACTATATATTACTGTCAAACTACTATATATTACTGTCACTACTATATATCACTGTCACACACTACTATATCTTACTGACACACTACTATATATTACTCTAACACACTACTATATATTACTGTCACACCACTATATATCTCTGTAACACTACTATATATTACTGTAACACTACTATATATTACTGTAACACACTACTATATACTACTGTAACACACTACTATATACTACTGTCACACTACTATATATTTCTGTAACACACTACTATATATTACTGTCACACTACTATATATCACTGTCACACTACTACATATTACTGTCACACTACCATATATAACTGTCACACTACTATATATTACTGTCACACTACTATATATCACTGAAACTCTACTATATATAACTCTCACGCTACTATATATTACTGTAACACTACTATATATTACTGTCACACTACTATATATTAGTACACTAATATATTGTAGTGTGTCAGTAATATATAATAGTGTGACAGTAATATATAGTAGTGTGACTGTGATATATAGTAGTGTGACAGTGATATATATTAGTGTGACAGTAATATATAGTAGTGTGACAGTGATATATAGTAGTGATATTACTGTCACACTACTATATATCAATTTAATACTAATATATATTACTGTCACACACTACTATATATTACTGTAACCCACTACTATATATTACTGTCACACTACTATATATCACTGTCAGACTACTATATATAACTGTCACACTACTATATATTACTGTCACAGTTCTATATATCACCGTCACACTACTATATATTACTGTCACACTAGTATATATTACTATCACACTACTATATATTATTGCCACACTACAATATATTACTTTAACACACTACCATATATTACTGTAAAACTACTATATATCAATGTCACAGACTATTATATGTTAGTGTAACACACTACTATATATTACTGTCACACTACTATATATTACTGTCACACTACTATATATTAATGTCACACTACTATATATTACTGTCACACTACTATATATTATGTAACACACTACTATATATCACTGTTACACTACTATATATTACTGTCACACTACTATATATCACTGTAACACTACTATATATTACTGTAAAACACTACTATATATTACTGTCACACCACTATATGTCACTGTAACACTACTATATATCACTGTAAGACTTCTATATATTACTGTAACTCACTACTATATATTACTGTAACACACTACTATATATCACTGAAACACTACTATATATTACTGTAAAACACTACTATATATTACTGTCACACCACTATATGTCACTGTAACACTACTATATATCACTGTAAGACTTCTATATATTACTGTAACTCACTACTATATATTACTGTAACACACTACGATATATCACTGTCACACTACTATATATCACTGTCACACTATTATATTACTGTAACAAACTACTATATGTTACTGTCACACGACTATATATCACTGTCACTCTACTATATATTACTGTCACAGTACTATATATTACTGTCACACTAATACATATTACCGTTACACTACTATATATCACTGTCACACTTCTATATATCACTATCACACTACTATATATTTCTGTCACACTACTATATATTACTGTCACACTACTATATATTACTGTCATACTACTATATATAACTGTCACACTACTATATATTACTGTCTCACTACTATATATTACTGTCACACTCCTATATATTACTGTCACCCTACTATATATTACTGTCACACTACTATATATTACTGTCACACTACTATATATCACTGTCACACTACTATATATTACTGTCTCTTCTATATATCACTGTCACACACCACTATATATTACTGTCACACTACTATATATCTCTGTAACACTACTATATTTTACTGTTAAACTACTATATATTACTGTCACACTATTATATATCACTGTCACACTACTAAATATCTCTGTAACACTACTATATTTTACTGTCATACTACTATGTATCACTGTCAGTCTACTATATATTACTGTAAAACACTACTATATATTACTGTAACACACTACTATATATTACTGTCACACTACTATACGTCACTGTCACACTACTATATATTTATGTCACACTACTATATATTACTGTCACACTACTATATATCACTGTAACACTACTTTATATTACTTTCACCCTACTATATATTACTGTAACACATTACTATATATAACTGTAACACACTACTATATATTACTGTCACACTACTATATATTACTGTCATACTACTATATATCACTGTCACACTACTATATGTTACTGACACACTATTATATATTACTGTCACACTACTATATATTACTGTCTCTTCTATATATCACTGTCACACACTACTATATATTACTGTCACACTACTAAATATCTCTGTAACACTACTATATTTTACTGTCATACTACTACGTATCACTGTCAGTCTACTATATATTACTGTAAAGCACTACTATATATTACTGTAACACACTACTATGTATTACTGTCACACTACTATATGTCACTGTCACACTACTATATATTTATGTCACACTACTATATATTACTGTCACACTACTATATATCACTGTCACACTACTTTATATTACTTTCACCCTACTATATATTACTGTAACACATTACTATATATAACTGTAACACACTACTATATATTACTGTCAAACTACTATATATTACTGTAACACACTACTATATATTACATTCACACTACTATATTATACTGTAACACTACTATATATTACTGTCACACTACTATATATTACTGTAACACACTCCTATATATCACTGTCACACTACTATATATTACTATCAGACTACTATATATTACTGTCACACTACTATATATTACTGTCACACTATTATATATTACTGCCACACTACTATATATTACTGTCACACTACTATATATTACTGTCACACACTACTATATATTAATGTCAAACTAATAAATATTACTTTCACACTACTATATATTACTGTCACACTACTATATATCATTGTAACACTACTATATATTACTGTAACACACTACTATATATTACTGTAAAACTACTATATATCACTGTAACACTACTATATATTACTGTAACACAACTATACATTACTCTCACACTAATATATGTCACTGTCACACTACTATATATTACTGTAACACACTACTATATATTACTGTCAAACTACTATATATTACTGTCACTACTATATATCACTGTCACACACGACTATATCTTACTGACACACTACTATATATTACTCTAACACACTACTATATATTACTGTCACACCACTATATATCTCTGTAACACTAGTATATATTACTGTAACACTACTATATATTACTGTAACACACTACTATATACTACTGTAACACACTACTATATACTACTGTCACACTACTATATATTTCTGTAACACACTACTATATATTACTGTCACACTACTATATATCACTGTCACACTACTACATATTACTGTCACACTACCATATATAACTGTCACACTACTATATATTACTGTCACACTACTATATATCACTGAAACTCTACTATATATAACTCTCACGCTACTATATATTACTGTAACACTACTATATATTACTGTCACACTACTATATATTAGTACACTAATATATTGTAGTGTGTCAGTAATATATAATAGTGTGACAGTAATATATAGTAGTGTGACTGTGATATATAGTAGTGTGACAGTGATATATATTAGTGTGACAGTAATATATAGTAGTGTGACAGTGATATATAGTAGTGATATTACTGTCACACTACTATATATCAATTTAATACTAATATATATTACTGTCACACACTACTATATATTACTGTAACCCACTACTATATATTACTGTCACACTACTATATATCACTGTCAGACTACTATATATAACTGTCACACTACTATATATTACTGTCACAGTTCTATATATCACCGTCACACTACTATATATTACTGTCACACTAGTATATATTACTATCACACTACTATATATTATTGCCACACTACAATATATTACTTTAACACACTACCATATATTACTGTAAAACTACTATATATCAATGTCACAGACTATTATATGTTAGTGTAACACACTACTATATATTACTGTCACACTACTATATATTACTGTCACACTACTATATATTAATGTCACACTACTATATATTACTGTCACACTACTATATATTATGTAACACACTACTATATATCACTGTTACACTACTATATATTACTGTCACACTACTATATATCACTGTAACACTACTATATATTACTGTAAAACACTACTATATATTACTGTCACACCACTATATGTCACTGTAACACTACTATATATCACTGTAAGACTTCTATATATTACTGTAACTCACTACTATATATTACTGTAACACACTACTATATATCACTGAAACACTACTATATATTACTGTAAAACACTACTATATATTACTGTCACACCACTATATGTCACTGTAACACTACTATATATCACTGTAAGACTTCTATATATTACTGTAACTCACTACTATATATTACTGTAACACACTACGATATATCACTGTCACACTACTATATATCACTGTCACACTATTATATTACTGTAACAAACTACTATATGTTACTGTCACACGACTATATATCACTGTCACACTACTATATATTACTGTCACAGTACTATATATTACTGTCACACTAATACATATTACTGTTACACTACTATATATCACTGTCACACTTCTATATATCACTATCACACTACTATATATTACTGTCACACTACTATATATTACTGTCACACTACTATATATTACTGTCATACTACTATATATAACTGTCACACTACTATATATTACTGTCTCACTACTATATATTACTGTCACACTCCTATATATTACTGTCACCCTACTATATATTACTGTCACACTACTATATATTACTGTCACACTACTATATATAATTGTCACACTACTATATATTACTGTCTCTTCTATATATCACTGTCACACACTACTATATATTACTGTCACACTACTATATATCTCTGTAACACTACTATATTTTACTGTTAAACTACTATATATTACTGTCACACTATTATATATCACTGTCACACTACTAAATATCTCTGTAACACTACTATATTTTACTGTCATACTACTATGTATCACTGTCAGTCTACTATATATTACTGTAAAACACTACTATATATTACTGTAACACACTACTATATATTACTGTCACACTACTATATGTCACTGTCACACTACTATATATTTATGTCACACTACTATATATTACTGTCACACTACTATATATCACTGTAACACTACTTTATATTACTTTCACCCTACTATATATTACTGTAACACATTACTATATATAACTGTAACACACTACTATATATTACTGTCACACTACTATATATTACTGTAACACACTACTATATATTACTTTCACACTACTATATATTGCTGTCACACTACTATATATTACTGTCACACTACTATATTATACTGTAACACTACTATATATTACTGTCACACTACTATATATTACTGTCACACTATATATTACTGTGACACTACTATATATCACTGTTACACTACTATATATTACTGTGACACTACTATATATTACTGTAACACACTACTACGTTGGATAGATTGGTAGGCGGCACAAGATGGTAAAAGAATAAAACGAAAGAGGATAATCAAATAAAATGTGTGTGTGTTATAACCAATCTCAACTTAAATATAAATATAAGGTGATAAAGTGAAGAAAACAAAACAAATAACAAATGAATAATGAGAAATAAAAATTGAAAAATCAAAAATCAAGTAAATTAACGTGTGTGTTTTATAAAGATGTTGGCCAAATTATAAAGGCTGCGTCAGAATCAATCTCTAGGCTATCATGGTGTTTGCTCAGCCTGGGTTGGTTCCTATAGCGTGAGGGCAGTTCCCAACCTATGGTGTTGTTACTGCCCATATAGCTAGAGGGAGGTCTGGCCGAGAGGTGTCTACATGTTCTGGAGAAGACCCTATAGCTTGAGGGGAGTTCACATCTTATTGTGTTGCTACTGTCCATATATCTTGAAGAAGGTCCCGGCCCAGAGGTGTCTGCATGTCCCGAAGAAGTCGGTTCTGAGGTTTATCAGGCGGCTTCCACCTCTTAGTATCTCGAGGGTCTCGTTCAGGCATAGTTTGCATATGCAAGATCCCCCTTTATGGGGTGGTACTTTCCTGATTATGGACCAGGCCAGAGAGTACGGGTCCTGTGCAGCTTAAGCTTCCAGATCAGGTCGGAGAGAGCCGTACTTTTCCTTTTGGCCTCCTTATTGAAGGAATGGCGATGGTTATACCAGCGGTCTTTAAAGCTTCTTGATGTGGTTCCTATGTAGAGGTGTTCGGAGTTGGGGGTTTTAACCCTACAACCGTATACTAGGTTCTTCTTAAGGCATTCAATACCAAGGGGGCATGATTCGGGGTTTCTGCAGTTGCGGAGGGTGGTCGACCTCTGCGTGCCTAGATTGGGGTTCCCGTTAGGTGTTATATGGTGGTCTTCCCCCAGGCACGGTGGGGTGTCCCCGGGTCTGTTTGGGTTTCTTGGGTGGGCTTGGGTCCCCCCTTCCCTCCTTTCACATGGTTCTGCTGAGTGCTTGTATTGCCCTCTTCTGGTTGTGTGTGGTTTTTAAGCCTACTCCTGTTGATGCTATCTATGTGTTGGGCCAGATTTCTCGTGGTGGAATACGAGAGCTACACAGTGTGTCTGTTGAAGATCTTGTGGTATCTATGGTCCCCCGGGAAGCATTTATCAAGTGGTCCAAAGAATGATCGGGCCAAGCTGTTCTTTAGGGCTGCTGAGTAGGGTGGGTTGTACCACGTGATTTTTCTGTGTCTCCTCCTATATGTGTGGGTCGGGGGCGTCGTGATATGTTGGAGACTTTTTAGGTTGCATGGCAGAACCCCCCCCCCCCCCCCCCCACCACCACCACCACGGGAGATGGTGGCAGGAGGGATGAAGAAACACACACACAGATACTTCTAAATTGTCAGCAGTAGCAAGACATAAGCTGACCACAACACCAACAACACGTCTGTATACATATATGTATGTACGTATACATACATACATACTTACATTTAAGTAACTGCCGTACTAAGAGTGAGAAATGAAATTTCGTTTCATTCTATTCCATTTATATATATATATATATTATATATACATATATATATTTTATATTATATATATATATATATATATATATATATATATATATTTTATATTATATATATATATATATTTTATATTATATATATATATTTTATATATATATTATATATATATATTATATATATATATTATATATATATATTATATATATATATTATTTATATATATATTATATATCTATATTATATATATATTATATACATATATATTATATATATTATATACATATATATTATATATATATATTATATACATATATATTATATATATTATTACGGCCTTTGCCATTTTGAGTTCAAATCCCGCCGAGGTTAACTTTGCCTTTCATCCTTACGGGGTCGATAAAATAAAGTACCAGTAATACACTGGGTAATTGCTGGCCTTGTGCCTAACGTAGAAACAATTATATATATATATCATCTTGCTTGGAAGGTTGTCAAAGATCTTTCAGGCAAAAACTCAAACTCTGCAGTTAGAATCAAAGGAGGCTCTGCCAAAAAACGTCTTGCAAATTGGTCTGCTCATTTTAAAAACCTTCTAGGGAAAAAGGCCAGACTCCCTGATAACTATCAACTGCCATCCGTTCAGGTTTCAGAGCCTTTAGGAATCAACACCTCTCCTTTCACCATGCCTGAGCTCAAAGAAGCCATCAAACAGCTCAAAGCCTCAAAAGCCTTTGGGCCGGATAATATACCTACCCTGATTTGGAAGGATGAGCATTTCCACATCCTTTTGCTCAACTTATGTAACCATACTTTCGAGACCAATAAACCACCTAGCGCCTGGCATGCAGCTCAAATAATCCCCATGCCCAAAAAAGGAGATCTTTCTTTAGCCACCAACTATAGAGGAATTTCTCTCATGGCAATTGCTGCAAAAATATACAACAAGCTTCTTCTTAACCGCTTAATCTGATTTCTTGAGCCAATCCTTCGTAACAACCAGAATGGATTTAGGAGAGGTAGATCAACACTTAGCCAGATTCTCTGCCTTCGCCGACTTATAGAGGAGTTCCAAAACCGCAATCTAGACCTTGCACTCATCTTTGTTGATTTTTCAAAAGCCTTCGACTCAGTTGACAGGTCGGGAATGTTTGAAATTCTACAACTCTATGGGATTCCTGATAAAATCATCGCGGCCATACGTGTAATGTATACAGATACCAAATCAACTGTCCTGACCCCAGATGGGGAAACACCACCTTTCTGAATCCTCGCTGGAATTTTACAGGGCGATACCCTTGCTCCGTATCTATTTATTATTGTTGTGGATTATGTTTTGCGCATGTCTGTGGATGGGATTCAGGATAGGGGATACCAACTACAGCCTTGGAGAAGCTCACGCTACCCAGCAAAATACTTGACCGACACCGACTTTGCTGTGCTGACGACATCGCATTGATCAGTCGGTCACTGGAAAATGCTAAGAGTCTTTTGAAGTCATTAGAGCAAGCGTCCAACTGTGTTGGACTGTACCTCAACGAATCCAAGACTGAGTATGTGAACAGATGCGCAAACAGCCCAAACTACCCCATCAGAACCCTTAATAGTACCACCCTTAAGCAGGTGGAAGATTACAAGTATCTTGGCTCATATATCTCCTCCTCCAAAAAAGATTTTCTAACCAGGAAGGGTATGGCATGGTCAGCGTGCAATGACATGCACGCCATATGGACATCTCAACTTACTAACAAGCTAAAACTGGAAATATTCCAAGCAACCATTAAGCCCATATTATTTTATGGATCCGAAACTTGGACACTAACATCACAACTTGAGAGGAGATTGGATGGCACATATACCCGCCTCTTAAGGAGAGTGCAAAACCTATCCTGGAAACGACATCCCACCTTGTCTAAAATCTATGGCAAACTCCCTCGAGCCTCTGCCCTTCTAAAATCCCGGAGAGCTCAATTTGCTGGCCACTGTCACCGTGCCAGCAATGAAATCATATCCTCTCTCTTGTTCTGGAACCCTGACTCCAGCCTGACTAGGAGTAGGAAGCTGTCATTCCCTGACGTTATCTCTAGGGATACGGGAATCAGTAGACGGGACCTGGGGGCAGCGATGGGGGACAGGGAATTCTGGGGCATGAGAGTGAGATCCATCATCTCGACAGTAGTCGACGAATGATGATGATGATGATATATATTATATATATATATATTATATATATTATATATATATATATATATATATAATATATATATATAATATATATTATATATATATATATATATATTTCGTTTCTGAATTTCTTATTGGCAACATGACCCTCCCAAAGCATAACAATATATATATATATATATATTTCGTTTCTGAATTTGTTTAGCAAGATTCTTTATCTGAAATCGTGTGTTGAAAACATAAAAGAATTACAACCAAAATTAAATAGAAATTATGAGTGGAACAGCAACATCACAACTTACAATTAAGGACAAAATGAAAACACACACACACATAGAACAAACAACCAACCAGTAACATATAAATAAACAAATAAATAAATGAACATAAACACACACAGACACCCGGATGTGGCGCATGCGCAGACTGAGCACACACCACACACACAGAAACAAAATGGCGTAG